>PYHW01009542.1:3173370-3252651 GCA_013186435.1 Turdus rufiventris | reverse complement strand
GGAGCCCCGCCGAGCCGAGCCCGTCACCATGGCGCGGGGCGCCGCGCTGGCTGCCCCGGCTCCGCCGCCGCCGCGGCGCGGGGAGGCAGCGGCGCCCGCATGGTGCGGGGCGGGCAGCGGGACCGCCGCCGGCCACTCGCGCTCTGCCGAGCCGCAGCCCGCCCGGCTGCAAATAAACAGCGGCCGCCTCCCCGCGCCATCCCTTCTCCTCCTCTTCCTCCTCCTCCTCCTCCTCCCCCCCCCGCACCCCCTCCCGCACGCATGCTCCTTGCCGCGCTGTCACACCGCCGCCACCTCATCAGTCCGTCGGCGCGGGGGCTCTGCCCGCGATGCTGGGCTCTGCCCGCGGTGATGGGCTCTGCCCGCGGCGGGGAGCGCAGTCCCGCTGCGGCGGTCGGGTCGCCGCTGTCCCCGCTCTCCCCGGAGACGGTGCCGCGCTGTCCTGGTGCCAGCTCCTCCGCCGAGCCCCGCGGGCAGCCACCTCCGCAGCTCCCCTGTGGACTGTGCTCACCTGGGCAGCGGCAGCATCCCAGCCGGCTCCACGGCACCCACGCTGCTCCGGTATCGATGCTGCTGCACCGCATCCACGCTGCTCCACGGCGTCAGTGCTGGCCCACGTCCTCCGCGCTGCAGCGTCGGCTGTGCCAAACAGTCCTCCGCTCTGTTCTGCTGGAGGAAATGGCATTTTGGTGCCACAGAACTTGTTTTCTCTACTCTGGTCCATTTCCTGTCGTTATTCTGAAATCATATGAGAGCTGCAGTGTGTCTATACTCCATACCCTTCCATTCTTGTGCTAGTGATAAGCCTCAATAACTTAAGGGAAGGCCATGGTCAGATCATCTATTCACCCATATATGAAAACTACATAGTATTAGTTTTTACTCTATTAATGGGGTTTTATCCTTTAAAGAAAACTTTCTGCTTATAACCAAACAAAGCAATAAAACTGCTTGGCAAAGAGGCTTTGATTCATTAGGTGAATGAAGATACTGGGCACACTTTGAATTTGCTCTTGAGAAAAGATACACTGAGCAGGGCTCACCAGCAGCCTGCACAGTTCCAAGCTGCTGCCTGTGCGTGCGTGTGAGCGTGCCTGCTCCCGTGTGGGAAAGAGAGGGCAGCGGAAGCCTTGGAAAGTTCATGCAGGCTCTCCAGGGCAAGCCCACTCCAGGAATGCTTTTTCCCCCAGTGTATTTGGCACTTTGAGTGATCTGGTATTTTCCAAGTGCAACAGAACAGGCTTTTCAGATGCACTTTTGTTATAGCTAAAAATAACAGTTCATTCTGACTAGGACAGTGTGTTTATATCCGGGACAGAAGGAAACTCCACCACAATCAGAGCAATTAATTCAAACTTTCTCTTTAAGCAGCTGATGACATTTAGGCAGTTGGCTGCATGGAGTTTTCATCTGCAGTGGAAGACCACTCGTGATAGTGTGTTGCTCTTCATTTTCACCAAAGTTTCAAAGCCTAGGCATGCAAAGCTAGACTCCAAAGTCAATGCATGGGCACAGGAAGAGAAACAGCCTGGTATCCAGAGGCACTCAAGTACCAGAGCCACCAGGACCCAGCAGCTCTGGAAACAACCTCACTATTGCACACGTGCCTAAGAGGTGGAATCAGGACTTTTTGTTGATATAAATTAAAATAGTGTTTGGGGAGAGGGATGGTAAAGAGGAATGGATTGTAAGGTTGATGAAAGCAAAAACAATGTGTGAGATTTAAAAGTTGAAATTGCCTCAGAGTGGGCTGCAGGTAATGCTTTAAAAGAAGTTACTCAGCTGAATAAAATCTGCAATCCCTTAACCTAGCTGGGCTTAGCAGGCTGCCCCTCCCAACAGGACCCCTGTACCTCTGGTCGTTCACCTCCATGGATCAGTCTGCACAGCCTTTCTCATAAGTCTTGCAGCCTTCTGTCCTTCTCCATCGTCCCAGGCTGGGGGCAGCCTGCTGAAAGCCTGCTCCTGCTACAAAACAGGGCCCTGCCATCAGGCAGCTTGGCATGGGGGCAGGGACAGGTCTCTCCATTCATTATCCAGGACTGTGGGACATGTCTCTGCTGTGTCACAAGCCCTGCTGTCCACTCCTTCAGCTTCAGTTCTTTAACAAAAAAAAACTTACCAAAATGCAGAGTTCTACACCAATAAATGATGAAGAGAAAATGGAAAATAGTTTTAAGGAATTTCCTGACAATGCCTTCTGACGGTATCATACACAGCCATCTAACATCACATAGTACAACAGACACACTCTCTGAAATAGATAACATTGTTTCTCATACAGATCTACAACATCCTGCTCTCTTCCATAACCCACCATGCTTGATTAACACCGAAAAGAAAGAGATGGCAGCCCTGACCCACTCAGGACTCCTTCCCCTCACACTCTTTAGGAATGCACCTACACACATCCAGCACACACCTAGACTTTGCAATGGAGAAAAACCCAATTTGTTTTTAAACTGTTTCTTATGTGCTTATTGAAATGTTATGCATAACGTATAATTCACACTAATTTGCCAAGTCCTTATATGACAAGAAAATCTATTCTCACTTCTCCAAGACAAACCAGTTCTTTCCTTTTTTTCCCTCAAGCAAACATTTGACTGAGACAAAGCAATCTCCAGCCAGCCATTGAGAAAAACCTTGCATTCTTCACACCAAGATCCACTGAAATGCAAACAGATCATCTTCTACTTCCTACACAAAGGGAAACACTACCTGGTCATGCAGCAGTCACCATCACAGACTGAATTTGAGCTGTTGTCTGTTGCCAGTCCTGTCCACCTATAAAGAAACAGCAAAAAGAACACGGAGAGCAGAAGAACAAATACTGAACACTGCTGTATTCTGGATGTCAGATCTGTACATATAAATGCAGGTATAGACATAGAGGGAAAAGAAAGAGAGAGAAAGAAGAGATGGAGTGATTTGCTCTGAAGTTGCTTTGCAAATTCCAAAATATTTTATCTAATAAGAAGTGTTTCCTTCTTCTGCAAGCCGTGGTTCTTTCTCTACCTAAAGCAGCCTTGTCATTGCTTCTGAAATGTGAAGCCAAATTGCTTCTCAGAAAAGCCTAGCTGAGTTCTGGAATTGTGTGTAGTTGAAGTACTTCCTGCTATTTGCCTGCTTCCTTGTGTTTGAATCACAATTTTTGTGCCAGCTATATAAAAAAATTAACAAATGGCTGTTAAAACTAGAGACCTTGAAACTAATTAGGTGCGATGCTCAAAAAATCCTTGCTCTGCTAATTGAGGAGAGCTCTTTACTTCTAAAGCAGGAAAGTTTTGCCTCCACTTGGAGTAAAACATTTGCAGCCAATGCAAGGCAGGAGACACATTTGAGAAGATACACTTCAAAGGGTTGAGCACTGATTGATGTGCTACTATCTGACAATTGCAACTGCTCAAAGGTAGAGAGAAACTGCAAATGTTTTGAGTTTCAAGCTTAAACGCAGAGTTCTGAAGTTTAGCTTTGCATTGACTGATTAAAGTATAAGAATGCAGTAAATACAATTTAAAAGTTAAATTACCATATGGTCATAGCTAGAGGTAAATTTCAAAAGTAGCACATATAAATAGTTTCTTGCTGTCTGAGCAAATAATTTTAAATTTAAACGAAGTCATTTGGTAACTGGTCCATTTGATTTCTGCTTGTAGTCAGTTACTGCAATTCATTTCATTTGCCCCAGGATGAAACTCTATCTCCCACGAGTAGAATCTTCAGTGGATACAGATTATGTTCACATGGTTAACAATGAACCAAATTTGGCATATTAAATACAATGTGCTGCCTCTGCTGGAAGAGCTTTGGAGAGATAGAGAGCAATCCATGTTGGCCTGAGCCCCTCCAAGGAGTTCAGAGCAGGTATAATTCTGTTTAGTCAGTAGGATTTGCATTTTAGAGTTACTGGGAGCACTGTAACAGTGAAAGGCTGTACTGAGATTTGCTGGGAAAATCCTAATTCTGATCCTTTTTCCTTTTACCAAATTGCTTCTAAGCCTATTCAGGCAACAGAAAGTTTCTCTTTGTAAATTCTTCCTGAAGTCCAGTGAAAGTTTTTGTGGTTTTGCTTTCACTTTCAGCTGTGGCCAAGGGCCAGAACAAGCAGGAGAGGAAAACTGAGTACCTTGGTCCTGTGATCCTTTAGAGACAAAGAAATCCAATATCCTCAGGATGACCTATCCTTTTCAAAGGGGATATAATATTTCAAGTTCAGCCCACAAGCCCCTATAACAAGCTTTCTTACCATGGTAGTCACAGACTGTGCTTAATATTAGCCCTGAAAATTCCAACCCCTCCATATTTACCAAGTGATATCAACAAGAAGATATCACATGGTAAGCACTGCTTGGTGGATCCTCTTGGATGCTCATTCCCACCCTGACACAGATGGCAAGTAACAGAGAATCCTCTGTGACCCATTTTCACATCCATTTTTCACCTCTTTCATATGCTTGTGCAAAATGAGAGATTTCAAGCTCAGAAAAAGCTTGCTATAGTTGTGACTGGATTAGAGGGAATCTCTTTTTCAGCTCATACAACAGATGAATTTTCTGCCTTTGAAGAGACCTGAGTTAAACCTTAGTCTATAGGCAGGATTGTTCAGTCTTTGAGTATCTGCATTTGAGGGAACGTCCATTATTTGACACTCTACCAGCAAATGGTAGAGTGACTTGGGTTATATAATCTCAGTTTAAATGCCAGGGACAATACAAAAGTGGGACAAGTCCCATTAATTAGAATAAATGGATTCTTCATCTACTGAGAGGAGGCAGACTATGGCACAGGCAGATGAGATTGCCCACTCCTGCAGGTTCACACATCAGCTGAGGAGATCAGTACTTTCCATTTTTGTGTGCATGACTTGAGTGTTCAGAACCACATGATGGAATGGGGAGTGGAGGAGCAAAAGCATTTTTCTTTCCTTACTGGGCATGGATCTGCACTTTTCCACTGCTGGAAGCATAGAAGAAGTTTCCCAAAGCCAAAGAAAGTTCCCAGCCTTGCTCTTGTCTGACAGATCTTTTTTACTGCAGCAGAGCAAGGGAAAAGTGCAGGCAATAGGGCTTGAATCATTACAGTTATCACTTGTAACAGTCATCTATTTATTGCTGATTAACTATAAAACAGTTTAAGCTAAATTTTTATGCACTTCATGGAAATCAGTTAATGACTCAGAACCAAAAAAAATTAAAAAGAGAAAACCCAACCCAAGATAGGCCCACTTCTGGATAAGCAAATGAGGGATTCTTAAGTGATCCAACATTTTTTTCACTTACATTGCATAGCGCTGGATGACATTTTCACTTTTCCTGGAACATTGTTTCCAAGTACAAGCAGGACATGTGTGAGGCTGTTTAAAGAAAATCCTGGTAGAGAGAAGTTGTTTTAAAAGGCTAGTTTTCCCAAGAAGTGGGCATTAGTAACTCGAACACCATATGCTCCCCAGAGGCTGTGCAACGACACATGTATATTGTAATGTGGCTGTAAAGTTGGATGCCTCGCTGTTGAGGTCAAGTGCAGGGTAAGAAACTCTGATCAATATTTAGTGGTTGGCATTCATATTGCTCCTGTAGGGAGACACTGGTCTTGGAAGATGAACCTGATTTTGGTGACATAAAGAAGGCATTTTCAACTTGGACTGTACTGAAACAGTTAATTTGTCCTTATACTCAATCTTCAGAGTTGTAGGTTCCCCAGTGCAATTGTCTCTTGTAAGTTCATATATCAAAATAAACACAGAGGTTAAAGACTTCGAGTCTGTTCCCTATTCAGATTCAGTTGGTTTCGTTTTCTGTGAATCTCTGAGCCAGAATGCAGCAGCAGCTCTCTCCTAAAAGTAACTGATTTATACAGAAGATCTTCTGGCATCCCTACATTCGATTGAATTGCATTCACTGCAAAAGGTCTGATAAAATCAGACTGCTGGATAAAATCAGGAAATCGCTACATTTATTCTCTGATTACTGGGCAAGCTCAATTTCATCATGGTGAAGTAGAAGCCACTAGTTGCAATTACCTTTCTTTCTTTTCATCCATTTTTTAATATTTGGGTTTAGGATGGAAAAATTACAAATTAATAAATCTGTACCAAGTCCAGTCAAGACTCTCTGTAGTAATATTATTCATATCTCTATTATTAGCAACAGCTGGAATAAATTTTAGCCCAAATATTAAAATCTATATTGTAGAATAAGCCACATGGAGCCACTGTAATTTGAGGAGGGTGAAAGTTTCTACAAAAGCTACTGCAAAAGGAATATGACATCTTTTTTCAGGTGACTTCTTTGGATTTTATTTTTGCAGGTAGCTACAGTTTTATTTTGCAATAAAATAACTTCAAATTAGCTTAACTTTCTAGTGTTTATGTTGAACAAACACTCCAGATAAAACAATGTATCAATCATTCACTCTGGGCTCTGCTTCCCTTACACTGAGGTGTACTGAACAGCTCTGGCTGTGTTAAAGCAAAGGTAAGTCCTCAAACACAGTCACCACAACCTAAGCCAGCTGTGCTGGCTGGGGAGCCATCCCACCAGTTAGCTTTTGACTGGTTCTGTCCCTGCTGTTTTCCCAAGGCATTTGAGAAATTATCAGTTAGCCAATGAATCAGTTAAAAATCAAAGCAGTAATACCCTGTACAGCTTCTCAGAGGAAACAATTTGAAAACCTGATTGAGGGGAGCAGCATTATGAGGAAGCAGGATGGAGGAGGAGGCAGCTGGGAATGATTGGAGTAGTTTTTCTGTGGTCCCTTTTCCCTCTCCATTGTTTCCACAGACCATGCACCTAAGTGACTCTCAAAGTGGTGGTAGGACAAATGGATCACTCCCCAGTGATCCCTGCTCTTCAGCACTGGTCTGCACTCCTGTGAGTCTGCCACAGACAGGTAAAATATGTTGTAATACTCAAGGAATTTTTAATAAAAGTATTAAGCCCATTCTGAATAGAAATTATTATTTAGATGTGGAAGCAACAGAAGGACCAGTAGAAGTACTGTGAGAATGGTAGGTGTAGATGACACCTGGGGCATCAAGATGCCAGCATATCCATGTGCAGCTTATCAGGATCCCCCTAAACTGCAAAACAGAGTGAAACAGAACAGATTATAGACCAAAGCCCTAAACATGTGATGAGAGGCAGAAAAGAGCAGGCTTAGAGCCATTCAACACCCAGACAAGAAGAGAAAAATAAATTATAACCCATGGGTGGAACAGGACGAAGAACACATGAGGTTTTGAGAGCATGTGCAAATCCTGCTTTGTTTTGGCTAAAATCATCTTTCCCTCTTCCATCAGCTCACATTGAGATTTGTTATATAGTTACTGCACAGTTCTGGGACTAGAAATATGGCAATGAAAAGAATTATGAGCCATATGCTCTAACAATTCTTACACTCCTTTTATCCAAGTGAATGCAAACTCTTGGCTCTCCTGAAATGCTCTAGTGAGACATTGTGTGACTTTCCCTAGGTTTCCCTAAGACAAGTACACACTTTGAGCTCAGGGTTTCCAGCTCCTCCTGCCCATGGGGACTGAAGAACTCCCTCCTTTCAGTCTCTCCAAGTAGATGAGTCTCGCTTGCTTTTTTATGCCCACTCACACTCCCTTCAATGTTTCAGATAACTTCTTCTGCCTGATTCCACTCCAGATTTCTTCTCAGTCAGTAGAACGTCTAGCCTTTGCATTTCTATTGCTAAACATTTTAAAAAACAAGGTACTGAGCTTTGCCTAGTTTAGAGCTTACAAAATTTCCCATGACTTCAGCCAAAAGCCATTTGCAGCTCAGCTGAAACACTTTTAGGATCCCTCAATAGGAGCCTGGAAGCTTTTGGAGCCTGGAAGGCACAGGAATCAAAACAAGTCACAATCTGGGAGCAAATCTAACAAATTCGGTGTTACTGAACCTGCTTGGCAACGTGCCTCAGAAGAGTTTTCTGTCACCTCTAGCACTTCACACCTGTCCCTTCCTTCTGCCCTTGGGGCATCACATCAAATGCAGGGCCCCTTTTCAGGTTCATCTGACCTCCCTGACACATTCTAGGTCCTTCTTAGGTTTTCCTGTGCTCTGTCCAGAGGCTTCCAGAGATGGTCCATGGCCCAGCATATTTTAACTACTGCCAAGTTCATGCCACAGCTCTGTTCCTTGGGCACAAGGATGCCACCTTTCCTTTTGCAGATTAGAGGTCAGGTGTACTGAGACAGAGTTTCTCTGGAAGCTGCTTCACAAATACTAAGGATTTTTGTGACTCGCATCAATATCACCTTCTCAGGGCAAAAAGGCCAAGACTCCAGTATAAACAAAAAAGATAATGATAGCACACAAACCATTCTACCAAACCACACTACACCTCTGTACTCTTAGTCCTTCGTTGGGAAAAGACGGAGAGAAAGATATTAATTGCCTGAGAGTCAGTTTCATTTGTATCGCTGCTGCTTAAACAGTCCTATTGGTAAAAAGGGTAAAAGCACACAAAAATGAGCACTTTTATAAGGGAAAGAACTGGAGAGGAGCCTAAAGGAAAACTCAGGCACAGCCTAAGTTCAAAGAAGTGCTGCAGAGAGTCATGCTTTGTAATTTGGGCCTATTTCTTCTTATCTTGTTACATAGATTGACAATTGTGAAGAAGAGAAAAAGTCATAAAGATGGGGGTTAGTCTTTTTTTGGCATGAGGCTGGCATCTGCCATGGGAAATTAATCCCATGCTAAGCTGCAGTAAGATGAGCTGCTGAGTTTGAATTTGTGTCACTGAGACCACTTATACTCATCACTGGTCTATAAACTCTTATTAGTCAGACCTGACAGTGGGTGACATCTTGATGAAAGGAATAGCCTATGGATCACCATCCATTCACTAACAGTTTATAACAATGATTTTAAATGAGCCATTTTCCAAAAGACCACATACCAAAACATTTTGGGGGGATAAATAAAGCAATACAGAGGGCTTTTTTTTTTTTAAGGGGTTAGAAGGTCCCAGAGTTCTTTGTCACTGAAATAAGCACATGTGTCAGCTAAATTGGCATTTAGATTCTAGAAAGCGTTCCTTAGATGTTGAGGTCTTGGATACCTCCCAAAAGATTTGCTCTCTGGACAGTTGAAGCAAAATAAAATTAGAGGGGAAAAGTAGTTCACAGCCACAGCTAGTGTTTTCACTTTTTCTGAATATCACATGGCCCGAGATGTTGATGAGAAAAGACGGACTTATGAGGGGTGATTTGACAGAAATCACATTTTCATTTCCTTCATAAAATTTTGCAAGATTTTCTCTCTCTCTCCAGTGGCCACCTTGATGTTGTTGCCTTTTGGAGGTCAATATGATCCTCCCTATGAGAAAAAGATATCCCAAGGCATTTCCTTTTTTCTTTTGCAAGATGCAGACAGAGGATCCCATTAAATTTTTTAATTTGTTTAACTGGCTTCTAATTTTCCAGACTCCTGTCATTCCATAAAACTGCCTGATGAATGACAGGGCCCTGCTAGGTTTAGCTGGGGTGTAATGTGAGCTCCCAGGGATGGAAACAATAAAACAGAATTTTCTGAGAAGCAGGGTTTTGCCAGACTGCTAGCTCTGACTTCACCACACCCTTTCATTTTTTTAGCTCCAGTTCAGCAAGTTGCTGCTGGATTTTGTTACATTTTCTATCATTATGAGCAATCTTTTCACAAAGTAGGAGAGAATCCTCTAGAGAGCTCAAGGAATATAGGCATATTTAGGAAGACAGGTGAAAAGTGCCATGCTAGGGACTTGCTCCCATGCATGGGAGCCAGAGGATGGGCTGTGGAATGGCACAGCCAAGGCTCACTCAGCACAGCTCCTAAGAGAGGATTTCAGAGGAATCAAAAGGCAGCCTCTCACCTGCTACACTGGCCTTCTTTGGAGCTGCCCTACACTAAAATCCTCTTTCTTTCCAGTTATCTATACATTTTCAGAGGACCATGTGTTGAAAAGAAGAAAGGAACAAAGAGTAGATTTCATCTTCCAGTGGTCATTGTCACATGCTGGTTTTGAAAACCAAGGGACAAGGTGTTCACAGAACAATTCAGTTCACTGTCACTAACATGGTCAAGTTGTCCTGAAAGAGAAGCTTCCTCAGAACTCAAAACTGATTCCTTGGCTTTCTGCATAAACCCAAACAGATCCGACTCAGAATACCCTCTTCAACATCCAGGCCAAGACAGCAATAACAATTTTTGCCCTGTCAGGCTGCCTGCAAGTAATCCAGTGAGATCTGGAACATTATCATTCATAATGAATTGGTCCATCTAGCTAGAAGTGTCACTAAGCAACTGCAACAGCAAGCCTCCAACTTCGGGCACCACCCTGCCAGCTGTGCCAGCCTGGGCTCCCAGCTGTGCCACCAGCAGCACAGACACTGACCTCTCAACAGGACTGCTGTTACAGGTCCCAGGAGTGCCAGCTGTTTCTTGCCCTGGCCACGTACAGCTACAGTGCACAGCAGAGGCTGGAACAAGGCTTCCCCCAGCCTTTCTGAAGTTTTCATACCGACTTTTTAGGTTTTTGTGTTCCAGGATTTTGAGACAGGAGTCAGACAGGACTTGCTTGGGAGGCAAAATCCTGAGCCATTCCCACTAAAATCCTGTGCCCTCCTGCTGCTGACCTCAGGACAAGATTAACTGCAAATCAACCCTTGAGCAAAATCCCTATGGGAATGGAATAGGACTATTACTTCTCTGTAGCCTCTTGCAGCAGCCTGTGCTTGTCAGAGTCTGCAAGGCAGGAATGAATACGCCCTTACAGTGACAGCATAGGGGATTTCGTTTTGGTTTTGAATCAGAGATTGATAGGGTAAAGGAGACTGTGGGGGACAGGTCAAACACAGCTAATGAAAAAAAGTAGCCTCAGTCTTCATCCTATTTTATTGCTTGCTAATAGAGTAGTGTTTGGCAATAGCTTGTGTGTTGTAAGGCTTAAGGTTATCAGCAGACTGACTGCAGAGAGCTAGTTAGAATTCATCCTGCATCTGGGACTGTAATCTGGCATTTTAAATGAAAACATGTACTCTGCATAGGTGCATGACATAGACTATTACTATCATTAATACAGCAATAGTCATAATAAATCACATATTGAGTGTGTTTGTTATTGCAAGGAAAACTTCATTATAATTTCCAAGCTGGTAGCATTTGATTTACTTTTTGCTATCTGTGTAATTAGTTTCCAAGTTACAACTGCAAAAATCTGTCTTGGTGGGGGTAGGAGGTGTGGAGCTACAGCTGCAGCCATTGCTCTGGCAAAGACAGCTTTCCCTTGAGAATATTAATTTTTAAGACAACAGCAAAACCCAAGTAAAATTCCCCTAGAAAGGGGGGGCTGCTTGGAAGGCGCCTCTCAGGGAGCCTCCCCTGGCACTGCTGAGCTGTTTTTGGTACAAGGAGCTCTCTAGTGTCCAGCTGTAATACTGCAGCTCAGGAAGAGGATGCTGTGAGCACACAGCCTGATCCAACACAGGCCAGTGGAAGGCCTGGGACTCTTCTAGGTCCCTGGTGCTAATGTGCAATGTGAAAAGTGCTGCTCAACATCACTAGTGACCAAACCAATACAGTACCCAAAAGTTTTAAGGCACAGCACAGAAGTCTCCTTCCTCTCCACCTGTTCATTAAAGGAACTTCTGTTGCATTGCTGGAGTGGCTCTTGCTCAGTCTGTGGGGAAGGCATGAGTGTAGATGTCTGTCTGCATCCAGATCATGGAAAAAAGGTTTAAACTTCTACTTAGCTCCTCTCCAGGGACAGCAAAGTGCCTGTCATTTGTGGGTCTAAGGCCATGTGCTCATACTGGTTTGAGGTAGCCTGTTTGGTATGAGTGAATGCCTAATTGCAACCTCTGACTTTTCATTTATGCACCTGATTATGTGAAATGTTCTCATGCCAGACAAAATATGCTTGTGATCACTAACCACAGAAATAAAATACCAAAATATATGTGGATAGTAGTGTCCAAAGGCAAATAATTTCCCTGTCTTTCTAAAGTGAAGACCTTAACATTTTAATTTGCAGTTGGTGCAGGTTTGAGCCCATGCTGGAATAACAATATATTGTCTTCACACTGCTTTCAATGCTTGCATTTTTTTTTTTCAACACATTCGTTATGAACTCACTAATGTTGAGAAAAACTGATTAAAAATCTCTTTGGTTATCACTGGATATCACAGATGGAGAATAATGACTTGACAAACTGGCAAACTGAGATTATCTGCAAATGTTATGAGAGGCGCTTGAAGCCCTTATAAAATACATCATCATTGTTAACAGCATTTTGCTATTATGGTACCTCCCTTGTGGATTCCGTGGTTTAACATTGCACAAAAATTATGCCAGAGTTGAAGCTTTGCCACTGAAAAGCACCATCTTGTGCTTCCTATGCTCTGCTGCCCAGAGCAAGGTTTATTCCAGAGTAGAAAATAAATTAGGATGCAATAATTAACTAAATGCATTTCAAAGGCAAGAAATCCCACATTGGGCTAAGATGCTCACCTTTAATCACTGCAAACAAAATGCTGGTGGCTTTCCTGTAAGTTGCTGTGAGCCAGAGGTCCCAACCTTTTGCCTTCAGATGGGTTTGCAGCAGGTTTTCTTTCCCTGCTATTGACCTTCCTTGTCTGAGCTAAATTTGCAGATAATCCATAGTTCCAAAAGCTGCAAAACAGTTTCAACAATATAAGCCACAAACAACAAAGAATCCTGCCAGATTCAGGTCAGTCATGACAATAATTGTTTTTTCTCCACTTAGCATTTTAGCTCAGTATTAAGGTATTCTTGATAAATGCAAAACCTATTATTACATTATTATAACCAAACACCCTGTGGAATATCTGGGATATGGCAGCCCATTTTCTCTTAATTTTTGCAAACCTGCAGGCATGGTGACAATGGTTTTACCATTTTCAAAGCAGCTTTTTTTCCCCTTCTTTTTTAAAGGAAACAAAACAAAAAAAAAGCCCTGCTGATATTTTCAGACCAGATAATTAAAGGAGGGGTCTGCCTCCTCATAAAACATTTTGTTAAAACATACTCTGATGGTTAATCTCAAAAATGTGGGTTTCTTTGGTTTCTTTTTTCTCAAGAATCAGGTTAAAAGCGACTTTTAAGACCTTATTGGAACACCTGCATAATGCAGGGTGCAGGGTTCCTGCAAAGTCCATGACTAATTTCAGTTTTATTTGCAGTGTTGCAGCACACAGAGCCCTCACTCCCTGCTGATTAAATTCAGTGCCCCTCGATTGAGTTCAATTGCTATTGAATTCAAGAGAACTGGACCAGAGCCTTAGAAAAGAAACACAGTTCCTGGAGTCCCAGCACCATTTGTCAGGTAGGACTTGGTGTTTCACACTCTGTCACGTTCAAAAATGATAAACTAGAAGATGTGTCAGATGTGTTTTAACAAGAAGAATAAAATCCATAATTCAGGACAGCACAGAAAGCACCTGGTTTTATGCTTCGCTTCCATTTTAAAAAACAGAGGAGGCTCAGAGAGGCATCTGCTGAGCTTCTGAATGGGTTTGGATCAGCTGCAAGTGCCCATCTGCCAAAGGCAAGTCCAACTCAGACAGAAACCAGGCAATTCTCAGTGATGCTGGGTCAATTTCACATTTACATCCCAAACCCATAGCAAATCTGGATTGGTAGGAAATAGATCTGACCCAAAAAAAAAAAAAAAATTTAAAAAAAAAAGGTGTTGGGGTGGGGGGGTAGGCAGAAGCTTTGCATGTCCTTCACAAAATGAGATTCCTAAATATCAGACAGTTGCAGAAAGGACTTAATCACATGGGGGTTCATTTCTGTATTTATGGATGCAGAATTATGGAAGTCTCCATCTGATAAAGATTTTCAAGTGGAGAAAAATATCATTGCTTCATTAATAGTTCCAGCCCTGTAAGGTAAGTGTGTAGCTAATGTAAAACTTCAAACACTGTGTCCCCATGTCCCCACAGCAGCTACCTGAGCTCACTTAGCTACAGCCAGAGGGCACAACAATTTCAGTGGAAACTCCAAGAGTAAATCAGAGGTTTTGGACTTCCACTGACTGTATAGAAGAAATGTCTTCATTTGGTCAGTGTAGAGGGCCCCCTGGAAAAAAAAAAAAAAAAAAGTTACTTGTAGTAAAGAAATAATTAAGTGTTAACCTTTCAGCTCAGCTGTGAGATTTTCTCTCCTCAACAGGGAACAGTGGCAAATTGATGAAGGAGCAGATGTGGTAAGTCTGGGATCACTTCTGGTCTGCCACAACCAGCACAGATCAATCAGATCTGGCAAATTCATGTTATTTTTAATTGCCCAGGGAATAATAAGTAGACATCCACCTGTAGCACCCATAGACACCAGCAGAATCTAGGCAGGGTTCCAAACCCCAAATCTGAAGGGAACCACTGCAAGTAAAACCATCACAAGGAGCAGCAGTCTTGTGGGCTTGGGTTGACATTGCTAAATGCAGCTCCTGCTGCTCCTGAACTCACCATCCCACCTCAGCACAGCTGCCTGGTGAAGGCACTGAATGGTGCAACCACAGCTTCAGAGCTGGCTTGGTCTCTGCTGCCGTGAGAGTCGTCTTGCAAGGCTTGCAAGGTGACGGTGCCCAACACTTCCCATGGCTTCTCTTCCCAGGGTGACAAATCTCTGCAGATCTGTAACAACTGCCATTGCCCTGAGTGACAGTGACGCTTCTGAAACAGGCTCTAAGCTCCTTTACACTCTCATCCCAATACAGAGCTCTGCACATAATGTGTGAGCAACATTAGCAAATCCTGAAACGAGTGCAGATGCTTTATAATCTTTAATAGCTAGGAAGGCACTACATAGAGCAAGATATATGTGAATTGGTCTGCTCAGACCAGAACTTCAGAGAAGCCCACAGGCTTAAAACCTTAATTTCTACTTAAAAACTAAATAGCCATAATAATTGATTTTTAAAAATCCCACTAGCTAGTTGACAAGCTCTTTAAAGAATCGTGAAGGCTTTCTTTTGCCAACAGACTAGACACAACAGCACATCCTTGAAAGCTTCTGCCCATCACCTTGCAAACTTGCTTAGATTTTCCTGTGGTCTGACTGGGAGCTGGTGGGATTAGTGTCGGTACCACATCTGAATCCTCCTCCAGCCAGTGACACTGTGGTGGCATGGTAAGTGTCCGGGGTGGGAGGCATCAAAAGGCAGAGGATCTGGCCTTATTGCCAGTGTTGGTGCTGCCAGTGTGTCATTCAGCTGCTTCTGCTGAAAATTAGTCTCTCTCTCTCTAATTCTGATAAATATTTATGGACTTCAAAGCATCAAAAGAAGCAAAGGCAGGACAGCTGTTCGAAAGGACAAACACTTCAGTTCTGGATTGGAAGAAAGAGACAGAGAGAGCAGAGTGGTTCTGATGAGCCAGTCCTTCTCCCTCACTTGTCAAAATGTGATATACAGACACACTTCCATTCACCCTGTGGCTGGCAGTTCCCACATCCTATGTCCACAAATCTCTCTTGCTAATTGGACTGGCAATATGTGGTCTGCCTCCTCTATAAAAAGCTTCTTTAAACTGGGATGCTTCCCATCTCATTTTAATAAATCATGACTATAATTACATTCTTTTGCTGCATATTTCTGCAATAAAATCTGTATCATTCACTTACTGGCCTTCTTTACTGTCCAGCTATCATTTTGTCTTGCTTCTGAAGCTGCTTTTCATTCAAACACTGCCATTTGCTTTGAACCCCTAATCTAATTCAGCTGCTTTTTCCTTATCTTCAGAGCCTCTCCTCATTCTGTCCATCCCAACAATCCCACTTGTACCTCCAGCCGCTTTTTGCCATCAGTGACCACTGCAACTCACTCCTGATAGTTCTGCTCACTAAGGCTGTCCCACTGCCCCAAAAGCCATTACACCAACATGCCAAGTGCATCTGAAGCTGCCTCTTCCCAGTGGCCAGCTGGCAAAAGCTCTTCTTTACATAACAAAGCCCCTTTGCCGATGGATTTTGCTTCTCTTCCTTTGGAGAAGTGGCTGCTCTCCCTTAAGGACTTTAACACACCATCAACTCAGCGTTACTGCGAAGCCAACAGAGTAACTGCCATCCCAGCCAAGGGAAAGAGCTTTGCCAGACCCTACAAGAAAGGATAAGCTTGGATTGCATTGCCCTCGGGGCTGCGTAGGGAGGGGAGACAGCCACTGAAACATTTGTGCTGGTTGCTATGAGAAGGAAGTAAAGAGCTTCAGTTTGCTGAGGTTCCTCGTAGCTGTAAATTCCCCTTTTGCATGGCCAGAACATGGAGAGGATGCCCTGAGCCAGGTAATCACACTCCTTTTGGCTTTGGAGTGCAGTCTGGAGAAGTAGCCAGGAGCCCCAACCCTCAGCTTTAAATCTCAATTGCCACAAAGCTTCTCTGTTCCTAAAGGTCCTGTCAGTTATAATGTCTGGAGGTGATAGGACTCAATTTAGGAGCCATGTTTTGGAAAAYAATGCAAAAAAAAAAATACAAAGAAKWAAAAATAAAAGGGACAARCKGGAAGGGATGTGGGTCAGATGAAGCAGTGTTAAMATTCAGTCTCTGCTTTGCAACAACCAGAGTTTTAGACATGAATGYRTCTTGTTCAATGGCTCTTRAAAGAACTTAWCAATTTCTTTTTTTGAGACASAGCAATTCTTAAAAGTGAAAACTTTGTCACTTGCCATCTCAAAAGCACAATGTAAAAAGTTTAAACATGCGRAGTTACAAYGTGTGTTGATATGATACTGACACTTGGTTCGTTTCAGATTCAAAACAGATCAATACATGCCTCTTTTTGCATAACTCCAAGCTCAGCTTCAAACATGTGAGAAAATTAACATTAAAATGACTCCTTAAACTGCAATTACTTAGAAGATGCAGAGCATGAAGCATTCAAATGGCTCTCACTCAGTGACCCAGTTAAAATATACAGATTTGGTTGCAAACATTTCAGAGACTTGAGGATGTGGAGGCTCTATCCTGCTCCCAACTCTACCCCTGGTGCTCTAATGCAGCCTAAAGAAACAAATCCATGTCCAAAACAGTTCTGCCTTGAATGCACTTCCACTAGGTAGAGACCTTCCTCAGGCTTTGTTAGTGAACACCAAAATACTCGAGAGAGCAGGTGAGCTTTAGAGATGTCAGAGTATCATGTAATCATTGGCAATATGAGGCAGGAACTGGCACTGAAAATTCAACTGCTGTGCCTCATTATTGTGAAGTGAAAACATATTACATCAGAAAACAGAGAAATAAAATCTCAGTATTTGCTCTTACATAAGAATGGCTTTGCTGAAGGATGCACTGCTTAAAGTATCATCTAGATTCTCAGAGAAAATTAATTTGTTTCCCATTTATTAGGCATATTTGAGATACATCAAGAAGTGGAGTGAAATAATATAGAGCTGTTAGTGTGAAAACAGTGTCCTTCCTCTGCTAAAGAGCAGCAGAGCACACTGTTATGAAACTTTGCCCTCAAGAGCCCCAAGTTGCTTGACCTCCTCCTAAAAAATTCTTACAACATTACCAAGGATGCAAAAGTGACCAAGCGGAAATGTTTTTCCCTCTCTCTTCCATCTCCTTGTCACTAGTCTTGCTATTTTTAAGGGGAAATGCAACTGAAGGAAGCTTACAGCCACTGTAACACCCCTGACAACACAAGATAATACAAGCAAGAAGGAACTCCCATGGCAGACTTCTCAGTGGGAACCAAAGGAGTAACCTCATCAGCTAACAGCGACAGCAAAGGCTTGTTTTCTGTGTGGTTTATCTGCTAGTGGAAAAGGAACAGGATGTATTTGGCAAACATTGCATTCTCAGTGCAGTAACACGCTGTGGCTATATTCCCCTTCTTTCCAAGGTTGGCTCTGGGTTCCATTTCTTTTTTTTCCCCTCTCCATCCACTCACAGCCGCTTGGCATGGTCTGAAGGAAGCCTAACGCAGCAGTGAGGAGTGTGACCTCTTCTGTAGCTCAGCAAGGATAGGCTACAAATGAGATAAGCAGCCTGATGTTCTGCAGGCACCTCGTGCAGCTCTCCCACTGACATCATTCGGGGAGCAGTGCCAGCACCTCCGACAGCTCCTGGTCACATCCAGCTCACAGAGCCTGCGCTCTCCTGCCTCTGCTCAGCTGAGCAGCCTCTCGTGCTGCACTTTTTAATTGCCTTTGCAAGCGACAGATTGTCTGAAGCTGAGGAGAGCTGGGAAACAGTAACCTGCCTGCTGTTGCCTAGGTGGGAAGGAATCCATCGGCTTCTCCTTTCGTGGTAGTTTGAAGGTGTTCCCACCTCTCCTCCAGCCATCTACACCAGCCCTCAGCACAGGGTTTTGCCCTTTCACTTGTACCAGGGCCAGACAAGTGAGTAATCTGATGTTTGGGGTGGGTCAGGGGGTGAGAAGTTCTTCAGGAGGGCAGGGGCACATGGTGGGGCATGGAGGCTCACAGGGAGCTAAACAGAGAAGTTTCACAGCCCCACTTCTTTCCAGCTGCTTCTGATCTTCTCAGCAGACATGTACCACAGTCCTGTCTACTATTCCAGGGACTGGGAGACAACTGAAGGAGTGGGAACCACTAGTGAGGGTGGTTAAATACACTATGAAATGTGTATTTAAGAAGCAGCCATTCAATATAAAGCAAGAGGTCACGTCCAAAATCACTCATTTCTGAAAAGAGTTAACTTGTTAATCTGTAAGAAAGCTCTAATGGCATCAATTAAATATAAATATTAAAAGTGATATAGCCAACCTCTCTGAAGCTGCTGAACACTGCACTTGCATTCAGTGAGGGCAGGGTGAGACACAATGTACAGCACCAAGATAAACCTTTCAGGCTTACGACTATATCTAGGTTGCAAAAGTTGTAGGCCACACATATTTCCTTTCCTTTGCTAGAAACCATCAACAGCTGTAACTTGAATATCTTAACAGACTGATAGAGAAACCTCAAACTAGGAGAAGATTTAATATAGAGAACCATTCCATTAAAAGCAGGAACAACCTTCAATATCAGGGTCTTGCAGAGTAAATATTCAGGGCCTCCAGCCTCTCTGGGCACCTCTTCATCTCTCTCTAGATAAAAAACTTTTTCCTCAGGCACAATAGGAATTTCCCCTGGTACAAGTTTTGCCTGGTGCCTTTTGTCACTTCTCTCTAGGCACCTCTTGGCAGCTCTGTAGTCTCTGCAATCCCCATTATGTAGTTCAAGGCAACCATAAGATCCCAACTAAGTCTTCTCAAAGCTGAACAAACCCATCTCCCTCAGCCTTCCTTGAACGTTGTAACCCCTCCTTACTGACCACCTTAATGGCTGGCCACTCACAAACATTGCTCCAGTTTCAATGTATCAATGCTCCAGGACCAATGCTTTCATCAATAATTTTTAGGAGCCAGAACCAGATGTGGTCTCACAAATTCTTAACAGAGAACAATCCCTGCCCTAACCTGCCAGCTGTGTTGGTATTATTGCCTTTTGTGACTGGTGTGGTTGGCTCTCCTTGTTGAAATGGCATATTTTTGATTCATGTTCAGCTTTATGTCCATCAAGACCTCCAAGTCCTTTTAGTTTAAGCTGACTGCCAGTCAACTAGTTTCCAGCTTGTACTCTTGCATGAGATTATTTCACAGCAGCAGGACTTTGCCTTCTTAAATTTCATGTCTCTGTCATCCAATTTCTCCAGTTTGTTCATGTCCCCCTAAATGACAGCAGCTTATCCTCCAGCATATAGTATTTCCAATATACAAAATACCTGGAAGCAACATCACGGAAGAGATGATAGTCAGCTTAATGGTGCTGTACAAACTTAGAAAGGGCAGGATTGACAACTCTGTTATATTCATCCTTCTGCTGGAAAACAGCTTGTGCTGCTGTCCTTCACGGGGTGGTTGATGCCCTTATTTTTCAGGATGAAACCAAAGGGTGATACAGTTTACAGAGAAAGCTTAAAGAATTCCTCTGAGAAGCTTTAGCAAGGGCTAGTAGAATTAAGGTGCCTTTTTATCTCTACCTTCTGTCCCAGAAATCAAAATTATTAGCATAGCCCCAAGCATGAAGCACATCATACAATCTAGGAAATAAGATGCACTTTCCTCTAACCTTAACTCAGTCACATGGGTCAGGCAGCAAAAATGAGCTGCTTAAAATAGTATCTAAGCAGAGTTTCCCTGCATTAGTCCACAGGGTAAAAAAAAATTAAAAATTAAAAAAAAAAAGAAAAAAGGAAAACACCAAACAGCTATATTTCTTCTTCAGAGCTGCTTATTCATTCAAATAAAAAGACAACAACTAAACAGCAACAAGCAAGAATTAAGGAGAAGATAATGCTGCATTCTTAGTCATGCAAAACCCAAATACCTTTGGCTTAGGGCAAGGGAGAAAGAGGCTCCTCTTCACGAGCTATGCTGACAGCACTATCTGCACCTTCCCCTTACACACAGCAGGGGTTTTGGCTCAGCCCATTTGGATTGTCTCTCACATTATGTTGAAAAACCGTGCAGGAAATCAATGCAAATCAATTATTAAATCCATTAGAAAGAGTTGAGCACATGCTTAGAAAAATCCAAAGAAAATCAGAAGAAACTTACCAGCTCAAAGGGAAATGGTGCAGCTTCCAGTGTTGAGATCTGGAAGGCAGGAAAAGCAACAGTAAGGACTCACTATCTGAAGGCTGACAGCTTTATTGGGCAGCCAGAAATCACCTTGAGGGGCAGCAGCTGTGAACTACCCTCCTCTCTCCCCCTTCCTGGACTTCATGCTCTCACAGCTGTTGAGCTGAATAGATGAGGAAAATCTCACCACTTTCAAAGCAAGATCACAGCTTTTCCTGAGCTCAAAATAGAGTAGGATCTTTGGAGCCAGGGTGAGAGAACTGGTAGTACTGCATCAGTTCCACTGGGTACCTTGCCTCCACAAATGGCAGGTACAACCAACTGTGGTGCTCAGGAATCCGTGATACCCTGCAAACTATGTCAGAAAACCTTTGCTCCCACCCAAGGTAGATCTCATCTCTGCAAGGAGTGGGTTACTGACAGCTGTCTCCCACCAATTTCAGGATTCAGCAGATTCCTGTCTCCCATAGATCTCTGCTGTGAGCAGGAGCTGCCTTTGGCTGCCTGCTACTGAGTCTGCAGCCACAGCCCCTCTCCGAGGCTACTCATATCAGGAGCACTGTACAATGCAGGGTAGGATGCAATTAATAATTTTGCTATTAAAAGAGAAATCTCAATTTCCTTGAAACCCCAGGATGTCTGCAAGCAGCTTTCTCCAGGGAAAAAACTATGACCATAAACTTAATCTTCATCAAAACTAACTTTTTCCTTTAGAGGACCCTCCCCTTGCAACAGCCCTTGCCAGCCTAAAGAGATGCTGTCACAGACCACTTCAGTGACCAAGCTTTTGGCAGTCAGGTGGGTTATAGGAAATGCCTTCCCCAAGTTAGGGCTGGACTGACTGACTCCCAATGCCCTTGCAGTACTCTGTCAGGTAAATAGGGAGGCTTCAGAATCTCCCTATTTTGTGGGACAGGAGAATGGCTACTGTCACAAAGGCCCATGAGCTCCTGTCCTGGGATTTAATAAGCAGGACTGGAAGGTTTCTGCTCACTTTTGAGAGTCTTTAATATTTAATTGCAGGGAGTCATTCCTACAGTAGGAAACAGGCCTGCTGTTGGAGAGGGGATCAAGTAGTTTTGCTCCACTATTAACCCTACAGTGTTTCATCAGAATAATCCTTTAGCACATGGCAATTTCCTTGGGGTTCCTGCTTCCTTAGCTCTTTCTTGTTTGCATATAATCAGAGCATCTACCTTGCTTTCCAAAGAGCATTTCTTTCTCTCCAGAGGGCAAGCTAACCTTCTCATTTCTCCATTTTCACTCAGTGAGCCATCAAATCCAGGAAACAGAGTCTGTGTAGTGGAAACTCACTGAAGTGCTTGCAGCTAGACCTGCCTGAAGGACTTTTTTTGTCCCAGTTTAACTGCTGGGCCCACTTTACTCTTTGGATGAAAAGTACACCCTGCAAGTGCTGTTGACTTGTTGCCCCTGGGACAGAAAAATAATCAGCCTGACCACAAAGAAATTACTTACATTGGCTTGTCAGGCATTTCCTCTCCTCAACTCCACATCTCCTTTTGTTACAAAAAAAACAACATTGGGGGAATGCCAAAATGGGAAAGCAAGCCCTTGTTCATCTTCTATGCACAGTGAACCTGAGCTCACTCGCCTGCCAAATATGTAAGGACACCCATGTGTTGTTCCCTCCTAGGGCAAAGCCACTGACTTTGCTTGGTCTCTGCCCAACAGCCACCCAGAAAGATGCAGAGCAAGTGGAAAAGGCTCAGTAAAATAGACGTGCCTCACTCTGAAATAGATATGGCAAGATGAGCTGGCAAGGAAGAAGGAGCCAATTTGTCTACGGCCGCCATAAAATCCCAGACTGTGTTCTCAGTAATATGATCAGATTTGGGGCTAGATGATCAGATTTGGCAGTTCTAATAGAGTCCATCTGCCAGCACTGTAATTGTAAACACAACCAACATCTGAATATAATAATAATAATAATAATAATAATGATAAAAAGTAATGTTACCATGGCCCACACCCACTGGGACATCTCATTTTTGCTTTGGTTTTAGGATAAAGGATGATGAGGATGTTTGGACCAACAGCTTCATTTCAGCCAGTGTTTCTGATAAGTCTGTCACCATATTTGTCTCTGGAAAACATTAAGCATAACATAGGGCTCATTCCTAGATGATGTACAAGCAGCTTGTTTTTCTCATTTCACCACAAATCTTATTTATATATACATTGCAAATAGATTGATACCACACACAGAGCACATCCACAGAGCCTGATTTTCCAATGTTATACTAGGTTTATGATCTTGTAATTCCATAGACTTAAATGAGTTTTACCAGAACAAAGCTGGTTCCTAAAAAGAAAGGATATATTATGGACTTGCCCATATTACTTATGCATCCAACCAGAAATGTTAGTATAGGCAGATACCTGGCACAGATGAAATAGTTAAATCAGCCTCCTACTCTCTTTCACAAGACCCTGATTTAAGTTGCTTGCTATCTATCAAACTTTCAATGTTCAGGCAGAAATTTTCCCTCTAATATGCTTGCTTCAGGCTAAATATTTTTCAGAGAGATTCAGCAAAATTAGCCCAACCATTTGGAGGATGAATTTAGGGAAAACCACAGTGTTCCTCTAATATTAAGAAAGGTTCTGCCTGCCTTATTTAGAAGTTCTGAAGCTTCGAAGCAAGGCTTTCAGACACTGAAAGGAAGTACTGAGCTGCATCCTAGGAGTGAATGTTGCTACTGCCTTGGAAATCTGTCCACAATCCAGAAGTGACGTGCCCAAACCCAGCAGTTCACACTCAGCTGTTTCTGTGCACCAGGCGCTCACTTACCCATGTGTGGAGAGATCTCTGTGCTCACCCAAAGCACCAGGACACAGCAAACCTCCAGAGGGTGTTTACAGCGCCATTTACAAGGAGCAATCACTGCTGGAAGCATTCTGGGACACAAGCACGTCTTTGCTCTGCAGGCTGCAGTGAACAGAGGCTGCTGAGTTCAGATGGACAACCAGCAGACTTTGGAGAAGGACAGAAGAAGGGAGTGAGAAACAAACCCTAGGTTGAGGTTGTGTGGTTATGTTGTTTTTTGTTTGCTTGGGTTTTTTATTGTTGTTTGGTTGTTTGGTTTGTTTTGTTTGGGGTTTGTTGTTCTGGCTTTTTCAACAGCTACCAGCAATGCCCTGGTAGAACTGCCAAAAAGTCCCTTCTATTGTCTTTGCTTAGGCAGAGCTACATTAATTTCAGCTGCTCATCTCTAAGGAAATACAGAAAATACTGCAGAACAATGTGCTTGGTACATGAACAATCTTTAGACAAGAAAGGAACATCAAAATCTAGGTCGAACAGCTTACCACCAATTTGAAGGAGAACCAAGGACCAAGCAAGGATTTTCTGTAAAAGATGTCACTGTGGCATAAGAAACCAGCAGCGTGCACAGGTGGCACCTCTCCCTTGGTGACAGCCCCTAGATAGTGCAGGTAGAGGGAGGTGACCACTTTCACAAGAAAGAGAGTGATGGGCAGGAGCTGAGGCAGGAGGGGTGTCTGTGGATCCACTCTTTCACAGCAACTGGAATCAAAGCTGTTGTTCCCCAGAAGAGCTCTGGAGAACTGATCTGAAGAAATTCCTAGCAAAGGAGGTGAGCCACCTTCTTCTATCAGTTCAAAGACCAGCAGTTCCCAAACCTTGCAGCCCAGTGGTTCACAGTAAATGCATAGCACACCCTCTAGTCTTCAAACAGGATATTCCACCTTTAAATTACATTTAATTTGATGTTTGACATCTCTTGCAGATGAGCTGCTGATCACTCACTACAGCCACTGACAGACGTGGGCTGGAGACCACCCTGCCAGAGAAAACAACTTTTCAGTGCTCTGGTTGCACGCTCTTAACTCAAGAAGAGGTCTCTACTAGATAGTCTAAATAGCTCAGCCATTTTGCTGGCCCCTGTGTGGGTACATATGGTTCCATATGCTGGGAAAGCTGTTTTTTTTCAATTTGCTCCTAAAACTAAGTGTATGAATTTATACACAAACCAGTGTTAAAAAAAATATTAAAGTAGCAGACTCAAGCAGAAGCCAGGAACTGGCTGACAATGTCTTGGTCACACAAAAAAGAGATCTAAATAAATGTGATTTAATAGCCAAAAAAACGCTCTCTGGAAGACAGGCTAGATAAACAGAAATAAAAGAATGAGGCCGCTTTTTTTGAGAACAGCTTTTTAAATCATGATCATCTTTCCAGAACAATTCATTCTCTCCTCCCTAAACTTCTGCCAAATTGCAGCTAAGTTTAACACGAAGATTTCACAAAAGGTTAATCTTAGCACCTGAGAAGTAAGCAAAGTTTGAGTTTCAGAGGTGTTTTTCTTAGATCATTTTGAAGAGTTATAATGGTGTAAATTGAGTACCTTAAATTTACCACACTGGAAAGCTGCAGCACTACATCATTCTTCCTGCAATAATTCTTCCTCTATAAAGATGACAAATCCCTGTGGTGGGTCTGCTACAGTGTTGGACTTATCAAGGTGAAATCTGATTTCAGCAGAAGGAGGAGAAAAGATTTCAGAAGGAATGTGTTTAGGGTTCTGCAAACAACCCCATGTCCCACTCCTGCCCCCTTCTCCTCTGTCATCAGACACACCCCCAAAAAAAGTAAAAAGTAAAAGATACCTCTAGAGACACAGCTGAGAACCCATCAGAGCCCAGCCAACAGAAGACACCAGTCAAAAAGCTTTGAATGCTGGTCAATACATGGGGGGTTAAAAAAAAAATTACCCCCCCCAAAAAAAAAAAACCCACAACCCCAAGCCCACTTCCCCCCAAAAAATTTAAAATATGGTAAAACCCAAAAATTCATATGAAATCAAAGCAAATTCAAACCTTTTTTCCTGGGAACTCCTACAAGCCCCACAGCAGCCTGACTCCAGCAGGCTTCACAGAGGCTTATCTGCAGGTCAGAATGGGCCACTGAAGCAAACAACCTTGAAATCTGGTGACACAGCTCACGCAGATCCTCTCGGGGGGTGAGCAGGATTTCCAAATCCCAGCCTGGTTGGAAACTTGTAGGGCAAATGACTACAGGAGCAGCACAGGCTGCCAAAGGCTAAATGTAACACAACCAAACTGCAGGACAGGCACAACTTGAGGCAGGGGTGAGAGCAGAAAGGAGAGGGTGATGAGTAAAGAAAGGTCCATTTAAAATGGGAACAAGTCTCAGTCTTACCTGTCAAGTTCTGTCTTTCACCAGTAAAAGCTGTGTTTTTTTTTCCTCAGGAGAGTATTCTCTAGACCCCCAAAACTGCAGACATCAGTGCAAGCAAGATGATAGCTCTGGAGAAGGGCCAGCAGAGTTCAAAGCCCTAGCTGGAAACCTAAGCAACACTGACAAGCACTGAAGGAAAATTTATGAGGTCCTGATTGCTAAAAGCATATGTTTGGGATCTAAAAAGTAACAATTATGCCACCCACACTGCTTATTCTTTTTTTGTCTGAGGAGTTTTGGGCTAACATGTTGAAAGATAAAACAACCTGAGCATATTTTAGAAAGGATTTATGGCATTCCCAGACTGACATTTAGAATCATGGCTTGCAGTTGAGCATACTGTTCAACAAGCCA
The DNA here is from genome assembly GCA_013186435.1 of Turdus rufiventris. Lineage (NCBI taxonomy): Eukaryota > Metazoa > Chordata > Aves > Passeriformes > Turdidae > Turdus > Turdus rufiventris. Next base: position 3,226,461 of record PYHW01009542.1, on the reverse strand, counting down.
CCTGCCTCTATAATTGTCAGTATTTGGGCTCAAACTTGGTTTTCATGTAACTCAAAGTAACTCCAGTTCTTTCAGCTCCTGCCTGTTTATAGGGATGCTTCATGGCACTGAAAAAGACAATTAAAGGTTAAAGTCTTGCATGATTTATCTTGTTTGAAAGCAGTGGAAAGGAGCATGTGACACCTGCGTGCCAGTAAAAATGCAGGACTGACCCTCAAATTTATTGGTGCTGGCTCGTGCAACCAGCAACCCTGTGAGGAACCGAGGGAAAAACCCACTCATAATGAAGAGCAAAGGAACACCAGGCGGGGTGAGAGGTGGTATTAGCTTTTCACAGAATTCACGGAATGACCATGTTGGAAGAGACCTTAAGGATCATCGAGTCGAACCCATGCCCTAACATCKCAACTAGACCAAGGCACCAAGTGCCACATCCAGTCTTTTYTTAAACACATGCAAGGATGGTGACTCCACCACCTCCCTGGRCAGAGCATTCCAGTACTTTATCACTCTTTCCATGAAAAACTTTTGCCTAATATCCAACCTCTATCTCCCCTGGTGCAGCTTGAGACTTTGTCTCTGTTGGTTGCTGCCTGGAGAAAGAGACCAACCCCACCTGACTACGACCACCCTTCAGGAAGTTGTAGAGAGTGATAAGGTCACCTCTGAGCCTCCTTTTCTCCAGGCTAAACAACCCCAGCTCCCTCAGCCGTTCCTCACAGGGTTTGTGTTCCAAGCCCCTCACCAGCCTTGTTGCCTCCTCTGGACACACTCAAGTGTCTCAATGTCCTTCCTAAACTGAGGGGCCCAGAACTGGAGATTCCTGAGCCTTTCACAAAACACCAGGGGTGCCTCATGGGGCTCTGTTTGGCTGCATGGATTCTTCTTACTTCTTCAGAGTAAGTCCTGCAGAAAAGCAGCCATCCAGCCCCATCCATGGCAGCAAGCAGTAAACCAAGCATGGGATGCAGGGAGGCAGAGGCATGTCAGGACTGCAGTGTGTTCGAGTGCTCAGACTGCTCAATCCCTGCACACCACACCCAAGTCCCCAAAATCTGTCTTTCTTGAGGGCCTCCATCCTCCTCAGAAGAAGTGAAGACAGCACTTGGAGACAAACTTCTGCCCAAGGGCAGCTGCAGCATCAATGGCTCCAGCGGTGCTTGTAAAAAGCACCTCTGATGCTGGCTACATGCTCAGGCAGCTTTACCGGAATAATGGAATAGTTTAAGATGGAAAGGGATGTCTGCAGGACATCTAGGCCAATGGCCTGCTCCAAGCAGGGCCAATTACTTTAGGTAGGTCTTGCCCTTGTACATTAGGATGAACACAATGCCACAGCTAATCTGTTGCCTCTGAAGGTCAGAGACATTACCTAGACATGTTCTCTAAAAACAGAACATTTGCTACACAGCCTTAGGGTGTGGATTCTGTTGGGCACCAAAAGCCATTGGCAAATTTGCTGCATAAATGTACCACAGTGAAGCACAGAGAGAGCTCTCCATCAAACTCTCATCTCTTTGATAACGCACAATTGGCAATTTCCTGCTTTGCAGGGAAGAAAAAGCACATAAGATGTTTCCCTGCAGTCTAGGCACATCAGAGACCAGTGAAATTAGGTGGTGAATATCTCTGGAAAAGGAGTGATATGTTGAGACCATTGTCTCTCTCTAAACTCTCCACATGAATAGTCAGGGCAGAAAACTAGTATTTCATAACAGAGACACGATAGATATTGCTCTGCTTTAACAAAGTTCTCTTCCACTTGACAGAATATGCTAGCCAGACAATCATGTCTTACTTCATTTAAACATTGCAGTGTCTGAAGGTATCAGGTATCTTCCTGCAACCACCATCAACAAGACTCTGAATACTACAAAGAATAGGGAAAAAAACCCTGTGCCTATCACCTCATGCAGTCAGAACTAATAAAAAATTTAGCCTTTTGGGACTGAAAAATTGACAAACTGGTGACATACAGAAGGCAAATCATCTTGATAACTAGCTGAGATCTGCCTGACCTGATCTGCCTAACACGATCACTATTAAAAAAAACCAAAAAGTCACATGTACATCATTCTTGAAGATCACAGGATGAAAAATTATACATTAGGCACCCTCAGGCACAACTTTTAATGGAAAACACTTCTTACATTTTGTCACAGGTTTATAAATGGTTGTACTCCATTCTTGGTGCTTTTCCTCTACAGTTGACTCTCCCTATGCAGAATAGAGTCCTGCAGGCAAGACTGGGTGATGGCACATCAATTGCTGAAATGAGTTCTTGCTTGACACAGGCAAGATGAGCAGCCTCCTTTGTACAGCCATTTCTTGAACATGTGGGGAAAATGAAGCAGAGATTTCTAGAATCACATGAAATCTAATATATAACACAAAAACATCCCATGCTAACAATACTCCTGAGGACAAGCCCTTATGTTGAAAGTAAGATTGTTGCAGATGAAACATCACCTCCTTCCTGCAAGTGCACATACAGAAATAAAGTTATTGTATATAAAAGGCTGCAAATCACCGTTGTGACTCTTACAGCCAAGGCTTTGCCATTCTGAATAAAGGCATTCTGTCATTTCCTGAATTAAGCTGAAACAGCACCCAATGCAAGACAAACATAGGAATAAGAAGGGAAAAGTGTCCTAGACTACTAACAATGGCTTTTCAGAAAGGTGTCAAAAAGGATGATTGACAGAAGTTACAGCATCAGAAAGCATGTGTTTAGAGATGTAGGATCTTCTCCTTTCACATACTCCTTCCTTGGATGCTCAGTTGGCCTAAGAAATCAAGTTGATGCTGGGTGAGCCTGACTGCCATACATACTCTGTCAGAAGAAATCCAAGAACACATTGAAGTGAAAAAATATCTTATTCTAAAAAGGTTAAATCTCTAAATGCTACTCACCTACAGAATAGTACAACTGAGCCCAACATGGGCCCATACTTCATGACAGAAATATGTAATAAAAGCTGTAGAACTGTCTTTTGCTATCAGCTTTCCTAGGAACTGCTGGATTCAAAGCAGCATTTCAATACCATCAGAGAGATAGTACCCATTTAAACAATCACACCTCACAAAGAGCTTTTAGTACTACAAAACTTTAAACTCCAAACAAATTCAACACGTTAATTAAGTAATGAGGGAGAGATCCTTTCAATGTCACTCCTGACTGTCTCTCTACTGCCTTCTGGCTCCTGTAGCAAGTCAGGCACATGGTGAAAAAAATATTTCAAGCCAGTGGGTGGCACTCAGTACTATATGCTGGATGTGTTGCTGATAGTTTGAATATATCAGATATTTTTAGGTACTGTGAGCAGTTCTAGGCAATCAAGTATTATAATCAAGAGCATACAGAGACTCAGCTAAATCAGTTCAGTCAGGATTTTAAGGATTCAGGTTTGCAACTCTGTCAGTTGATGTGCTGGGATGGTACAAGAGGAGTTGCTCCTTGCTTTGGTGTAGCCATTTTCAGCAGAATTTCACAGGCATTTTCAGAAGAATCATCTTCCTGAGAGCTCCCCACTGTGCTCAGCTTAGCAGACAGTTATTTCCATAATAGCAGCTTTCTGTGAGGAGATATGAAACATGGCTCTAGGTGGACATATTCAGAGTTACCTGCCACGGTGAAAATCCCTGGGTTCCAGTGGGCCACACTATTTGCAAAATGATACGGGCAGGAAGATTATAAAGCAGCCCCCCTTTTAAAGACGAGACAAGAACACAACAGAGGCAGCCCCGGCGCAGTGCGCTCAGCACCCCGGACAGTGGCGTGGCCACTCCCGCGCTACCCACGCGTGTCCAGCACTGGCCTGTCCTCCCTCTCCCTCCATCCCTCCCAGCTGGGACGATGCTGACGCTCCGCCACAGCCCAAGACAGGTTTTCCACACTGCCCCCCACGTGCGTCCCTTGGCTGGACCCACACCTGGCAGGCTTCAGCTTTGTGGTGGAGATCTCGGTTTGGTACCAGAGGGAGAGTGTTTCCCCCACAAGTGACACCAAGGATTTAGGAGCTACAGATGTATTCTGAACTGGAGAAAGAATGGGCTCTGTCTGTAGTTGTATTAATAGCCTTCCAATAAACATCTCCCTAAACTTGCCTATACCTGTGTATCCCCTCAATGCCACATCCAGACCCTCCCACAGCCTGGTTTCTCTATCTGGTTTTTCAGTACGTCCATAAAGAGGTAATAAATTGTACAAATAAACATTATACCAGTTATATAAGCATATTCAGTATGTGTCTGCACCTCTCATGGAGGGATCATTGCAAAGAAATGAAGTCTGATAGCAAAACTGGAGACTGGGAAGACACAGTTGTGCTGCCTGTAAATCTCTGCTACCTTTTTGAGCAGTTTCAGGGTCAGGAATGTGCCTATGCTTTCCCTGACAGTAACACAAAGTAAATGCCTGCAGGTGCCCTTCACAACCCTCAGAAGCCAGTATTTCCCTGTCTAGCCTTTTCTCCTTCACCAGTATGCTCTGTCTTCTTGGAAAAGAACACGGGGGTCACAAACCATCTCCCTGAAACTTCCAGAGGTCCCTCCCATTCATCTGGAGCTCCCATACTCGGATCTTTTGTCAGAGAGACACTTCTTTTCTCCTGTGAATAAGCCACCTGCTTCCCTCCGCAAGCAGAATGTATCAGACACCTGCTGACGCTCTGCAGTCTAAACAACCACTGGTTTCTCAAGTGGGTTCTCCCTTTACACCTTCCCTTTCCCCACAGTTCTCTAGTTTGTGATGCCACAGAACCCTACAGTTCACGCTTCAGCTTTTGGCCTGCTCTGAGGAAGTGACATACCCTTCTGATTGAAGCCAACACTCCTTTGAAGCAAGCTGTGGTTTCCACAGCAAGAAACTGCATGATAGTCGGACTCATGCCTAATGCTTACTGCTTTTCCTGCTCATTTCCTTTCAAACGCAAAGGATAATTACCCTATGCTGGAAGCAGAGCCACTTCATTCAAGATTGTTACTATTATCAGATTTTGAACAAGTCAAGCACCTGCCCTCCTAATGATCTCTGCCCACATAGGCCAACCAAGTTATTCTGCTACCCTTGAATTCCCCCTGCCCATCCTACAGAAAGAGCAGAAAGACTGGAGACTGGCTGGATAAAATTCTGAGCCATCTTCTCTGACCTCTAAGATGTCTGTGCTTTGGGCAGTAGGTAGACTAGGAAACTCCTAAGCTCCCTTCTAACATGAACTAAGTTCTGGTTCTAAGTCTTGAAGGAAGCACAGTAACAGAAATTGATAGAAAATTCAGCTCTGTAGCATACTACTTCAAGAGCTCTGTTTCCTTTTTTTAGGGCTTTCCCCTAATTCTGAAAGACAGATCTGGACACCACCTGCCCAGGGGTTCAACACCTTCAGTAACTCAGAATCAGAACCTTACACAGCTTTAGGTGCTTCTGTCCTGCAGAGTTCCAAGCTCTTCATGCCAATGATCTTTTTTCAAGGTCCTACAACTTTGGTGTTCATAGATTACCTTTCAGGCTGCTGATGAATGTGACTTGAATGCCCCCTCAAGTTTCCTGAATGCTGTAGTATCATCTACTTGGGTTAGAGAATCTACAGTAAAAAGCAAAATTAAAAAGCACCAAAAAGTCATGATAAATGGTGCAATTAAGGCAACACAATGCACTTTAAATCAAGAAGAGCTACAGTGCCTGGGCAAGGAAAGGTTCTAATTTACCATGGCAAGACAAAGCATATGCATCAAATTAGTCATGTTTCAGAATCTCTTATGCACAAACATCAGCAAAACTGACTATCCACTTGCACACAATCAGCAAACAAGATGTGGAGACTTTTCTTCTCTAATTACATTGCAATCCGAGTGTTTCTCTTCCTCTTCAAAATAAACCCACCGGGGGTACACTCACATTAGCAGAATTCCCCACCCAACGTGGATGGTTCATTTCCCTGAGCTTTATGAGAAGGAAGCAGGCTTTGCCAGAGAATGTCTTTGAGCATCTGATGCCTTAGGAGCACAACCCTGGCTATCCCTCACCCTCCTACAAAAACCCAACAAGACAGACTCCTAATCTAAATTAGGTGCCTAAAATTAGGTAGTGTGCTTATTTTTCTCCTTATCTAACTATTAGCATTCCATATCCTAGCACTCATTTGTATACCATCAAAGGTCCACAGTTGTGATTTCTGTCCTCTATTTTTTTCTCAACCAAAAGGGGGATATTTAAAAGCAAGAAAATGTTATTGTACAAAGTTATGTTGTGAAACAGAAAGCATTCAAAGGAGGATGAAATGCTTCCCTATGCTTTAATATAGCTTCAAAAATTCTTCAGATTATGAACTGCTACCTTACTGTTAGGCAATCTCTGGGAGCAGAATAAATCTTGGACTCAGGTGTCCCATGACACAAGTGACCTTGGATGAAAGACACAAAAATGGCAATAAAATAAACCAGCACACATTCTTTGACACTAAGTATCCGGTGCTGTATTTTCCTGCAGCAGTACTGTCATAAAGTAAAATCCAGAGTCAAAAGTCAACTACAGCTCCATACCCAAATAAAAAGTAGAAACAAATTAAATCTTCCCCTGCCCAAAACTGGAACAGAGCAAAAATATGGGGATATTTTAAACATAAATACTTAGTATAAATACAGTTTATAAGCAAAGCAATACTTTTTTCTTGTCACAATTAATCTTGGATGTGTTTTCCTCATGTTTTCTGTATCTCTTCTAACCTGTAGTACAGTTACAGAATTTCATCATATAAGGATTTGGGCCTTGATTCAGTAATTTGGTCCTGAAACACTGAAAAAAAATTGCACAAAATCCATTTGAAACATTTTAACATGAAACTATATCTAAAGAAAGAAAGAGAACAGTAAAAGAATCTCACGATCCATGCTTTATGGGAGTATCTATTGACAGAAAAATCCAGCACCACTCCACAGCTCTTCCTAATTCAGCAGATCACAAACGCCCAGGAGGTGCACGTATGAGAAGAGGACGGAGGAATCCGGAATCACAATTAAGTGAGAACATTTCTGTGTTTACGAAAAGCAGAAGCTGAAGATCTAAGACAACATCCTGATGCCCGGGAAGACCATTGCATTGTGAAGCTACAGAACAGGCAGCAAAGCGAGAGGGTAACAAAGCCTAATCAGAACAGAGAGAGACTAACACAAGCACTCCTGCAACAGGTAGCCAGGCATGATTTGCTACCAAAAACAGCTGCTACTTCAGCCACACAGTGTCAGGGGTTTGTGTATTTTATTAGGAGAATATCAAACACCAATAGAAAATCCCATTAAACAAAAAATCAAATGAGCCTTCATCAGACTTAGGAAGAAGCAACCACAATAATTGAGGCAGCCTGAGACTGTGCAAAATTCTCTCTTATTGACAGAACAATCTTTGGCAGCCAGGAAAGTTCCTTCAGAGCCTCCAGCCTGGTGGCTCAGACAGCCCTGGGTTCCAAAGTATTTACAGATCAGAGGAGCACAATAAGAAAGCATTTGCAACCTCTTTGTAACCTTAGTCTTACCTTCATGTCATCAGTAAACCTTTTGATTAACAATGCATTGGGATAAATACTCTGTAACTGAACATTTGGAATAATTGCTCTTCTTTGCAGTGATTTCCATGCTTGCTGTTCCAGTGAAATCAATGTTCAGGGTATTTCTTGTGCATGGATTCTCTTTTGGCCAGGCTGGCTTTTTGTTTTCCTTCCATCACAATGGTGCAGACAGATCCTTGTCAGTTTTTCTTCAAAACAGTAACAGAAATTGAGCTAATCACGTTGTTCACCCTGAGATGTTTCTTGTTTGGCAGAATTATGATTCCTGTCACACTGAGGAACTAGACTCCATGTCTCTGTTTATCTCACCTCATGCTGACACATTTCTGAGTGGTCTATACATAGCAAAGGATGGTGATAACCAGTTCAGTTCAGCACACAGTCAGATGCAGTGCAGTGTTCTCTGATTACTCTTGCTGCAGTTTTGTTTAAGCCCCTGCATCCTCCAGGAAGATCCTTATGGCAGTAGGAACATGAGACACAGGGTGTGCTCTCCCTGTGAGGACACAGCTCTTGCAGAGCAGAGCTGCCTCTGAGAGCCCAATGCCAGCCCCATGGCCGTGCTCAAATCCCTACACAAAGGTGCAGACATTTGGCCTCATTACCACACTTTGCAACACAACCTCTCAGGGCAGGCAGGTGCAAGGCAAGGCATGTTGTGCAAAAAGGACAGTATGGAGTATTTCTATTTAATAGAAACTGCTTCAGGCACCCTTAGTTGTAGTTGCACATTCTGCTCCACAACGTGCTGAGAGATAGAAGTATTTAGTAAAAAAGTTAAATATTCATTATTCATATACTGATATGATCTTTCCATACTCTGTATTTCGCTTGGAATCTCATTTATGTGACTATAGAGAGTTTTCCTGATGTGCACACAATACCATGCAGCATGAGCACTGTCTGAAAAAAAATTCAGCAGGAAACTGCATGACATTGGGTAAAGTCCCAGTAATTTAATCAAATGGGTAATTAAATTATTTAAATTGATCATTTAACATACTGGCAACAAGAGAAAGCAAACACTGATCTTATTTCACCCTTTCTGGGGACCAAATGAAACAAGTTACCATTTTAAGAGACTGGGAGTTAAAATGCAGTTTAAGAATGTGATTCTAGTGCAAAAACGACCAACACTGTCAGAGGGCAGGAGGCAGCATAGGAGCCAAATACTTACTTCAGAAAAAAATACACTCTTCAGAGCCTGTTAGAAGTGGAAATCACAATCTACAAGCTCACAACCAATTCAGGATGTTTGTAAATACCTGCAGAGGGGCTTCCCCACCTTGCACCGTCACATATGGCCCAGATGATACTGCCAGTCATCTGGAGTTCTGCTTCCAATCCATCAGGTTCACTTCAAAGCCTCAAGGGGAATTAGCAATTGGGATGTCATTCATCACCCTGCTGAGAACCATTTTTTCTCCAGGACAGCTTGTCATACCAAGCAGCCCACACAAAATGCAATTAAATAGTGTCACTGCTAGACCGATTAAAATTGCAGTTCAATAGTGGAACTTGCTGTTGCTGAGCAATTTCATAAATTAAGTATGTTCTGGCAGAGCTTCTGTGGAAGGTGTTGGCAGTGATCCAAACACCAGGACCTAGCAAATTGCATGGGTAAAATCCTAGCTTGGTTAGAGCCAATAACAAAACTCCCAGGTACTCACACAGAGCCAGAATTTTAATTTCTCATGCCAGCTGCAACACGTTGCTATGGCTTTGGGCAAACTTCACTAATTCAGCCTCTCTAGTTAAAAAACATGGACCACTAAGCACTGCTTTTAGAGAGGCAGACTGTGGAGGATACACAGAAGGGCCCATACAGTAAAGGACAAGTATTATCAATCAATGCAATTTAGCAAACAGGCTACTTCAGCAACTCACCACCAGAGAAATACTCCACTGATACAAATACCAGGCTTGCAGTTCCAGCCTGGAAAATTCATTTCTTGTCCTGTGGAAGCCTGGTAAAAGTGTCTTCTTTATGCATTCCATGCACAGAAGACTGGTCAAAGCTCTGGTGTAGAAGACTATCTTCACTAGTTTGGTGTTTTGAGAATTGTGTTCGGATGTTCTGCATCAAACATCGGTTATGTTCCTTCACAGCCAATGTGTCTAAGTGAACAGCTGCCTTCACAAGTCAGAGATTAACAAATACACTGCTACAAATGCACATATTCCTCTGGATAACACACACATTTGTTTAAAATTAATTCTCGGGTGTTCTTGCAAAGAAGTTTTATGGCTGCATGAAAAGCAGCTATAAAATGAGATTTGGCTCCGTGGTAGGTGGCATGATACATTTTCTAAGAAATATAATTCCTCCCATATAAATGCACAACAGATGTAACATTCAACCTAAGCAATAAGATTTATTACTGTTTTTAAAGCAAATTCAGCACAGCTTAAGAGAACACTGTACAGAATTCTTTAAGCTAGGAAGAGGTTGTTCTTGTCATCAATGCATGCTTTGCATTTGTCAATTCTTGCCCTCAAAGCCAACCAACAGTGTAATATTTCAGGCTTTTTACAAAGGTGATGATCCTGCAATTCAATCTGCTAATGTAGCACATAGCAGGCTCCCTCCAGTCACAGCAGTCCTGGGCTCATCTCTTTGCTTTTAGTATCAAAAGAAATGTGCATGGCCTCTTTGGTCTCTTTTTGAGTCCCCAGAACATTATATGTGATTTATGTTAGGTGTTATTCCAACAGCACATGCAATCAAAAGCAAATATCGCACATTATTTGGCAATGAAAAATAAATATTACAGCTGTGATCAAAGAATGTGTCTTGCTTATATTGTCTTACATTAATTTCTTTAACTCATGCACTTTCGTATAAATATTTACGGTTTCGTATTTCTTTCAGAAGCCACAGTTGTTTTCCAAAAATAACCTGCTTATGCATAATCCTCTCTTTCCAAAGCACTGTTCATTTCCAAGATTTCTGTGCATGAAAAGTGGTGAAAAAAGGATATATGCAACTTCACTAATAAACACGTTGAAAACACCTAAAAATGAGGAACAATTCTTGGATAAACGCCTTCAATGCTAAACAGTTCTGTGAGAAATGAGCAGACCTTGATGTTGTGCAGAAATTTTGCATTTTGTATAAGGGCATGAAACATGAAAACTAAAACGTACCTGAGAATAATGAAAATCTCATTTCAAGAAAATTTTTGTTGCTCAACTGCTTTAACTATCAAGTAATTTTACAATTTTTGCATTTAACTTCATGTAACACAACCCAGATGCTCCAGCAGGCAGCCCCTGACTGACACTCTCTCAGGTGAATCCTGCAGCTGACACTGTTGTATTCATGTTGGAGAAATCCAGGTATCTGAAAGTTTAATTCCTACCCCACCATGAACAGAGCCTAACACTTAAACTGTGAACCTCTCTACAACCTACAAAGAGAATTCTAGCATTAACATACCACTTCCATCTCATTTTTCTGTTATAAACAACTTGCAATCAAAATTATTTTCTGATCTCAAATTCAAAGCATCGCACCAAATTTGGGGCTGCCCAAGTACATTCTCTTCCCAAAGGCACGCATGGGACAAAGTTCTTGGACATTTCTCTTGAAGACTTAAGCAACATTGGCAATGCTGCAGACCTCAGATCATATCAAAAGCATTCCCTGAATTTAGATGGATCATTTCCCAATTAATCTCAACCACATATATGCCGCCTGCAGATTCTCTCAGTATTGGTGCTCCCCATAACTCTTCTAGTCCAAGAATAGTTCATTGGCCAGCTCCCTAGACAAAGAGCACTTTCAGTAGCCCTTTAGGAGGTATGCTGATAATCTTTAAGAGAGATTGTAATCCCACTGTGTGTCTCACGTTGGTGACTACCTTTCAGTCAGGACAAGTAGTTTCCAGGTTTTTTTAAGGGATGTATCTGATTTCTGCCAGAGAAAAATCACATTAACTTTTAACCTCTCATTAGTGGCTGTCAGTCAGGGTACTGACATCCACACAGATGATGCATATCGTATTTGAAGAGTATCTGTGTGTATTTGCAGTGAGTATCAGAAATAGATCCACAGGCCAGAAAAGTTTCTACATGCCTAGTGCTCCAGCACTGCTTTAATTTTTCCTTCATTTCACACTGGCTTTCCCTGATTGGTTTTACAGAAGTAGTAGCAGTGGAAGAGGTATCCAAAGCAAGTAGCTTGGCCTGTTCATAGATCCTCTTTATGATATGGCTTTATGCTGAGAATTTCTGGTATCTGGAATAGTGTCTGGCTTCCTTAAACACAATGGGAATGTGCATCTCTGCTGTATCCCACCTGGGATTAAAACCTGATATCCCCAAGAAAAGAATGCTATTTTCACTCCTAAGATGAAGGAGTTCATAGCCATGCCTGCTGTATGCTGTTCTGCAGTGAGGAAAAATCGACTCTCTGCCTCCCTGCAGAGACAGACTCCTGGACTCAAAGAATGTCCTCAATCAGAGACAGAGGTCCTTGAGGAGCTGAGCACCAGACTGCCAAATATTAACAAAAGATCACAGAACTGGGTACTTCATTATATAGCGCATTTTTGCCTATCCTTTGAGAAAATTTTAGTACATGGTAAGGGGATTTCAAAGTGCCCATATTAAGAAGTAAATCACAGAGAGGCTTAGCAAACCCCAGGCACAAGTGAGGGGTTATTGAAATTCTGTATCATCTGTGTATGCCAAATGAAAGACTGTTCTACAGAGAGAAATGCAACTGATAAATTGCATTGCTTCAAGAAAAAGATTTTATAAAAATTGTTTAAGGTTTACCTTTTCAGGTATTTTGAAAACTCCCTGAAATATCGAGTAACTGTGGCTGACAAAAGAAAAAAAGGAGGGAAGAAAAAGAAGAAAAGTATTCTGGAAATAGGACAGTTAATAATTCATGTTATTTACAATTCCTTTGGCTCTAGACAATCTCAAGACAGACTCTTTGCAGTAAGAAAAGAAAAAATCCTCTACTGCCCTACTATCTCTCCTCTACAATGTGTGATGGAATCCAGAGTCACTAACTGCCAGGACTTCACAGGCAAACAGCATATCCTAAAGCAGAGCATTTCATGCTCCCTGGCACCCCACAAGGCAGCCTTTTTCCCTAAAGCAAAGAATCTCACAATATCATTTTGTGTCACATTCTTTAAATATTTTGACTTAACACTCCCAAAGCACATTCATTTCAGTCAGATTGTGCACATGTGGCTTTTGGAGGATTGTTGAGGTTTGGGATTTTTTAACCTTTTCCTCAGCTTGATATTCTGCACTCTTCCTGGAGGCTAGTCATTGTGATTAAAGATTCTGTTTTGTAATGAAAGCAAACAATGTACTTCAATGCTGAAAGAGAGACAGCAAAAAGAAGCAGCCAAACATGCAGTGATTCTTATTTTCCTTTCACAAGTGACAAAAGAGCATATGCAGTTCAACATCCAGGATCAGTTAATTTTATCTGGAAAAGCAGCTTATGTAAGTTGCTATGATTATAACCCCTGTAACACTAATTTCCTATGAAAAGCCATTGTGGTGCCCACATGGATCATCTTTACCCTTTGGGAACATGGCATGGGGCAATATAAGTCACCAGTTATCAGCCTTTGTTTTATTTTGCAATACATTCATGATTCTCTGTCCTTCCAATGGCAAATACATCATGCTTGGTTGGCAGTGCTGGTATCCAATATTCCATGATTACCTCGGCTTCAAAGAGAGACAATAAATGCACATTTGTATTATTCTCCCTTTAATATAGTACAAAGCTGGACACAGCTCAGAAAGAAACACCAAAAATCCATTACCTATTTATGATCGTGTACAAATGGGTATTTATCATGTTAAAAGAAAACCATATGCTTAAGTGGAGGCCAGAGCCCAATAAATCTTTTTGGATGAAAACCCTTTTCAAAAAAAAAAGGAATAAAATAATTAACATTTGCTTTTGCCGGTAGAAATATTTGCTCATTAATCTTGTGGGAAGGGAAAGGCATTTAACCTTTTTACATGCCATTCCCTCAGACATTTCTGACCCCACTGCAAAACAGATAACAAAGATTCCCAACTCCACACTGCTGATTAAACTCTTGTATGAAACATCTGGATGAAATTTTCTGGGCAGTTGATTTGAAAAGTATACAAGAAGCAGAACTAGGGAGCAGCCATAGTTCAGATGAGTGACAACAAGATGATGCTATGCAAAAGCAGATTTTACCTTGAACACATCAACTCCTAAATATTAGCCTGTGACTGTGCAAGCAATCTCATTAGCAGAAGAAAAATAAATCCATCTTCTACTCTGCATGCCAGTATAGAGAAGGCAAATGGGCTTTGAAAGAAACTCAATCTGACAGTCTTGTTTCTTTTAATAAAACAATAAAGGGCTTAAAGAGTTTACCTGCCTAATACCTAACCTCAATTGACAGGTAAGAGAGAAGTCACCAGTGCCCTTAACTTCCAAAAACCATTTCTTAAATTTGTCAATGATTTTAAAAATTTTGTGATTTCTGATAAACTCCCCAACAAACTGGATGTATTGTTTTCCTACTTACTGTCTCAGTCAATACACCCCCAGGGCTAAATTAGCAAGTGACCTGTAATTTTCATAACCTGACATTCAAAATTAAGGGTATCCTGGCCCTCTGCTGCTTGACCTTAAAGAGCTTGTCCAATGAAGCTCAACAGATTGTTCCCTTTTGGAAAGAACCAAGCCTGGAATTCTCACAATTTTCCACATGTACAACAGGCCTAAAAAGAGACATTTTCACTGTTGCCATTAAGTAGCATCAGTGAAAAACCTACATGAACCAGGCCAACTTGACTCTGTAGCTGCTGAGGAGAGAAAGGCAAAAAAAGGAAAAAAAGCAGCAGCACAAGAAACAGCCTTAGAGTCTGACACAAGGTTGCAGAAAACAGGAAAGCATAGAGGGAACATTCTGCCCCACAGCTGCCAGGCTAGGAAAATTCCAGAAGGAACAGGTGGAGATGATCTGGCCTTTTCCAGAAGCCAAGGCATAGAGCACTTCAGATGTATCAGACTCAAACAGAATGACAAAATGAAAGCTTCAACACTGCACAGGGCCAGCAGTTTGTAATTTACTATAGTTGTGGAAAATTTTATGAGGTATGGGAAAGACTTTATTTGAGACACTGCTGTAAAGATATAGATTATTAGTATGTGTTTAAAATTGATTGGTGAATATTTTTAAATCATAAAGAAATTAACACATAGAGACAAAATCTGGTCTAAACGTTTTATCTCCAATCCAAAGTTCACATTCTAATGCACCCCTACTGCTTTTTGCTACATCACTGTGATTCCAGTAGACCTAAAGGAGGGGCACCTATTCAAATTAGTACTGCTATCACCTCCTCTCTAAATGAACTTCTCCACAAACACTTTGTTCTACAGAACCCTTTAGGTTGGAAAAGACCTCTAAGATCAAGCACAACTCTTAACCCCATGTTCACTGGTAAACCCTGACCCTAAGTGCCAGATATATGTGCTGTTAAAAAACTTCAGGGATGTTGATTCTTTCCACTTCCCTGGGCAACCTGTCCCAATGTGTGACCACCCTTCCCATGAGGAAATTTTTCCTAGTATCTAGTCTAAACCTCCACTGGTGAAATCAGTCTTCAAAATTTAGGAAAAAAAAAATCTGTAAAATAAAGAAATTTCAGCATGGAACAAGAATAATCAATTGCAATGCAGACCAGAAATATCATGACAGAGTGTAACAGTAAGTTTGGAGCTGTTCTCCTTCTATCAAAATAAATAAAATATTGCAAATATTTTGTACCACATTATTCAGTACTACCACTGGAATGGTAATGAATGAATAAAAACCAAAGAGATCATCCCACGTAAAATCCAATATCCATCAATAAAAGCAGAAATAAATTGTCATGTAGAACATCTACATGAGAGGGCCACACCACTTGTCCAGGTAGGAGCTAATACTGATGTAGGTTTAGGGTAGCCACCTGCCAGGCAAGCCACTGTAACTCCAGTGAGTTGAATTCATGGCTAAGAGAAACAATTTAAGACTGTATCCAGGGAAAACCTGCCACGTTATTAAGACCCTTTGACATAACCAGTGTATGCAACTCCAACAGACACTTCCCTCTACACATTTGGTCTGCACCAAATAGGGAAGATGTGCTAATATTCTGAACCCAGCAATTTGTATGCAACCAACAAACAATTAAACCGAACCATGAACAGCAGGTGATTGGAAAACATGGAACCAAGGCTTACAGTGTATCAAGAAATGTCCTTACACTTAAAAAATTATAATGCACTCCAAAATCCATTTGTTCAGGCAATCCATGTACAACAGAAGGCACTGTTATCCATATGAATCTATTAATTCTGCACAGCAAAAACCTGAGAAGTGCAACTCAATTAGATGCAGCCTGGCCCCTCCCGGTCATCCAGGTTCCTTGAGGACGAACGTTTCCTTTCAGTCCATCAAATTATAAAAACACCACAAGAATTTGTACATTACAGTAGCTGGTTAGAAAGAGCATTCTGGTGGGGGAAGCACACCGCTATTTTCCAGAAAACCTTCAGCAGCATTAAATTACTCTCCCCATCACTCAGAAGTCATGATGGTTTCAAGAAAATGTAATGATGAGACCCTTCCCATTGACCTTTGTAGCCGATCCTTCAGTTGCCACCAGGAGTATTTCCAGCAAAATTAAATGCTGTGATCAGTCCTTTGTTGTCAAATGTGTAGCCACTTTGTTGTTCTATTGTCTTAGCCTCTAGAATACAAAGAAAAAGGATATGAAAAATAGTTTATAGAGCACACCTTTGTCAGAGAACACAGCTCAGCTAAGAATGAAAAGTTATGGAAAAAACTCTTCAGCTGAGTCAAAATTTCAGTCCCTAAATGCAATGACAGAAATAAATTACACTCAGGTTTTCTCTAAAGGCATAAATGTGCACACCCCTACAAAAGAGTTGAGACATGAATCCTTTACTGAATCAGTCTATGCTACACTGTTCTGCAGATTTATTTTCCATAATGCAAGCTTTCGACACATCTAAAACCTCACACTAACTGCAAGGGCAATATAAATAGTTAAAAAGTCAGAAAACTTCTAAATGCATAATAGTTGACAGTAATGCCTGGCTGCAGATAGATACTGCCTCAAATTCCTCTTCATTTCCAATGTCAGATTGTGTAAAACTAGTTCATACCCTGTTCAAGCAGCAGCACAATTCAATGAAAAAGCAATTAATTAGAAACAACAGTAAACTTACTCTGAATAACACACACTTCCAGGCAAGGAATAATGTAATTATGATATCCTGTTCACGCTTCCTAGAAAACGTTAATTAGCACAGAGGTTGTTGTTACAGATTAGAATCAGTTCCAACATCTCTGCAACAGCTGAAAGGGGCCCAGGGAAGTGACTCACCTGCAGCAGTTCTCCGGTGCTCTGCTAATGTGTAAATCTCCTGCAGCTGTTTCTTCTGATCCTCACTCAAGGGCGAGGTCAGGGAATGGTACCAGGCTGCATCCCGGCTCTGCACCGCTGTCAGGGCAGCAATGGAGCAGAAGTGATTGTCAGCTTACATACATACCAGTTAATTTCAGAACAAAAAAATGAAACACATGGAAATTCTGGTTGATTTTGGAACAGAATCTGCACCGCAAAACAAGATCAGTATTCCTGATGGTTTTCTTTGCACAGAATTCGCACTCTAACAGAGACAATCCATTTTGGGGAATTTAATTAGAACCTCTGCTTTCTGAAACAGAAAGTTAACCATGTGGCCATTATTCATGGACAATGTGAATTTAATCTTGTTTAAACTCTCATGAAAACTAAAAGCGACAGGATTAGTGACACAGGAAAGGGAGAAAATAATTGCCCCATTAATATCTAGAAGGTGACAACTATTTCTCTATATAGGAGTCCATCTAGTGACCAAGCCCTACTTATTTAGGCTGTGATTGAAAAATTCTGAGGGAGAACATGAAGAGAATTAATCTCTAGCTATATTTGCTACCATTTATTTTTTGCAGCACTAATAAGCCAAAAAATAGTAGGGCTAACATTAGAAAGTGAGATCACATTTTACAGTTTTAGTAACGTAAACTATTACTCATAACAAAGAAAAGGGTTTTCCCAAGTGATTACTATAAACATCTCCAAATTATTTCATCATGTTATATCATTCTGCTGACCAGCAAACACATACTTAGAAGTGCTTGTGTAAAAAACTGGTATTCATCAACACCATTTTCAAGGTCAAGTGGTGTGCTGAACCCTTCAAGAGCAGTCTCTTCCAATGCATCTTCATCCCAGTCATCATCATCATCATCATCTTCATCCTCTTCCTCTCCACCTCCAGAACTGCCACCTCCTCCTCCACCGTGGTTCTCTTGCATTGCCTGGCTCACTTCATTTGTCTCATCCTCATCACTTGGTATCTCTTCTGCAAAAGCATTGATATGTTTTGTAAAACAAAGTTTAAAACTATAAGGAAACAGTGACTTATGAATTAAAAAACAATTAGTAAATCTAGGTTTTGGCTGGAAAGAAGACTGTCTGTTAACACCCTTTCCCCACAATCTTCCAGGTCTCAGAAAAATGAAGCTGTTAAAACATTTCCTACATTCAAGATGAAGTAAACTCATTTCTAAACAGACCAGAGGAATGTTAAGTTGCCATCTCGTCTTTCATTTCTGCAGTCCTTGTGTAATTACAGAGTCCAAATTTTTTGAGGAAATGTCTTCAATGAAATGATCCCATCACTCTGCTTTTTAAATTACAGAGACTTTCATAGAATTCACGAACATACATTAAACCATGAGAAATCTATCTGTAGACCAACTGTGCCTTCTCTTGACTGTGGCCTTATTTGAACAACTTAAACCAAAACCACATTAAATTGGTGTTACCTTCCATTCTTCCATAGTTATGAAACCCATGACCCCTGAATTAAATGCAACTACAACCTGTAATTCTAAATACTGTTCTTTCTTATTTAAGGAAAAGTATTTCTGACTTATAATCAAGGTTCAAAACAACCAAAACCTTCATTTCCAAACCTGCACCTCTTTCTGTGTTATCAGTTAGAAACAATAAAGATGACTATAGATGCAGCAAGCAGGGACTGAATCACAGGACAGAGATTTGAACATTCTTGCACTGTTTCACACTATATTTCTATGTATTTAGAAGAATTCTGTGATTCCATTACAGAACAAGAACAACCATGGGTGAAATGTGAGTGGATTACATAATTTGCTAACGCCCAATCTAATTTTCACACCTCAAAACATCTACTCCCTGTCAAGCACATTTGCCTGCAATGCTGTGCTTAATTCTCTCTGTAAGGCATTCTTTGATGTTTTTTCTTTTCTGGCAGACACAGAGGTTAGATGCCTCTGTGCTCAAGGAACCTCAGCTGTCTCAAACCCCACTGCATTTGGACAAAAAAGACCTGCCACAATCACCTTCAAAATTCAATCAAAAAGGTCTTTCAAACAGCTTCTTTCCAGGAAGTAAGAATATATTTTGAAGAGTCCTGGTAAACTCTGAAGACAGGGCATATTCACAACCCAGCAGCGCAGACCTGCAAGTTACTCTTGAACCAATACTACCCTGTCACAAAATGTTAGCTGTTACACCATGAAACATTTTGATTACAATTTGGGAGGAAAATCAACTCCAAAGATGGTATTTCAAGCACCCAGTAAGCTGAGCTATTTTCAGCAGACTAATGAGTCTTAAAAACGAACTGCAATTTCTTACCCCCTTTAAATTAAATCCAGACAAAATCCACAATGTGAAAAGGGGAGATTTTACCATTATCTTCTGCAAAGTGTTTTTCATCTTTAGCATGATCCTCATGTTCTGTGAGCTCTCGTGAGGCGCAAACTTGTTTTAAGCCCAAGAAGAGGAGGAGGATTGAAGGAACAATCTGGGCAGCCACAGCATCCACTGCAGGTGGTCGGTTCTGCAATTCCATTAGGATGCTCAGTCCTATTATACACATCTTTCTGTCGTGGAGTCTGAAACATGACACAATTGTTATACAAAAACCAGATTTTCACTGCAAGGATATATAGAGAACATTAAAATCCTGGTGCTTGACATGGCAGAAGACAATGTCTCAGAGGCTATGTTTAAAGTCTATGTTCGAAGATCCTATAAAAACTATTTTCTTCATTCTGAATCAAGTTTCCCACTGGAAAGTACTTGTCCAATAACAACTAAACAATCTTTCAAGCACTAGCCAAATTCCTGGAGCAACTTTTTCTGATTACCAAATGCAAAATTTGTACCGCTAAATAAATGCTGTTTAATAATTATGTGGACTATCTTGTATTTAATAAAGCATTTGATACAGATTGTCATCATTAAATAGGATGGAAAATTAATTTGCCTTGGCTGTACTGTTTCAGGGATGGAAATTGGCAAAAACTATTAGCGAAAAGCAATGATAAGCGGGAATGCATTGAATCGCAGGGTGCATTTATGGAATGCCCCCGGGACAGCTGAAGTTAAATTATAAGAAATCCATCAGAATGGCTGTCTTATACATATTTCAATAGATAATTTCTAATGCTACCTTGAGACACATTGCTAACTCTGGTGAAAGCAGCAAAATAATTCCATCCAATCAAGCATAACTGGCAGTATACTCAAACTGGGAACTTTCAAATGATTAGACCTCCCGTAAAACAAACTTGAGACAACTGAAGGGAAAAAAATCCATTTAATTAGTAGCAGAAAGATTTTTATGTGTCCATAGTCAGGAAACTAGGTAAGAACCTATGCTTTTAAACCTAAGAATTGATTTTCACTTCCAGAAACAGAAATTTCTGCAAACAAGATGGGAAAAAAAAATCTCTAAATGCCTCTGCAGATACTTTGATTCTCCTTTACTGGAAATATCAGAAGTATTCAACTTGGAGCTAACATTACAGTATTCTGTTATTACGACCTTGAGAGGAGTTTTCTTTGTTTGAACTATCCAATTTGATGCTGACAGTTTCTGTGCAAGCCTTCTGCAGGACAGGTAGTACCTAAAGAAACTAAGCAAACCTCCAGAGCTGGCAGAAAATGGCCATCCTCTAAACTCTTGGGATACTTCCATTACTGAACTAGTTTTATTTTGGAATGCAGAGAATACAAGTTGAGAGACAAGAAATGAGATGGTCACCACAGGCTGCAATAGAGCTAACAGGGGGAAAAGCAGCTCAATCCACCACTTCAAAAATAACTACAGAAATACAGCTTTTAAGTGCTTGGCATTTTATTACCAAAGGTCCTATATAATATGCTACTGAACTACTACATCCTTTAAGTAGCACAATCCTGTACTGCAGCTTTCTAAACTTTACTTGTGCTTAAATAAGTTTAGACATCTGGAGGGATTTCATGACACCTCCCATGTTGTTAGTCCTGTTAGGATTTACTGAAGTGATTCATTCTCAAGAGCAGTTGACAACAAAAATAAATTATATATGACCATGCAGAACATTGTGATCTCAGCAGACCTTCCAAGAACAACAATGTTAACCAGGATATCAAATGACACACTTTGTCACTGGGTTTAGCTACTTGGTTACAGGTGTTGAAAAATGCACCAAAGAACATGCAGGAACAAAGCATTCCTGTAACCATGATCCTGGTTTTTTTCAGATGGAATGGGACACAAAAGAGGGCATACAAACCAGCCAGGGAGACTGAGATAGAGAAACAGGGTCTGCTTTCATGAAAAAAACCCCATAAATCCCTTACTCCTCTCAGCTGAAATGACTTACTCCTGCATGTTGAAAACAAGCCATCTGTGCTCATGTTGACATTTTGCAGACCGAAAGCCAAGCTAAAGATAATGCTACCTATAAATGAAGGATAGCTGTTATTTGGAGAGTTGTGCTTAGTGCAAGTACAAATGGAAAAAAAATTTCTCTAACCTCCTCTTTGTGTCAGCACTGTCATCCAAGTGTGACCAAAGCTCTGTAATCTACGCACAAGATTTCTATACTGCATGTTGACACTGGGAAGTCATGAAATTTCTTCGAGACCCAAATGTACAAAGAATTTCAGCCACATGCACCAGAGCAAGCAAACAATTCCTATCACTATTTTTTAATAATACATTTGAAAAAGCTACCATTGCATAGTGCCAATTGCAAAACACAACAATAAAATGTAAAAAAAAAATCTTAGTAATTTATGGATTAGCTTTATATTAAATTATCATTTTGGGACAGCAAATCAAAGTACAAGAATGAAGTTCTGTTTGAAAGGGAGTCATCATTGGGAAGCAGCCCAAATGACCAAAACCCACAGCACATTTGTCATGCTCCACTTTAAAGCTGCTAAACAGAGAATGAACATGTCTTCAGAATATGCATGTTATTAGAAGGCCCTGTAGGACAGCAGAAATTCAGGCATCGAGCCATCTTTAGTGAACCTGAGCCAGAAGGAGACTTTTCTTTCACCTGCCAGCAGAGACAAACAGCAGGAAAAGCATCTGCCTTGCCTGAAGTTCAGTATTCTACTATGCCCCAGCTGTATTAAGGACCCACAGGATTGAAAAAGCAAAACAGAGTTTTACGTATTTTCACAATAGCAAAGAATGGCTTCAGGACCATTCTGCTGCTATCAAAAGGCTCATTATTTCAGCACCCTTCCATCTGCTCAAGGGAGCCTGGATATGATTCTCCTTAGTAATTTGCGCTTTGAGACCTGTACTTATTTGCTCAGAAGCACACAGTAGCCCTCCCTAGCAATCAGGGACTCTGCTTATTCCTCAATGGTTTATCAAGCCAGGAGTGTTAAACACACAACAGGTAATGCAAGACTTCAAGCCAAGTTTATTTTTAAAAAGCTGTGTGTGGTCCTCATAATCTGCAGGACCTCTTTTTGCTAACACACTTTCTTCTAATACAGCACAAAGGATTCTAAAAACCTTTTGTATTTTAAACCAAGCTGAAAGTATTTCAGAGAAAAATCGCTAAGCCTTTCCTTTTACTGGTTTGCTGTGCTCCTTTGTGAGAATCAAGTTTCTTTCTATTACATCAATCCAGTTCCTGGACAAACTGCAATTAGCCACTTCCTTCTAGTTGCAAAGTTGGAACCAATATAAGAATGGGATTTTTATGTACAACTCTGAGAAACCTAGGATTTTTAACTATTCAAACTCCTATGGAATATATAACCCTATTCAGCTTAAAAAACCCCAAAATCACGTACTGAAGGGTTTTTTGAAGCAAGTGAGATTTTCCTTTTACCCTAGCTACCACAGAAAAATTTTTAGAGTGCAAATAAGCATAAGTCATGCAGAAGTTTCATGTAAGCCTCAGCTGTCAGGAAAACGCAGAAAGTGGTAAGGAGCAAATGTTTCTGGAAAAAGTTTTCCAGTGGGAAGTTATTGTAGAAAACATTTAGAAATAAATACAGTATCCTGTGTCATATAGGTACTATCAGCAACCAACCACAGATACGTGATACCCACATACTGAATGTATGCACAGTCTCAGAAGGAGTTCTGAGTTCTCCTTGCCTGGCTAATTTTTAATATGCCAACTTTGTAATACTTTTTCAATGGTTTCCACCGTTTTAACAACATGGAAGAACAGCTACTTATCTTACCCTAACTGTTTTTCCCCTCCATTTTTCCCGTGAATTCCCTCTTATGCGCTCACACATACTGCTCCAGAAATACTGCATTTCTTTTGACAAACACCATTGGCTCCCGTCTGAGCATGTGCAGCTATGCACAACCCTACTGCTGGCAGAGCAGGATCCATGGGGACTAAGCCTTTGAGATTTCCTGCATGGTTGACAAACAAATGACAGCAAGATTCACCTGGTCCTTCACATCTGGATGTGGATCTACTTTGATCTAGTCCAGTTTCTCTAGGATCTCTGAGTTTTCCAAATGATTTGAATGTGGGCCTACAACTGCCTCCTAATGGAAAGCAAGCTAAGTGTAAACCAAAGCAGCAAACAGCAGCTGATAGGAAAAAGGACTGTACAAATTAGAGTGCCCACTGCTCTCTAATGAAGATATTAACTTGTTTGGGGGAGTGGGGGGGCAGGGCAAGAAAGGGCTCTAAGAACACCAAATTTACTTTGCACTTGTGTCTTTTCCTGTTCAGTTATGTCTCTGACTCTGGGGCTCCTGTACTACTTGCAAGAAAACAAATGGTCTGCTAGGAGCAGTGCTCTCCTGAGGGAAAGGGAGGAAGTCCCTTACAGCGCATCACACTGCTTCACCAGCAGTACTACCGCAAAAGCCCTACCCTAAGCCTGGAAGCCACAAAACAAGGAGACAGCACAGAAGAAATGTGACTTTTAGATTTAAGCAACATTACAGATAATTATTTCTCTGCTGGTAGCAGCAGATCAAAGAGAGAGATTTTCAATCCTCTGCTGCCATTCAAGTGCAGTCTGGGCAGAATGACGGGCATACAACTGCGTGTTTAACTTTTCATTTTCAGAGACTTTGTTAGCCTTTGTCTCAGCTCCAAATACAAGTTTATTTGAGCAGTAGTTTGAGTAGCTGATGCTTTCTGAAGAGCAACAGAGAAGGACTGAAAATTAGCTCACAGTACTATTTGAGATTGGAGCCTAGTTAGACGCTCAACATTTTTCCTCTCTGAATCTGACTAGCTTCTCACTGAATGCTCCAGGATAAACTGTTTAAGGCTATAAATTTCTTTCAGTTTACACTCTGTAGGGAGTATCTTCCTTCCTACTGTCTTTGTATGCACTTAGCATGTGAAATGCAGTAGGAAAATATGAAAGTACAAAGAGATGAAAAAAAAGAACTTCACTTCAGCCATAAAGAAAACTGGTAGGCGGAAATCCTAAAATGTCTTGCCCTTTTCTAAATTTGGTAGATGTAAAAATAATTTAGTAATTGACAACAATATTACCACAAGGTGTGGAAGAACCAACTTAAGGAAGACACGGCCTAAGCCTAACCACACATCTGCAGGCAGCAGTCAGACTCCAGTAACAAAACAAAATTCGAGCAGGAAGGTGAGAGGTAGCTGCAAATTATGTCTGTCTGCTTTGCCCTTAAGTAGATTTGCATCTCACAGTTAAGACACCACATCTCAGCTGAAAGGCAAGCACTGGCCTTCACCTCTGCTCAGCATCATGTGCACGCTTTGCTAGGTGATGACAGGTTTTGTTCCCCTTCATTAACTTTACAAATGCTTAGCTCCTGAGTGCACACCAGTGCAGCACACACTCATTCAAGGGAGGTCACAGTGACGTTTAAGTTCAGCAGTATGCTAAGCAGTCAATGGCACAATGATAAATATGAAAGTTGATTGTGAAAATTCAGTTGGAATCAGAGGTGGGGTTCACTGGAAAGAGTAATTATTTTTTTTTTTAATTAAATGGAGCAGTTAAAAATAACTTACAAAATACAGAACAGAAAATATATGCACAGTGTTTCAGATAAAAAGTTAACATGCTGTTGAAAACCTGAATATTGTTTAAAAAAAAAAAAGCCTCAATACTTGCCCAAAAAAACAGTCTGTGTCATTCATCCACTGGTTTATGAACTGTGCAGTGATGGGCTCAGGATTGTGTGGAAATCTGATGTTCTCCAAGGTGTGCAAAAGTAGGTCAGGATTGTAGTAGAGTGCAGCTATGGCAACTTGAAGACACATGGTACGAAGCTCACTTGTTTTAACTCCTCGAGTCAAGCGCTCCAGAACAGCCTCCACAAATAAGGGAATACACTGGGAGAATGAGAAATGAGAATGAGAATACAGTGAGAGAAAAAGAAAAGGAAAAAAAAAAAAAAAAAAAGAAAACAGTCATTAGACATGCTGCCACATTACACAAAATTTTGTAATACTTTTAGAATTATGTCCTGAGTTATCTGAAGTTCAGGTATAGAACCAAGGAACACATTCTATTCACTTTCTAGCCTCCAATCACATGCTTATAAATCTTCCCCAAAAAACAGCTCTTCTCTGAGCTAAAAATTGCAATGCTATTCTGAGCACAAGGGATAATATTTGGGGCCATTTGGTGTAGTTTGTTCTAGCATGCAGAGAAGCTTTAGGAAAAAACTCAAACATTCTCATCTTTAAAGAAAGATACTAAACAATTTCAAAACTAACAGGCATTAGAAATTAAATTAGGTAAATCCGTAACATAAGAAGCTTTTCCTAATAAATGTAAAGTGATGTTAAATTTTTATAAAAGTTTAAAACCAGCTTATTCAGATAAAAAGAAACATGCACAAATTTCTAAACAATTAAATAAACATCTTCTAAACACATGTGTACGTCAATGGACAAATTTATACTTTGCAAAAATTTGGGAAGCATTACAGAAGTTTCAGTTTATGAGTTTCAGTTCAGTGTGCAACCATTTTCATTCACAGAGTTGTCCAGGCTTCCACCACATACTGATTTCAATGCAAACGCATTGAATTCACTTTAAACTCTTCCACATTTCCTTTAAAAATAAAACCTTTCAGAGAACATTTTTTTATCTTCAATTACTTCAGATTTACACTAGTAAAGTCATATCAGTTTCAGTGAAATTAACTGAAAATTAATCACTGATGTCCATGGATAGCACTGTGGCAACATGAAACATGATATGTTCAAGGTCATTTAGGCTCATTACATGAGTGCAGAATTTGGCCCTTAACAGGAAAAAGATGACTTTCTAAAAAGGTGTTCTAAGAAACTTTGGAAAATTGTGATTATGTTTATCCCTGCAAACACAATCCAGCCATGCTAAAAAAATCTGCATTTCCAAATGCACTAAATAACTTAAAACATTAAAAATTTCCTATAGCTTGGAAAAACAACAGCAGCTGGATATGTACAGTTAACCTCTCAGCCACAGTAGTTTTAACCAGGTGTTTTGCATCAAAAGGGAAATTCTATAAAGAGAAAACAAAAAAGGACAATGGTGTACAACATACTATATTCTTGTAATTCAGTCTATATCCATTTTGTGGTCATGCCCATTAATATCTGGTCTCAAAACCAAAAAACCCCAGCCTTACAAACTTTCCTGAGTACATTTACTTCTGTCTGTTTTTCTCCCCACCTTACACTTCCCTCAAATTCTCTAATTCCAGCTGTTTCTTTCAGGAGTCAAGAATCATTAGACAGGAATAAAAGAGAAAATCTGTTCAATATGTATCACCTGGTCAATACCCCGTCCTTTGCACTGAAGAACAATCACTTCTAGGAGTTTGGCTGCATGGCACTCTGCATCTTCTCCTGCATCTCCTGTCAGTACCTAACCATCAGAGAAACAATTTAATTTATCAGTAGTCACTGACAACACTGAAAACAAGTGCTCTTGGTACCTGCACACATCCAAAAATCTCTATATAGCTTATACACATGTATTCATGCTACATTTTGTGAGGAATTAAGTCACATAATTCATCTCTTCAGGACATAAACAAAGATAAGTGGCTAAAGGTGAATTTTAAAAACTAGGAGAAATTGCTGTAGTTCTTAAAGAATGTTATATTATTTATACGTCCTCACTTTACCTTTTTTAGAAAGAAATGTCACTTATAAGAATCACTGATGTTTTCCATATCGTGTTTACATTTTTTCACTTCAATTCTAATAGTCACTGGTAGATTAACAACCTGGCAAAGTGATGTGCTATGTCTAGGCTAGTTTCTGATTAAGAACAAAATGTATGCAATCATTCTGTGTGTAGGCACATATATATGAAACTGATTGCTTCACCTCAGTACATTTCAACCCCATGGTCACTGTCAATCAAACCTGACAAAAGAAGCAAAATTTTCACAATCAAATACCCTAAGTTTCTTAGAAATAAGTCTGTAGCTAGGTGCCTTACACTCTCTAATGCCCCAAATCAGAGGAGGACTGCAGCATGATCTCATACTTTATTATACATGAGAGACTCAACATAAAAGAGAAACAAGAGAAATGTAGGAAGAACTTCAAACGAGTTCGCACCTTAGCTGACAACCAGAGTCCAACTTGGTAATCTCTTGTGCAAGACACACAACCCAAGGAAATCAGGCTTCATTAATTCCCTACCTATCAAAATAGCTCTCCATAGAAGAGAGTCAAGACAAACAGCAACTTTCTCTCATACAGATTTTTGCATGTAATTTTTTTAAAGTATGTCACTTAAAAAGTGTGAAGGTGCTGTGTATGTTCAGAACTGAGGTAAGACCAAAATTCACTTAGTTCTGAAATGCTTGGCCACCATGCAGCATGTTCAGGTCACTCAGCTCTTCTAATTATTATGTACCAGTGATAAGCACAAGAGTAAGAATCAGAAGACTTACCTTTTTACACATAGAGTAAATGATTTCTAAATGCTTTGGGTTAGACAGTAAAGTATCAGTGTCAATGGTCACATAATTATGCAAGAGAGGCATCATATCTGCAGAACAGAGAGAGCAAAAGAGAAAAAAGTTACAAAAAGTCTAACCAAAGAGGTAGCCCTTAAGTGGAATTCATTAGCTTAGATTCTTGAGTATGGTTGGAAATTCAAACTCTGCAAAAGACTTTTCTGGGAGAATTCTTCATAAAATGCACTATGTAGGGTGCGTTTTTGGAACTAGAATAGGACTACATTTTAATTAATTAATTTGTAGTTTCACATAAACTTTGAATATTTAACTTTCTTTGAGTTCAGCACCCCTACAACAACTGATCACACTGACAGATTTGAACATGCTTCTCCTACTTAAATATCTCCTGTTACACTCCCACACTAAACAGACAGTCAGGGCATGACTCAAACACATTATCATTTTAAACCAAGACATTAAATGGAAGCAACCCTTATCAAAGTGGGTCTTAGAGATTAATTCTCAAACAGTAAAAACACCACTAGAACAGAAGTGACTTTACCTGCAAAGTATTCAAAGCAATCCTGCTGGAAAACCTCATACAGAACACCTAAAAGCTGCCACATCTGAGGTGAAATCATCTGGCATGTTAAGCTGAAGGCCAAGGACAGAATTTCTTCATAAAATTCTGCAAAAGACAAACCATTTGAAGCAGGGTGCTTTATGATATAAATTTAACTTGCAAATACCTTGAAATCTGAAACTGAGTGCTGAGTCTTGCAACAACTAGAAGACAGCAATTAGAAACCGAACCATTCAGAGAAAAAGAAAAATTGCAAAAGACTCTTTCAGACAGGCCTTAGGTTGGCTATAGTTACAATGATATGCAGAGTTTTCCACTATAAATACACACCAAAAAAATACATCAGCAGCACATGAAAGACAATGCTTCTAATCAATTCACTGAAAAATATATTTTTTTCTCAGCCTTTGTTTTTTCTACAAGGCCTTATCACAGAACTGCAACTTTAAGTGCAGCATACTGATAAAGCAGTAATTTAATTGCAGACCATGTCCGTAAGACACTAATGTAGTTGTAGACATTGTCCTTTAATACAATTAGCCAGAATTATAAACAGAAGAGCATCTTCAGCTTTTGACCTCCAAAACACAATACCCAATGTGACTAATGTACAAGGGTAGACCAAGAGAAATAAATTACAATGGTAAAGTAATGGCTTTTTTCTTTAAAGAAACACACAAAAAGATGTAAATTCTATTCCAGAAGTTAACAATAATTTCCTTACATGTTTTTACATATCTCTAAAACATACCTATAACGTGTTTCTGCAAAACAAGGCCAATGATCTGTAAACAAATGCTCTCAAGCTGTTGAGTGATCTGAAATGAAAGCATAAAGCAGTTTATTTAAAAAAATAGAATTACAGCAGTCAAATAAATGTATTTGACTAATTCAGTTTGACAAGTTCTTCAATTTCAAAAGGTTTTTATCATTTTTTTCATGCTGCATTAACAATCACATTATGAAATAAGGTCTCCCTGATGCAGAAAAAAAACCTCTTTACCCTGAATATGAGATTTGTGGACATTGCACCACAGCTGGGAAACCAATTCCTAGGGATTCTATCCAAGAAATTGCTGGGTAAACTAGAGACAGGGGTATTCATGCAAAATATTTCACCTTAAATGCTACTTTAACACTCTGTAATACAACTAGTCACTGTGAAGAAAACCAACTCTACCCCAACCAAAACCAGTACATTCCAATGAAGTGTTTGCCAAGTAAGGGCTAAGAATTTTACCCTTGGGGCATAAATTCTCTTGAAGTTGAAAGCTAAACAACTAATAAATCACAAAAGTAAATTGGGCTTTAGATTTGTATCTGTCAGAGGTGGCTTGGTACCATCCTGCTGTAGTAAATGCACATTCATCCCAAGTGATGCGACATACACAGAAGTGCTTGCTGCCATGAATGAAAGGAGGAAAGTATGAAGGAAAATCTCACCTCCTTGTGATCTTCCACAACTGTCAGGATTGTGTCAATCGTGTGCAAGATGCCCATGGCCATAACTGTTTTGTCCTCTACTTCCTCATATTCCTCACTCTGAAGTACTTTACCAAATATTTCAGCCTGTGAACAAAATCAACCAACTTGAGATTCAAGAGCAAACCCATGTTTCTAATTTGTCATTCAAAACCAGGCAGTTAATGCAGCAGCAGCAATATCTTATCTGTAGCAGCTGTCATCACTGAAAAATACACTTGCTACTTTTGAAAGGGAATATAGCAAATTAAAATCTCCTCTTTTTTGTTTAGAAGTCTACATTAAGTCATTTGAAATGCTAAATAGTTAGAGCTTGGCTCATTAAAGCCAGTGACACAAATCAGTATCTTTGAAAAATCTATAGGTTTTAAAGATGCTTCATAGAGAAAAAAAAACATAAATACTGCAAATACTACAGGAGAACTCATAAAGATTACTTTAAACAGTGGGTGCTTCAAACAGAGTTCATTAAATGTTCACCAAACTAGGCATGTGCTTCTGACTGGACTGGTATTTCACTATTCCTCTTACCAGGTGTTGAGTCATGTCCACAGCAATAGTAGCGACTTCCTGGCTGTACTCATAGATCATCTTCTGGATTACATTTGTGAGATCATCGTTTTCTGTCTCTCTGACAATGTGCAGGAGCTCCTGCATCACTGGTCTTACATAAGGCTTCACATATTCCTTGGCTAAAAGATTAACAGAAACTAGGTGAAATCAACTATCCATAAACACCAACATACAGCATCTCCAAACTGCCAGGGAGCTGACTACTCTTGAACAAAATAACTTTAATTTGAATTCACTAAAGAAATAAAAAAGCCAAAAACATACCCAAGGCAATTTTACAGTCCATAACTAGTAGACAGAGTAAATAAATTGTACAATATTGAAATGCCACCTGCAGCAAAATTCCAGTTTTTAGGGAACACTTGCTCTCATATATAAGCAGTGTTCATTTTTAAACATACGCACTGCATAAATTCAGTTAAAAAAAACCCCAAAGATGGATAATATATTGACTTTATTAAAACAAACATGCTGATTTTAACTTCTTTTGTGCCATCAAAACTTGAAGCGGAATTCTGAGATGTAATGAGCAAGTGAATCTGTCTAAACATGATAAAATATTCTGAAATCTCTGTCTTTAAATGACAGAAATGTTTAGATAAATCTGCACCAACCTCCTCGTTTCAACAAAAAATCAATAGATCAGTGCATACAGCTGATGAATCACTGTCACATACCTTGCTCTTGGTTGCTTATTAAGGTCTGAAGGGCTATGGCTGCTTCTACTTTGACAGGCATCTCCTTATCATCAATCAGGCTCTTCTTTGCCAGCTCTACTGCATTCCTCAAGTTTAGTTCATTCTGAAATTTCAAAGCACTGAATGAATGAAGTACCCAACAGGACTGCAAGGCAAAAAGAGAAGCAAGTTAGGGGTTTTGAAAATTTTAAGCATTTTTAACTGAGTCAAAACCAATGCTATCTCCCTGTTTGCATGGATTGCTTTTTTCCCCACTTAATTATGGTATATTCTTTCATTAAATTTAACACAGGTATTGCACTCAAGCAGCTCTTTATTAGACTTTCCCAAATTCCAATAAATTCAGTGTGCACATAATTTGCACTCCTATCTTTGGTCCTTCTGGGGAATATAAAATCAGAAAAAAAGCCAATGAAAACTGTTTGTCCATTACTTATATTGGCACTTGGGGATTTTCTTCAAGCAACGCTCAAATTTATGTTACCTACTTGTGGAAATCCTGCTTATTCTTCACAGCCATCTCTGCTAATGAAAAATGGCCAAAATTGCTGCTCAGTTTCTCAAGTTTGTTTGATTGATTCATGGTGAACACTAATACAACACAGACCCTTGATCAATTCATTTAACTGAAAAATCATTGTTTAAATCAAAACTAAGAAAAAATACTGCATAAAATACTGCAAATTTTACTAGGTATTTACCTAATTTCTTTCAGTAACATTCAAAATGAAATCAAACTGCAAAGGGAGGAACCATGGCAAATACTGGAATTGATGTAACAGGTGAACTTACTCGAGCTCTGAGGTATCCCAGGTTAGACATGAACAAGGGAAACACGTGATTCTGTAACATCAGCTCCATTTGATCCTTGAAGACACTCTTCTGTTGGAGTAAGGAAAAATTCATTTTAGAGACCATTCATTTTACATACTTCTTTCTAGCCCATAATGCACTTCAAAAGTCAACCACAGGAAATGCAATTATTTGTCTATATAATAAAGATATCCTCCCACAAAGAGAACTGGATGCCTTACATTGAAGAGAATCAACTCAAAAGCACAGCAAGTTCAGAACCAGGTAAGTGAAAGCACTGTACATAGAATATTCAACTTGGCATTATTCACTACAACACGTAAGCTGGAATTTTCATGTTATTAAAGGCAATAAATTCCAGCTGATTTTTCTTAAAAATTAACAAGGATCAATAACCTAATAATTCAATTCTTCCTACAAAGGAATACGTACATACATACCTGAAGATAAATATGAGCTTAATATGGAACAGGTCTGAGTTTCAAATGACCCACTGTTACTCTAAGTACCAAAAGTTACAATTTTGGACATTACAGCAACAAACCTTTTCTCATGTTTATTTAATGGATGAAGATTATTACTTTGTAACAGAAATTTCCTTGGCTGGAAAAGGATACTTGATGAGAGTTATTCTTCATTATTCCAACCTTAGCAAATCCCAAGATACTCACAGAAGGCTAGAACCAGCAGGGATATTTGAGACTCCCAGAATAATAGAAAAGATACATGCTAGGGTCGCTGTTATCATCCAAAGGAATGATTCAGTAGTGAAGACAGAAGAGGGTGAAAGGGCACACACAATACAATATGTATCTTATGTGATCACACTTTATTTCACCAATGCACACAGCATTTTTTTCCACACTCATTCCCCAGACTCTGCAGAACTGAATGAAGGACTGAGCAGAGAAAAAATGGAGAGAAAGGAAAATGTTGTTCCTTTGTGCACACTGGCCAGAAGTTTGTAGGCATTGAACTGGAGATGCTGTGGGGAGCCAGGTGGCTCAGGCAGGGCCACTGTGTCCATGAGCTCCTTAGACTCTGTATCTCAGTCAGCTCAAGATCCAGAAAGCACTTACAAATCCATGATTTTATGTGGAAACAGCTGACAAAATGTTTCCATGTGTCAAATTCTAAACACAAGAAATTAAAATTTTAGAGGGGTCTGCAGTGTTTGAGGTTTCTACTCTTTTATAAAGTACAATATAACCTCATGTTTCAGGACTGAAAATTTCAAACAGGAGCAGAATACTGGAATAAATCCCCTTATATGTTAATATGAAGGTCTTGTCACAACACAAACAAGGTCACCCTCTTTCACTCCAGCATAAGGAAGGATATTTACAATCCAAAATAATCTACTAAAATTTTGCCAAAGTTACCAATGTTTCAGGATTCAAGATCAGAAAATAGATTGGTATAAAAACAGATGGTAAATGATGGTAAGATGCTGTTTGTAATATGAAGACACATCCTGCACAGCAAGACAATTCAGATAAAATATAATAAATTACTTTTTAAAAGAAGTCTCCAGCACGAGATCACCATTCTCATTATAAATGTGATAATATTATAGCAATTACTTTTGACATGGAGCAAAGGCATATTTTGGACTCCACCATCTACAAAAGCACCAGGCAAACTGTAATCAGCAGCAATTAGACAGCAACTGCATGCATTAAATTTGCATTCAGATTTCAGAAAAATACCCAAAATTCTGAAGATGATGTCTATAAAAAAAACAGAGGAAGGCTCTTCGCTCTTTCCAGCTTTTTTCAAAATTCCCAACTGGCAGATGAAGTAAGACTTAAAGCCACATATTGAAGAATGAAAAAGTTGGAAAGCTACAGAGAACATTCCTGTAACATGTTAAATAAACCTTTTCCTGGAACCAGAAGCAGCCCATAAAAGTGCAGGCTGTTGGGGAATTTCATAAAGAATCATATGCAATGTTGCTGATGGAATGCATGTTTGCTTGCTTAACACTTCTATTTTACTAGTAAAGCATGAGGGGACCAAGGGACTGTTGTGTAACAAACAAACAGAGGTTTGCAAAAATGTGAGCAGGAAAATCTGTATATAAAATTGTGATATAAAAACCAGGAAAGAATGTTAATATTTTTAAATAAACAGACTCTCATATTCTGATTGCAATCAGAGTGCAATCTCTCTACAGCCATAAATATGGCTAAGAGCTAGTCATACTTTATACAGAAAGACTATTTTATTTTAAATCACAGTTGATAGAAAGAATTTCAATTGCAAGCAAACTGTTTTCATTTCTTTAGCC
Organism: Turdus rufiventris; assembly: GCA_013186435.1. Lineage (NCBI taxonomy): Eukaryota > Metazoa > Chordata > Aves > Passeriformes > Turdidae > Turdus > Turdus rufiventris. The sequence continues at coordinate 3,192,149 of PYHW01009542.1, read as the reverse complement.
ACTTACCTTCAGTAAAATATCTGCTAGGGATCCTATAACATGCAAAGCTCCATCTTTTTTCCTTGGATCAATGTTTGGCTCTGTCAGAATTTGGTAGCAATATGCCATCATTTTTGGTAATACCTATGCCAGGAGAGAAAACACACAATCCCCTTTAGTCGAGTTAGTTAAGTAGCATTGTTAAAAAAATTCATATGACATTTTCAAGAAGAAATTTTGCTCACAAAGTAATGTGAGCTATTAAATGTAGTAACTTTCAACAGTAAAAAAAAATTCAACTTTTCAGCCAAACTGCACCAAATTAGATTAATCTCCTTGAAATTTTACGTTACTAATAGCAAGTACAGTATTTGTGTTACTGTCTTGAGGCAAATCAAAAAAGGTGATGAAAAGGCAAGAGGCTCAAACAGCTCCTCACCCACTTTTCCCCTTAAATTCTTTTCTGGCTTGTCTCACACATAAATACAAATATATATGTGTGTGTACATATATGTGTGAATACATATACATATATTTTCAAGGAGAGCTTGGACTAAAACCTCACAAACTTAATTTGATTTGTTGATTTTGGCAGTACCTTCTAAAAAATTTCTAAAAAACTTTCTTGGCAAAACCAACAACTGAATGTGATTTCCACACCCATTATGTCCTTCTCCAACACGTCACTTTGATGGTCTAAACACAAATTATGAAAATGAATAGGAAGATCAGTGGACAAGAACTGTCTTGACAAAAAAAAAGTAGAAAGGTCATAATCCATCTATTTCACCTAATGTAAAGACTGTGTTCTCCTCTGAAAATCCACCTGGAAATGGAGCTCCATAATTACTGGATGTTAAAATGGAACCTAGAAAAGCATTTGCCATTTTAGCCAACTGTGTTTTCCAGGGCTTGCCTAGGGTTTTTTGGATAAATCACTGTAAATATGGAAAAGTATACAGAAAAGTTACAACTTCATTTAAAGAATAACTGCAGGAAATGGGTTTTGTCCTTGCTAATTTCATTGCTGTTAAGAAGAATTTAAAATAGAATCAGTGAAAATTAATAAGGATCAAGTCCACTTTCCCTCCTGCTACAGTTCGTGATGCTGAGAATAGCTGTGACAAAGGCTGTTTGCAAACCTGGGAAAATCTATTCCAACATATCTATTCCAACCTATTTTGTATCTGGCAGATGCATTCTAAATCTGCAAGAACAATTAAATTAGTATTTATACACACCATACTTTAACTCTCCCCAAATTGATAGCATTCAGCCAGGAAGCATTTGACTATGTAGCAGCAAGTATATTTTTCAAGACTAGCTTCCTGCAGCATCATCTTCAAACATAAGGGGAAAATAACATTATTAAGGAAAATTCAAATAATTAAATGCCATTGGTTCCATACCTCTTTCCTCTTCTTCGCAGCAGTGTAAAGGAGATTCTGTGCTGCTGTTGTTGTGGATGCATAATCCTCAAATACATCTGAAATATGGGGAGAAAAAAGCATTAAAAAATGTCTTTTCTGAATAACACATTTTTTATAGACCATCTTGGTTTTGGGATATCAAAGCATCTGGATGAATATATAACCCCAAAATTATTGACATGATTGTCTTCAATTCATGGTTAAAGAGATTCAAGTTTATATCACACACCTTACTTCTTGCCTTCTAAATCAGTGCCTCTCTTCACTCCCTTAATTAAGAACATGCTATTTATTCATTAACTCTTTTGAGACCATATATAAGATATGAAAAATCTTGTCTCCTTTTCTAATTAAAGCCTCTATAGGAAGAGTAACAATACCATCTGTACCATCTGTATACCACATGTACACATTTTTTCTGTGATTTTATCAAAACCTCATGGGAAACTTTTTGTACATAAAATCTACTTAGATCTGGAGTAGTTGTATATCTGCTGAGAGGTCAAGTTTTTTAGTTTCATTCATTGCAACTAAACCTCCTCTGTTCATATTGAAAGTATAATTTATATCCTGAAAAAAAAAGATCTGTGCTGCAAACATGTTCTAACCCAAACATCCCCACACAAATTGAATCAAACTACAAGATCTTCAAACGCTATCTTAAAATGTGGCTCAAATTACACACCAACTTTTCCTGAAAACTATAAGATAAAACATCATTAGGAAATACTACCAGACCACTGGAATTCTTGTTCCAAACAAAAAAGTGCCTCACTAAGCTTCCATTTAATGTACTTTGATACTTGAGTGTAATGCACTTTGACTGTTTTTTTACATTCCATGATGCAATCTGAATCTGTATTTAACTGCTTCAGCTACACATAAGACTCACTACTTACACAGAAAGAACTGAATTCATACACCAAAAATCAAGGATGTATTTATACCCCAGTGATCAACACTACATTGTAATTAATTTGTTGCATAACAACTCTCCAAGCTTTTAAATTATTCTATGAATATTTAAATTCTGTTTTCACATACACTAATCCCAAATCAACTAATTAAAATTTCCCAAATGCTGCATATGTATCTCTGGTGCCTGGCTCACAGGAGCTCTCCAGCTAAAATTGCTGTACTTTTAAAGTACCCTTCCCCTTTTCAATGACATGACTCTTTCAATAAATGTTATTATTCATAATATGGCCCTATATGTTATTCCCAAGATTTTGCACTGTGTCTTTTGAAAGAATATATATCTATTTATCTTACAACTGAGTAGTAATAAGTGCCAGAAAAACCCTGAAAGCACTGACAATTTTCAACAGGGAAAGAGTAAGTCAGGCCTCTTCTGGTCAAAGTGAGAGCTGCAGGAACCTGCAAACAGCAGGCACATCTGCAAGTCAACAAGGGAGCAAGCCAGCCTGTCTGGGCTGCTCTGGGCACATGTGAAGTAGAAAAAAGCCGGAGACAATAATTCAGTTCTAATGGCCCAAACTCAATGGGCCTCACTTGACCTGGTTTTAACTACAGATTGGTGAGATTTAAGAATAAAGTTTTCTTCCTATTGTTCAGGTGAAGAGACACTTTACAGTGGCCATGTTGATCACTGGAACTACAGGGTACACTTATGATGAAAGCAAGAAATAAAGCCAAATTACCAAATTTCATGCGGATATACTCATATGGATCCTCTTGCCAGAGCTCCTCATCCTCATCTTTGTAGCACATTAGAGAGAATATCACCTCTTCTGTTATAGTCTAATTTTAGAAAAGCCAAATACACGTAAGTATACATAAAATCAAATTCCAGTACAGCTTCCCTCCACCATGCACTTATTTATTAGACTTATTTGTCTAGAGTTACATTCCTTTAAGCAGCACTCTTATTTTGTCCACCAGAAATAAATTCACAGTATTATAGGAACTTTCCTTTCGAAAAAGTCCCAGACAGCAGCAGTAACTACACAATCTATCTTTATAATATTACATTACCATGCACAAAATACACTTCAGAATACAGTCTGTACACAGCAGAATATTGCATTCTGCAGAAGGATCTCACCAATGCAATACTTGAGAATGGATTTCACAATTCTTCCCTAAAAGTCACGGAATTAACTAACTACAAAGGGGATCTTATGACATGAAAAAATAAAAGAGCAGGAAAATCACTTTTCATTTCCTCTTTAGTTCACTAATAAAACACATCCTTAAAAGGGGATTTAGCTCCTCTTAGATGAATGCTCTCTTTGTGCACTATCTTTGCACTACAATCAAAAATCTGAGACAATTCTGAACACCAGTAACTAATAAAAGCCAGAACACTGTGACTTTCTAGCAGACTGTAAAAATTAAAATAAAGAACTTATGGAAAAGGATCTTTGATTGAGTTAACATTATCTGCAATAAAAGGTAGCCATATATTGCAAAACACAACCATTTGTGTAGAAATGCTATTTTATTTTCCAGATCAACTGCTGAATGATTCATGGAACCTTCTTTAAAAACACAAAACTTGGGGGGCTGGGGGGTGTTTTTAAATCCCTCTGATGACATGATTGGGTTCTAAGCACTGACCTGTATGTGTGGCTTCATTTGCTTCCATGTTACAGAGTGAATCACCCCTTGGTTCAGATAATTCAGCGTTTGCTGAAGAACACGTGGCGCAACATAGTCTTTTTGCCTGTACTGGTCTAAGATTCTTAAGAGAACCTAAAGAAATGACAAATTGATATTTTTAAATGAAGACTGAAAATTCTGTCTCATGCATAAACATGCAGTGCACTTCTTCAGTGAATATACATGAACAGATAAAGCAGTTTTACTGCAGATGTTCTAGCATTAGAAATCATTATAATGCCTTTGATCCAAAAATCATAAATAATTTAAATATCAAGGTTCTTATCCTGCAAACATTTATGCAAATGTCCACCTTTACTACTAGCCCTACCATGTGATCACTTGTGATTATAAGCCAAAGATATACTTCAATAGTGAGAGGCTCATAGTTTAGAGGCCTCAGCAAAACTTGGAGTAAGGAAAAGGCAAGGCACAGTGAGATTTTCAAACTGGTGGCTTCTATACCTGCTAAGTAGAGTCTGCATTCATATTTTATGACAGGTCCCTAAAGGAGACAAATTACTTTGAAAGAACAGTGATGAGAATAGAAATACTAAACCAAGAAAGAAAAATAGGTTCACCTAAGCTTCTGAATCAGAAGAGCTGCAAACCTCTTAAATTCAATTACCCATTGTAGCCATCAGATAGTATCACCTGGCATGCTATTACAAACTCTATACCACAAAACTTCCTTGGTATAAAAGTTTCCTCTACTAAGACAAAAACACAGTACAAAGCTACTAATCTGCACTAATGGCAAGTGAATTATTAGTAAGTGTACAGAAGTGGCATATATATGAATAATAATAAAAATCAGAGGCAATGCATAGCAAAATTTTGAGGCATATGCTTTCAGCAAACCAATTCTGCTTCGTAATTCCTCAGAACATTATATTAAATTTCATTTTGAATATAGCTCCTTCATTAGGAATACCTAGTTTGATGTTATGTCTTTTATATAAAATGCTCCAAGGACAAGAACTGTCTGTATCTTATACAGACTCTAGCACAATGTCAGCACTTACCAACTGATGAATAAGTAACAAAGGCTTAGTAATGTAATATTCACAATAGAATTCTTATTAACTCAGCAAGGAATAATGATAAATCACTATTTAAGAGCCAGAAATTGAAGAAATGTGCAGATCATCCAGTACATTTATCTTGAAAACTAAACTGTCCCCTCTGCAACATAGTTTAATACCTTAACAGACAAACTTTAGGTATTTCAAATTGTAACTGCCCATGGGAGTCTGTTTTTTCCACTCAGGAGTTCTACATTACAAAATACTTAGAATAGATATTAGGCTATTTCCTTTTTCATTTAATTTACAGCCTTACCACAACCATTCCCCTCCTCTGTTCTTCCTGATGGATAAACTATTCTGTTGTCACACTGGATGAAGAAAAGCAATTTTGTTTAGCAACTTTATCAGAACATAACTGTCTCTATACACCACGTTAAACACAAATAATTAGCATTCCCTAACAAAATAATTTCCTTGCAAATGGTAAATTTAGGCTATATTTTCACACAATATGCTTTCCAGGTATAAAATCATGTTCATTGCTGTTCTCTTAGACATCTGCTAATCTGTTTCTATCTTCCTGAAATAAAACAGTATCATTGAATTAGAATGCCTAAGTTGTTTGCAGCAAAAGCACTCGCAAAAGACACCCTTCTATGAAATGAGGCCTCTGCACCAGAAGTATCTAGAGAGCTTATACATGATGATAATATCATTTTATCAGCATTCACCTTTTCTGAGAGTTTTCCTGCAGGGTTTTTTGAGTTGCTGAAAATTTGTGTTATTTTACCTCAGCTGTATGGCACTGAGTTCTAAAGAACTTCTCAGTCACTACCAAGAAAACCTGCCAGACTCTCATTTTTGTTTAGTAAATTAACCTCAATACAAGCACACTGTTACAAAGTCATACATTTCTTCAGTCAAAATAATGTAATTCATAAAAAATGAACTGTGCTTACCTGTTGTATGCCCACAGCATAGGTTTTTAAAAAGAAGTCTGAGAATTCAAAGTATTCTTTAGTTACATTTCCAGGACTTCCATATCTTTAAAAGGAAAAGGACACAGATGCTTACACTGTAAGAAGTCTATGGTGTCAGGAAAACACAGTACTTTCTAAACCATAAAGGACCCTGAGTAGTCTTGCATCTGCAAAGGAAAACTTTACCCCAGGTTCCTTATAAATTATCCTTTCCCATGTAACACCTTGCTTCCCTTTTCTTAAATTATCCTAAGGTAAGATATTATACTCCAGCAAACATGGCTGACTTTTTGTCACAAGCTCTGTTAATTTCCATGTTTATGGATTTCTTTTCAAATCTTCCCCTGCCTTTATGTTTGAGAATATAAACACTTGTAGCTGGATATAGTAAAATAAATATGTAGTTAGGTAGATTTAGTCTTCCTGTGGGGCAAATTTCTTGCCATCTTAAGGGAGCCAAATCATTTCACTAAGAGCTGACATGGGCGGTTGTGCCAGTGCAAGGCAGAGCACAGCTGCAGGAAAACCTCTTCAGTGACCACAAGCTGTTTGATTGCTCAAACTGTCTTCTCTACTTGCATGTCAAGTAATAGTACAGACCTGTAACCCAAATTTAGATTTCAATCAATTTGTTACCGTTCAAAGAGACGAGCTACAATATGCAATGCCCACTTCTTGCATTTCCACCACACCAGCTCTGGTCTATCATCTTCATCAATTTGCAAAGTCTCCTACAAACAAATACATTTATTTAAAATTAGTTATGTCATTTGTTGAGAGCAATTATGCGATAAACATTCCTTGCTGAGTAAACTAATATTAACACACAGCATGGACTAAAGCTTTCATTCTGTTAAGTTATATGACACTCAGGAACTTTCAATTATCTTAGGCAGTATAATGTGTATGTGCAATACCTACACAATGCCTGTACTTTTATTTCAAAATTATGCATATTTTAAAAATGCAAATTCTCAGATACACTTGAATACTATATCACTCTGGCTCAAAAGCCACAGATAAGAATCTTAAGTGAAGAACACTTAGAAAATCTTTATACTGACAGTTCCTCAAACGACAACACACAAGTACCAGAGGTCTTTACAAAGCTGAAACTCACCAGTGGTACATTTCTATCAATGATGGTCCGGAAGATCTCCATCCACTGAGTCATAGTCTGGTTATTCACCAACTGGAGTGGCAATGCATACTGCAAAAAGGGAAAAAACACAGGTATGAAATACTACTTTTCTTTGTAAAAGGTAGATCTAAAACTAAGAAGGTTACATACTCTAATTGCATCTCTCTTAGTACAATTTGAATAGGAATTTCTGAGCAGACATAATATGAGGAAAGTTCCTTGGTCTAAGAACTTATCAATTCTCTTTGTTTTTCTTCTTCACAACAGCCCAGGTACCTTTGAGGACCACAGCACTATCAGTACAACAGGGTTTGAGCACACCAATAACATTTTAGCAAGCAAAATGTACTTAACTAACGACAGAAAGAGAGGACAGAGTCTTAAGCTGACCCAAGTCATATGAAATATAGGGTGGAAATCAGGAAAAAGATTTTAATAGAAAGAGTGATAAAGAACTATAATTTTCTGCCCAGTGAGGTGGTAGAGTCACCATCCCTGGATGTGTTTAAAAAAAGATTGAATGTGGCACTCGTCATGGTTTAGTTGAGGTGTTAGGGCATGGGTTGGACTTGATGATCTTGAAGGTCTCTTCCAACCTGGTCATTCTGTGATTCACTACTACCACCTAGCTATTATCCAGTAAGCCTCACTTCTCTACAACACTCAAAGAAAAGTGAAGATGTTCAGGCAAGTAATTAAAAAGAATAACAGGAACTATTTTTTTAATTCTCCATCCATTTAGTAAGCAACTACTTTAGCTTTTTAATACACAGCTGGGAATTTTCAGGCTGTTCCTTATGAAGGATGTGGTTTGGTTCCTAATTCTCTGCAAGTACTTCTTCACCAAACTCATCTCAGTAAAAGCCAAACTCATCTCTCTAAAGTGCCTCAATACATAGTATCTACCAGATTTTCAGCAGATAGTAAGAAATGCCTCTAAGTGAAGTGCAGCATTTGACAATTACACTACAATATTCATTACTGACACTTTCAGAGGCCAACCACAGTCTAGACCCATGCAGTTCATATCAGGCTACGTGCAACTTTATAAAAACGGGAACACTTCTCTAGTGAGCTTACAAATATAACGTGCAGAAGCACCCTACATTCATTAAAAATTTAATCTGGGTGATCATGTGACCAGCTTCAAAGTAGAAAAAACTATAAATACCCTATTTCTATAACAGTTGTTTATTGTGCATGATTTTTCCCATCCAAAAGAGTATACCTATTCAATCACACCTCTGAATGTATGGAAAGGGGTCATTGTGCCCAGCAAAGTAAAAGTTTGGTTCTCCTCTACACAGATGCCAACCTGAACAAGAGCATAGAAGATTTTTAAGATTTGTTTCTGAAGCAGTACAGAATAATGGGAGTTATCAGGCAGAAGCTGGATCATCTGCTGCTGAATCCGAGGCAAAAATATTTGCATGGCTGCTATGAGAGGATCTCGCTCCTCTGCCTTTTTGTACCTGCAAAGGAAACAAAAATGTTGGTCCAGGATCTACACATTGGAGATTATAATGCCTATTCCCCACCAAAAATTTAATTTCTGTGCCCTAAAAAAACAACAAAAAAAAGAATATCCAGCACTCATGCAATCACTTCCCTCCTCTAACCCTCATCTGAACCCTTTGTGTAAACTCACTAAAAATACCTATAAATAAAAAAATGGAAAACAACAAATGTTGCCTTCCACAAAGGCAGTAACTGAGAGGAAGAACTACTCTTCTTTACTATTGAATTGTCACCTCACACGAGCAGGGACTTGAATTTCTCTGCTGGTCATACCAATGCCAAACCCAAACTGGGTGCTAATCAAATGGGAGTGAACAGCCATTGAAAGGGAAAGACAAGTCATTGGTTTGGAAATATTCCCTTTCTCTATTTACATTCCTTTTGTGTGGTTTATATATATGTTTCCAACAATATGCAATTAAAAAAAAATATGAGTGATAAGCCCCACTGCACAGTTCCTAATTTATGCTTTGTGGATTTAGACTACCAGGATTTTATGCTACAGGTATGCACACAAATACAAGCAATAGCAGTATATGACAATGACAGTACTGTATTCATGATATAAAAGCAGAAAATAATTTGCATTCATACATTCAGAATTCGGGGTATCTTCAAACAATGGACATTATAAACCTAATGATTTTTTTTACAGCCAGATCAAAAATACAAAGCCTCAAGAAAAAAGTCTCAGTAAATTCATACAGATTATTGCTGGCAGCTCAGCTTTCAATTCTCTTATGATACAAAGATGATGAATATTTTTCATTTATTTGCAGGAAAGGAAGCATATGATAATTATTAATTCCCATTTTCTATCTGAATTCCCTTGCAGAACTGCCAGTGCTCTTAAGAATGTCATTTTCATTAATCAACTTCGACTGAAAGTACTAACTCCTCATCTACTGATGGACATCAACTTACTCATAAGTCTTCACCAGCTGATAGAGGCACAGGAGGCTCCCAAGCCAGCTCCCACTGTTTGGAGACTGCAGGTAGTATCCTATCTTGTCTACCACTGCTGTCCAATGGCCAGGGAAGTCGTGTTTAATGATAGCACGGAGGCACATTGTCAGCTGGGCTCTAGTGCAGGGGAGAAAAAAAATATAAGTGAATAAGTCATGGTGTAATGCTTAAATTAAAGAACAAATCTCAAATCTTGGTTTACTGGCTGCAATATCTATATTATGTCATTCTGACAGCACTGAAAGAGTTCTGGGAAGTTGCAGAGGAAAAGCAAGAAAAAAATCCAACAGGATTTAACTTTAAGGAATAATTTCAGAACATTTTAGCTACTTTTCTCCCTCCCTCCTCCCTCTTCACATGTATCAAGCAGTATTTTAAAATAATTAATTGCTCATGAAACCAGCTAGCTTTGTGCTTTGAAAATGAATTTTTATACTTGCTTATCAAGCTGAAAGCAACCACAAAAATACAAATTTGTATGTTTTCATTAAAGAATAATGGCCTGTGTTATGATCCAAGCCACAGGTTCCTCAAGAAATTACAATTTTCCTGGGATCTTCTAGAACAGCACTTTCTCAACCTCCAAAGCATATGGCAGAGCCAATTAGTTAAAGAGCATCTTACTGTTTCTCTCTTGCCACACACTTTTAGATGCCACACACAACAGTGAGGCAAGGCAGAACTGCTGATTGACTGAGGTGTGACTAAAAAAGCTGAGCAGCACTGAACTAGAACCTGTGGAGAATACTTTTAGCTCTGCTAAGCAATGAAAAAAACAAAGCCTGCAGAAAATTGTACTTGTCTCATCTCCCAAACCATTGAGATTCTCAGGTTAACAACATCCAGAGAAGCAGGTCTGAAAACCTGAGCAATAGACACATCTCTGTGCAATGTAAGGTACCTCACTAAGTCAGGAGAACGAATTATTCCTTCTACAATGTTATCCCGAATCTGCTGACGATCATTTTCATGAATATTAAATGGAAAAACCGCTTCTCCAGGAGGTGGCTCACGGTCCGGCCAGTACTGTGTCACCATGTTCTTCAGGTAAATGGCAGCTAAGTACAGACAGTGGGGAAAGAATAGTTTAATTCTACACATTGCCACTGCTCCACATGTAAAACAACTAAAAGTAGAACAAAGAGTTGAAAAGGCAACTGAAAACCACCACCTGAATTTTTAAACAATTATGGGCACTGAGCACAGCTGAGTCAGAGAAACATCCTTCTTATGATTTCACACAAGACCAGGCTCAAGCACCTGACCAGAACAGAACAGGATAGTATTTCCATCTCCATCTGTCAAGGTACATTCTTTACTAGAGCCATCTTCCATATGAACATAATATCCCAGCATCCTAAACAAGCCAACAAAAATCTACTAATCTGCATTTTCACTCATCCCTAAAACAACAGCTCAAGCTCAGCAAGTGAAGTTTTGGAAGCCTCGTGTAAACAAATCGCTGCACACACAGACAGGACACTCTGCTTGGGGAAATGCCCAGTATGAAACTGGCACATGGCCTACCCTCTATTCAGACAGAAATGTTTGTTGTGAATTCCCTAAGCTTTATTTCACTATTAGTATTCCCCATAATCCCACTGAATTGTTCCCTTCTGTCTCACATGAAAAAAACAAGAAAAATAAAGTTAATCTTCAACAGAAAATAAAGCAGCATTTATGCATCAGTACTAAAATGCCTGAAGGCATTCTTCAGGAAACATAGGAATTATAGTATGACGCATTAAAGGAATGTTCTTAATAAACTCTTATGTCTGAACACTACTTTGGTTGATTACTAGCTAGGGTTTTAAAGTATAAATAAGATATCCTTGGGTACAATCATTTCTTTTGGTGATAACAAATTGCAAAGTACGAAAACATGTGGTGTGTAAAATATTTTATAGGAGCAAGGGGAAAAACAGCTCTTTGTCTATGACATGCCAGACTAGTCAGACAAGAAACAGGCCCTGAAAGACCAGCCCAAGACTTTAATCTATTTTGTCCACAGATCTTGTTGTTATACAAATTCTTGGCTTTTAAAGAATTCCCAGGGAAATCTGTTGGCTTGCAAATATGATTTAAATGTGTTTTTCCATTTTACACTCCTATTCTAAAAAAAAAAATTACATTTTACGTAGTTGTTTTTTTTCCTGAACCATACTGAAATGAGAGATTAATTTATAAAAATGACCTAATGGAGTTTAGATTAAGTCTCAAACTTTACTACAGAATGACTAACAACACCATTCAAAGCTGGATTATCTTTGAGAAAATAAAGGCCAACATGACAAACAGAATATGTCAGCATGCCCCAAAGCATTCAGAGGATTAATGGGATCTGGACAAAAAAAAACCCCAACAGTACTTCTATGGGAAATGCTGTCCCACAGGATAAAAACAAAGCTGTGAATGAAACAGTATTAATTAATTTACTGAAAGACCTGAGCAGTCTTTGTATCTGACAAAAATATTATACAGGAGAAGTTAAAATGGATTATGAGAATTTAGAATCTGATCTTCCACAAATGTATACCCTAAAGTTATATGCACCACTACACCTGAACCTGCACACACAGTTGAGCAATCCTTCCAGACACGCTCAGACTGCAACTGTGCAAATTATCAGTGATGTGACCTTTCTTTATATCCACTTATTTAAGTCACCAAGATCCTGACTAAATGTATGTGGCTACCCTTGATCTATGAATTAAGAAGTTATCTCCCATTTTTCAGAAATTTTTACTTTTCCAGGGAAGAGAGATTTAAATAGAGAAGCATGTGCTCAAATGTGATACCCTTTTCTATTTTTAAATTCACACTTGTCTTGACATCATTACTTCTGCACCACCAGGAGAAATAATACCTAAGGGTTCTCAGTTTTGAGTAGAAATCATGCTTTTTTTCATATCAGTATCACAGCAATCCAGTAGGGATCACTATACACACAGGGAAAGCCAGAGTAGCACTCTATCCTATACCCATGGTTTTATCTGACCCTCACAATGGAAAGGAACAGCAAAGATAGATGCTTTTCATTTCCTCCTTCAGAACCAACCTGAACTGACAGACATCGCAACAGTTCAAGAGTCTGTTCAAGTAACAGACTGACTGAAACAAAACAGAACAAGGGATTTTATCTCACCTGCTTGACGCACTGGAAATTCAACTTGGTCGGATACTATGATTTGTAACAGACTTGGAGCAAAGTTGATGATCTTATAGGACTGAAATATATAGACAACACAGTTAGTAAGTCACTGTATTTAAAGCAGACTGTATTAGCAAATGCTGAATGAGAAATACAAACTAAGGATTTTGCACTGCTTTTGCATCCTCCTCATGATGTATGAAAGGTTTCAGGACTTGAATTTACCCAGAACTGCAGAAATACAAATTATTTCTCATAAAAGCAAAGCATATAATGCACATGGGTGGAATAAATAATGTGAAAAAGCTCTCAATTAGAGATTAGTGATAATGAAAACTTAAATAATTATAAGAATACATAGTGAAAAGCACTAGACACCTGTCTTTGAATTATTCAACTTAGCCCCATAAGTCAAAGGACATTGACAAGCTTCATCAATACATGACATTTATCTGCAAAAAAGTTTGTGGCAGAACAGCAATACCGAAGAGATTTTAAAAAATAATTTCTAATTGTTTTCAAGTGTAACGGCATCTGCATTAGCCATATACAACTATATTTTAGCAAACTAGATGTATAGTGCATCTCAATAAAAACTTAGTTTTTTATTAAAATTAAATGGCATACAGCGGGACATAACATTTTCCATTAAAATTAAGTGTAGGCAGATAACACTTCAAAACCAACAGCCTTCATGGGAACTTTTCAAACACTACATCAGCCATGCAGCTGAAGAATTTCAAAGAGAAAACAATGCTCAGTGAACTTCTGAGCAAAGGACACCAGATTTAAAAGATGTGACAATCTGATAGCATTATCCTGCTCCATCCACCAGGGCTCCTCCAGCGAGGAATTGCTGACTCAGCGTGGTGCAGTTACTACTAAGCCTTGGCAGCTCAGTACTGGTAGATCAGATCTTTCATCCCTTGGATCCATGTGTTTTACGTTCAAAGAGAGAGGTTTCTTGGGGCTAGATGGCAGCAGCTTTCTGTATTTCACCTTTTATAGTATTTCTTTCCACTAGATTATGCCTGGCAGCTCTGTGGTTGTTCCCAGAGTTGTGCTTTAAGCACAAGTATAGAACATTCGCCCATAAACTGCCTCTTTTGAAAGTTGTGAAATAAAAGATACTTTCTGCCCTTCATGTCCCCAGTTCTTTGATCTACCATAACCGCAACAAGGTAAAATTACACTGCTTTCATGATGTCTAAGTGTCCCAGCTGCATCACGACACTATCATTCGATAATTTTACCAAATCACTTAACTTTCTGCCCTCATTTTATTCACTATAATGATAGTGTAATTCTAACTCAGACTCATTTGATGTTTATAGAGTAATCTGAGATAAAAGCAGTAGTGGCAAACCAAAAGCATACCCTCCTGCAATTTCCTTCTCTATAAACTTTAATTATGCCTTAGAATTGCTCCAAATAAAGTAAAAGCTTTAACACCCAGCACAGGAACTCCATTTATCTACAGGCATGCTGAACTGGTTGAAGCATACTGGATTCCAAAGATCACCTTTTAATCCAGTTCCCTGGAGTACAAAGCTTGCCCCTCAGTCACTACTGGCCAACACTGGTGGGTTCTGATGGGGTCACAGTCAACTGCAGCATCGTTCAGCACTCAACACCCAAGTTTCACAGAGATAAGGAAAGCATGAGAAATCCCAGCAGCACAGAAAACCAAAACCATGCAGGAACTCTAACTGTCCTTTTTGTTTTCAACACTGCCTGTATACTGTTCTCAGACCCAATCTATAAAGCATTTACTACTATAAACACAATGCAGCGTTCAGGAGTTGTTTTGCTGGCGGTGGTTTCCTGCTGCAATCCCACCAGCACCACATTTAGGCTGGAGACAGTGCTAACAATATTATTTCCTTTTCTCTGTCCAAACAGTTTTTACTGAATCTACATTAAAATCACTGCTACTGTAGGATAGTTTGGTTTTTAGCTTTATGGGTACCGCTTGTGCTGGTGTACAAGCGCTCTCCCTGAAGTTTTGCCAGGCTCTACACAAATATGGTTATTTGCCTCTGTGCCAGACCCGGGAGTGACAAAAGCCCGGTTACGTAGACGGAAGGCACAGGGTCCCCGAGGGGGTCCCATCCCCACCAGCACAGCACTATGTGCGTGTCTTTACACTTCACACACCACCACACCTAGAGAGTTCACCAGACCCATTAAATCCTTCTGTTCCCTATTACTGTCACACCCTTAATTTACATTTTTACATAGCTCTGTTTACTACTTGTTATCAGAAACAAGAACACTGCAGAGATCAACAGAGACTATGAGCCCACGTCAGAAACAAGACACACGATTCTGTTGTATTTGTGAAGCTCAAATTACATCCTGCTCATTTGTGCAGCAACAAACCCGGGTCAGGAAAACTACATGCTGTTTGCAGTTTTTAGAACAGAGGACTTTTTAAAAAGCTGCATGCAGCAACATTTTTCCTATACCAGCACATTCTCGTTTGTTTAGTTGTCATGCTAATTGTGATCTTGGGATGTGTCCCTTCCCTTCATTGCCCTGGACATCAGCAAACAAAGCTGAAGCTATCACAGGAACAGGTGCAGAGCCATTGTCAGTTGTATCCTGTGACATGGAAATGGACACGGAAGAGACCTTGGAGCTGGATGAGTTCGACAGTACTTTGTATCACTGCAGCCGCACCTTAACAAAACGAGAGCAGGAATATTGTCAGTGCCACGGAAGGAACACTAAACTGTCTGCAGATTTTGAAGAGCCCTGCCCAGGAGCCACAGGGAGGCACCAGATGGCTGAAACAGACCTTCAGCACAACTCCCACAACACAGCACAGTGCTTTGTGCCCTTGGTGAATAATTATACTGCCTTGAACCTGCTTTGCTGGGATCTGGTAATACTTCTTGTGAAAGTGCTGATCCATTGGGGCATCTGTTTCTTTTAAAAGAGAAAGTGAAAATTTCTGAAAAACAAACTCTCACTGAGTACTTACTAAGAGAAATTCTTTTAAAGCTGTGTACAACACAGGCTGTTCTTGTATGAATCCCACATCAGAGGATTTACGTTAAAAGAGAATCTCATTTAATTGCCATTGGGATTAAGAGGATGAGATACAGCAGTGTGCAAGGCTAGCAGCTATACTAGGAGAGGCATAGAGCATTGGGAAGGTATAATGAGGTAAATTAACAGCAATGGTGAAGAGATGCATATGACCCATGCATGTTATTCCATCTGTGTCCACTGTCTCAGGATCTGTGCACTGCAGCTGCACAGCCTTTTGCACCCTGTTCTTTAACCTTTTGGCCTGATGTATCCTTCCCTGCGTCACCATCACAGGCTTCAAAAGATCAGAGAACGCATCTTTTTCTGCCTACGTCCTCTTCCATTTGATTAGGTACAGAACATAGGACACCCAAGTGAGTCTCAGATGGGCCACTAAAAACCACCAAGATAAATACCATCACTTGTAAAGGACTAGAATACAAGGTGAGAAAAGTAGCAAAAAATATATGAAAATCTCCCCACATGGATCCTGCTGAAGCAAATACTTTTCATAGCTGTTCAGATTTGGCTCCCAGGTTCTCACACATCACACACTACTAAACTCATTTCATGAAGCATTACTCTTGTGTCTTGCTTGCTGTCAGATTTAAGGACCACAAGAGTCAGTAACCTTCCCACTGTACTGATGGCAACGACAATGTCCAACTGCAGAATGCCACTGAAAGGTGCTTCTTCCCCTGCAAAACATCAGGACATTTTAGAACAACAGATATGGGAAATCTGGAAGCCTTTCTTCAGGTTCTGCAAGCCAAGATCATCCTTCTCCACCAGCAGTAAACATCATTTTTATACCTCTGAATACAAGTATGGCACATAAAAATCATTGAAAAAACAAGGCACTGCATCTTTGTTGGCAAAAAGAAACATACAGAAGGAATTTTATCTTGAATTCATGAGCAATTAACTTTTTACAAATATTATTTCAAAGCTTAAATGTATCTGATCCAAATGCTCAGCTACCTGGTTTATCAAGTCTTATTTTCTGTTTCTGTGTACTGAAAATGTATACTTAGAAATTCCACTGGCAAACTCAGGAGTATTTCTGCAGTTGTTAATGGCATTTTCACTCTTGTTTTTTCACACTGTCAGTAACAGAGTAACAGACAGTTGTTAAACCAGAACTTCAAAAGACACATTTTTCTTTGCCTTCCTATATGCAAAGGTACTATGTGGGGAGGGGAGAACACATAGTGCTTTCACAGAGTGAAAATAAGTTTGTGTAAGAATCCACCTTAATTTCTTTCCTGTATGGGTTCTGCTGTCAAATTCATCCAAATTCATTCATCAGTATCAAAGAAACTTCACTTTCCAAATAAGTTTTAATTATACAAGTCAACTTCCTCAACAAAATTGTCTCAGATTTCTCCCTTTAGGTATTATGAAGTGCTCACTGGCACTTTCAGAGTGGCCTTAAGATCCCTGTCTGCTATGGCAGCCAGCTTAACAAAGACATGGAAAGATATGGAAGGAAGCCAAACTTTATTCTGCACTCTCCTGCTTTTGGGTAATCTTTTCACACTTCTTCCAGCACTGCTACTCAATTGCTGTCAAAGCCAAATTATGTAACTCCTACTCAATATTTTAAAAGCCCAACTGTATTTCTGCAATTGAGTTCTTGTTTCCTCCTTTGCTACAGGCCAAAGGAAAGTGTTACAGCATGTTGAGCCACTGAAGACTAATGCATAAAAACTGTATGGGAATCCTATCTGAACTGGAATTAGAATCAATCTGTATGTTCAGTAATCAGACAGAATATTTCAGCACTCCAAGAACTGGCACATGAAAGCAGTATATAACCATAATGTATATAAATAAATGACCCCAGCAAAAGTCCTTGAAGTCCACGAGACAGATACAACAGGAGTAATAGCCTGGGACAGACACTGACAAGCAATGCATAGAAACTGAGTATATTTCCTGCTATGATAACTAACTGTTCTACTAAGTACAGAGTGAGTGAAAAATATCATCAAGTGTATGCTAATTATGTGAGAGAGCTGAACTATAAAAAGGCAGGGCAGGGGGACAAAAGAAAAAGAGGAGGATAGAAAGACACGTACACTTGGAAACCCAAGAGGCTAAAAGGGAAATGAAAGCAATTACATTACATAGACACTGACCTGGCAGGAAATTACTGCTCTAATTTAGCAAGAATCAGATTTCAAATAAATCCCACACTTACAGTTGCGTTCAGATCACAGAGAGAAGTGAAGTTTGTTCATGATTTGGAAGTAGTATCAACCAAGGAGAGTGATCAGAAAAATCCTACTAGGAACTGAATGATCTACAGAACTGTGCCAACAAAAATGGAATGGAGTAAGAGGCCAAAGTACACGGTCAGGTACTCAAGGATGACAGAATTTCTCCCAAAAACTTGAGGTTTCTGAGTGAAGAACAATAACAGAATAAAAAGATCAAGGGACTTTAGCATATAGAGTCATAAGAAACACGGAGATGTTGGACACAAAGAAGATAGCTGAAGATTTAGTATTTAATTCGGTATTAACAGAATTGAGTACAAGACTTTCTAGAACACAAATGACCAGACTCTACAAGAAAGATTATTTCAAAGGGAAAATAGTGTAGAGAAGAGCTGTGCTCCTATTACTAGATTTCATCAATTCAGTTTTATGTTATGGTAAAGGAAACATAGCCTGCTGAAGCTAGAAAAACAGGTCTCTAGGGGATCAGCCTTTGACAAATCTGTCAGAGAGGGTACCAAGAAACCTGTTCTAATTAAGAAGTAAGATTGGCACAAATGGATATAAATGGACCATAAACTAATTTTGGCTGAAAACCAACACTTGTTACTAGCTGCAATAGGAAGAAAATTCACAAGCAGCCTTCTAATAGATATAAAAAGGAAAAGAAAAAGATAAAAAAGAAATCCTGATTCCATTTCTGAAT
>PYHW01009542.1:3157224-3173088 GCA_013186435.1 Turdus rufiventris | reverse complement strand
CTCCCAAATCTGTCTCAAGAGCAGCATCCCTGTAACTGTGACACAGAATAAAGGTGACTCCTGTTCTGCCCGGCCAAGGGTTCCATCACCACTTTGGGTACTTATTGCTGGAGAGTTTTCTGTGTGGCTAGTAGATTGGTCCCTTTGCTAGAACAAGATAAAAGCCAGAACAGCACCTGGATTCCAGCACTTGCAGGAACACAGGGACATGTCAACAGTGCCATCAGATACACAGCAGGGGAGTCTGACAAGTCGCTTTGAAGCCTTGCTTCAAAAGCACTAAAAAGCTTCAAGATGTCAAAGACCCACATTAAGCAACATTGCTCAGGAGCACTTTTGTTCCTCTCATCCAGAGAGTCATGCCAAACCCAACCCTGCATCAGCACATTATGTCAGACACATCATGCTTCACCTAGTAACAGGAAGCCTACACAAAAATAGGTATGTCTCAATTCCAGGATTCATTTTTCATAATAGTTAGAAAAAAGAAGATTTATCAGGTATTTTAAAAGAAAAATCTGCATCTCAATCTCTTCTCAGTGTCTGCCTGCACTCTTGAATCTAAAACCATTGCCTTTCATGAGAATTGCACTATCTATCACTTAAACTTAGAACATTTTGCAGCTCTCAATCTTAAAATGCTTTTAAGGCTGTTCTTGAGCTTTACAATACTTACTGGCGATGGCAGTGCTAGGAGCAGGACCCAGGAACCCAGAAGCTGCCTCTGTTCTTAACAGAATACTGTAGTAGCAGTAGTTTGTTCTGTAGTTTTTACTGCTGTGCAACAGGCTGCTGACAATATATTTGTCATTTACCTGTCAGCCCTTAACAGTAGGGATAAAAACAGATACTGATGGATTTTTAAAGTAACTATGCCAAAAAGAGAAAAAAGCCTTGCATCCTTATCTAAATATTCACAAGAGCATTCTCAATGTCCAGCACTTAATCCACTGATTTACTAAGGGAATTTACCAACTGCTAAAGTAAGGATTAGCTGTATCTAATTCAGAAGGAGTTTTAACTTGCCTAAATATAAAACTAAGCTGGAGGACCAATCCTGAAGAGAATAATTCCTGACAGCTAATTCTCGTTGTTTGCTAACACACCAACACAACCAAAAAATCCGAAGCCCTCGAAGAGAACTGATCAAATACTCCATCAAAGCATGGAAAATAGAACTTTATTACTGCTGTGCAAGGGAACTCTCTCTTTTCTCAAACACTCAAAGGTTGGGGTCACAGCTTCATTCAGCGCACAGTGCTGCGACTCTAGGAAAAGGTTTTTCCCCCAGAGAAGAGGGTGGCTGGGAACTGGAACAGGCTCCCCGGGGAAGCGGTCACAGCACCAAGCCTGCTGGGTGTTCAAGTGTTTGCACGGCACTCTCAGGTACAAGGTGCGATTCTTGGGGATGCTGCTGGGTAGGGACAGGAGCCGGACTCGATGATCCTGATGGGTCCCTTCCAACTCTGCATATTCTGTATTTCTAAGATTAGCTGTAGAACGCGACGACATATACTGTCCATAAAACCTAACGCGCCTTGCTCCAAGTTCCGAACGGGACAGAACGCCCCCCCGAGCGTCACTGCCGCCCGTCCCCCGGGAGCGCCGGGGCGCGACCCGCGCAGGGCCACACCAATGTCATCCCTTCCAGCAGCGCCCCGGCCACGCCGAGCGCCGGGCTACCGCCCTCGGCAGCGCCTGCCCCGGCGTCAGGCACCGCGGTCACCGGGCGAGGGCAGCGACCCGCCCGTGCCGGCCCCCGGCCCTCGGCCCCGCCGCGGGCGAGCGCTCCCGGCGCGGAGCGGGGCTCGCCCCCCGCCGCCGCCGCCGGGGCCGGACTCCCCCGTGCCGCGCGTGGGGCGGGCCGCACGCCGGTCCCCCCTTACCTGGTTGAGCTCGTTCTCGGCGGCGACGCGCAGCTTGGGGTCTATGGTGCCCTTCAGCGCCTGGATGATCCTGTTGGGATCCATCTTGGCCTTCGCCCGCCAGAGGCAGCGCTTTCCCGGGGCAGCAGGACGCGGAGGAGCCGCCGCTAGCGCCGCCGCCCCCCCGTGCCACCAGCGCGGGCCCGCGTCCCCCACCCCCCCCGGCCCCTCTCCACAGCCATTCACCGGTTTGCGACAGCTGGATATCGGGAAACGGGCGCTGCTTTACGGCCGCGGCGCCGCCTTCTGGCTTCGGGAAGGGGTCGGCGAGAGGTGGCCGCCATGTTGTTGTACGGATAGGAGGCCGTCGGGAGGGCTCGCAGGGGGTGGGGTTTGCAGGCCGGGACTCCATGGGGGCGGCCATGTCGCTGTACGGAACGCCGAGGGTGGCTGCCGCCACGCCCTGCACAGATTATTTTTAAATTAGGATTTAAAAATCCCGTTTTTCTTTCTTAATAGTTTAGTCTGTTTTTCTAGGTAGCTTTTCAGCTTTCATGCCAGGCTTGGGTGTTCTGTATTTGTTGCCCCGCGAGTCGTTCGCACAAGAATTAAGAGTGTGAGCATGGGGGCTGAGGGAGGTGGGGAGGTCAGGTCCATGGAGAACTGACATTAATCACACTTTCCCACGTGCCTCGGGATGTGCCCCGAAAAGAACGACTGACAGCATACAGGAAAACAGAAATTTACTGCAAGGAGGTTGCTAAAATGCACGGTTGGGTCACACATCAATAATTCCTACTCTGCTTCTGAGCAGGTTTCTGTGTGGTATTTGTCCTCATCGTTATGGAGAATGGTAGAAACTGAAAAGGGTTTGCTTTTTTAATGCTGTTTGTGTGTGGGAGGGAGTGGGAGATGCTTACCCCTCAGGCTGTCAGGACTATACAAACACCACCTCTAACACTTCTAAAAAACCACACTTGTCCCACCCTAATTCTCCACCTCTTGCCTATTATTTTCTCCCTTAAATCCTAGAGCACACAAGTGAACCAAGGTAAGATTTAAGCATCCGTGGAGGTGTAAGAAAGATGTCTGTCAAAGGTGTAATTCTCAGGTAAACAGACCAGAAAAACCTCTGCATAATATGCTTTTGGTGAGCCAAATCCTTTGGTTACTTCTGCAGGTGATGTTTTACATGACATTTACAAAACCAGAGACATGATTAACTGGCAGGAAGAACAGAAAGACTATTTGGTGTACTTAGGAGGAGTCAAACGCAACAGCAATTGCAAGACCATCCCATTATATAGGTGTCTTAAAAATACAATTGGACAATATGTAATTTGTTCACTGTAATTACAGTATAAACCAGAACATTACAGCAGCTGGCACTGTAGTGATTTAATAATTTTTTAAAATGTCCCTTAGTAACTTTGCCTCTAATTAAAAAGAAATCTAGTTGTCACAACAAATTGCACCTACCTGGCATGTGAAGATCGTGCACCGTCTTGTGGTTTTCATCACCTTTTGAAGTGTTGCAGAACACCTGATCATTATCTTTCCTTTCTCCTGTGATGCAGCTCTACAGCAGCTAGCAAGAAATCATATGCACTGTCACTGACCTTTACATTTCTTCTTAAAAGCAGATGAGAGTATGCTCAGTAAACATAAAATTAAAAACAATGTTGTTGTAAAAAGTATATACTATTAACTATGGTAATTCTTTGTTACTGTCCCATTTTGATTAAGGTAATAAATTGTCCAGGGAAAACTGCCCATTTAAAAATTCTTGGATTCCATATCATAGCAAACCCAAATTGCTTTAAAGGATTTGTAGTGATGTATCACTATTCCCTTTTCCCAAATTAGCATGTTAATGGACAGTTTAAGAGCAGTTTCTGTGTATTCATCTGTGGTAAGTGAACCTAAAAGTTATTAAATTTATTTGTTGAGGGAATTCTGTAGAGCTGATATGTAAAACATATCAGTAAAGAACAGAATATACATAAAGGGTATTGTAACATCTTCCTAAAATGTTTTTTCAGTATTTTATTGCACTTACCACTTATATTTAAAATGGTACTTTTACTGTTGCAATCATTGTAGTCTACCTGTTTCCTGGGTTTGCTGGATGCCCAATCCTTCCTTCTGTACAACATGAACCTTCATGGATAGTGATCATGTTAGTCTAAAAATAAGTTTAGTCATTAAATGAAATATTTTATGTGACTTCAAAAATTTCAGGATGAAAGTAACTACTTGTAAGCAAGAACTCATATGCCTTTTTGTTAGAGCAAAGATTCTGTTAATATTTTTAATATTACAATGAATGGTTGGCTTTGTTTTTTTCAATCTGTTCTGCTACTCTGCAAACAAAAAATCTGAGGTAAAATTCAGACATTTTTCTTGTCAACTCTCTAACTGCTGGTGACAGAAGATCCAATGTGAAGGAACAAGTGCGATTTTAAAAAAACTAAAACAAATTAAAGTTGCATCAGTATGCAAGGAAGAAAAAAAAAATAAGAAAAGAAAAATAGTGCCAGGGAAACAGGGAGATAATGCAAAGCCAAGGTGTGGGGGTTTTAAAGCTCCAAAGCTTTCCAGGTGTGCTATAACAACAGTTTTGGAAAGTATTTAGCGCAAACAATCTTATTTTAAAACTCAGTTGTGAAACCAAGGATTTTCAAAGTAACCAGCTCGACCTGAACAAAAATTAGACCTGATTCTTTACAGAATTGCCATCAAGATAATGCCATTAAATTCAAGAACTTTGGGGAAAATATGGAAAACCTTACATCTTGCGGGTTATTTGCAATCAGTCCTTTGACTTTTGGTGGCTTTGAAATGCACTCTGGTGAGGTCTCAAGTACACGTAACACACTTTCTGCTGGCACAGAATAGCCCCTCTCTTTTTATGCCAACCAAGTCCCTTTAGTCCCTTTTAGGACCCCAAATATCAACACCTGGTTGTAATTTGTAGTTAACAACAGACACTCCTGAAAAAGCAGGAGAAAGGAAACAGCGCTCCTCTGTGTGATGTGCCACAGGCTAAAAGCAAACCACTGTTTTCAGTGTAGTAAATTAATGACTAAGGGATAACTAATGATCATGGATTAATTACTAATAACTAATGATTGGATCTGTACTTAGCATAAAGCCTTCATTTCATACCAACCTCATCTCAAAACTTACTCTAGGGCCCAAAAGCTGTATCAACTACTACTTTCCAGCCATATTAGTACTTCAGATTATTTTTCAAGTACAACACTGCCAGAAAACATTCAGTCCACACATACAAATGCACAAGGTTTTTTCATTCTTAATAGAATTGTTTCTATTTGGGAGAAAATTAAGTGGATCAGAGACTTGTGAACAAGTGTGTAACTAGTGTTAATTCATTTTTACCTGGTAATGGCACTGTATCTCTCCAATTATAATACACAACAGACATTTCATATCCTTCACAAGACATGTATAGGTTTAATAAAGAGCTAGCAGGGATGATCTGCAGCACATAAATGTATTCCAATCCTCCAGACAAAAGCCCTTGATCAGAGTTAAAATTCCAAAGCCATCTCCCTTGCTAACTGTTTTGCTGGAGTAGCTGTAGATAATAACAAAGCATTCAGGGAAGACAAGGTACCTAAACTCAACCAGCAGTGACATTCTCTGCACCACCACTGCAGAAAGCCTGCAGGATGGAGGTTTCCTTAGCTGAAGGAAGTCAGCCATGGCAGTAGTGGGAGATTATTCATTGTCTCCCCTCACTTCCATGACCTGGGAAAAAACCCACAAAAGTCACAAGCCCATTCGAATTTTGAAAACTTTAAGAAAGCCTTTATCACAGTTGAACCCCCTGAGCTGGCAGCTCAGCCCCACACAGCCACTCCCCTTCAGTGGGACAAGGAAAAGAACTGGAAAGACAAAAGTGAGAAAGCCCGTGGGTTTAGATAAAGACAATTTAACAGGTAAAGCAGAAACTCAAGCAAAGCCAAGCAAGCAATTCATTCACCACTTCCAATGGGCAGGCAGGTTCAGCCATTTCCAGGAAAACAGGGCTCCATCACGTGCCGTGGTGATTTCTGATGCCAGATGCTGTAACTCAAATGCTCCCCACTCCTCCTTCTTCCCCCAGCTTGTACAGTTAAGCACATCATCATCATCTGGTCTGGGGTATCCCTTGGGTCAGTTGGGATCAGCTGTCCTGGCTTTAACCCCTCCCAAATCCTTGAGCTTCCCACAGCCCACTCACTGGTGGGGCAGTGTGAGAAGCAGAAATGGCCTTGACTCTGTGCAAACCTGCTCAGCAACAACCAAAACATCGCTGAATTATCAACACCGTTTTGGTCACAAATCCAAAACACAGCCCTACAACATTTCCTCTGATTAAAATTAACTCTCTCCCAGCCAAGCCATTACACCCTCCCATTTCAGGGTAGTTCCAGTATTTCACTGATGTCAAGAAAAGGAAACGCAGAAATTTACTCACTATGAAGGCAGTGTTTCTTACCTTTAAAGTTTATCTTCAACAGGCTGCACAAGAGAAGTTAATTGGAGAGAATTTAAGTAGCATACAACTTGCCCAGCAAATAGCAACAGGAACTTTAGCAGAATGCTGATGCCCCTTTGTATGTTTTAATTAGACCCAATTATAATCCTTATCTAGTTAAGGCATTTTTCCTAATGCAATGATTCAATCAACTTCATTTAACAATTACTGAGGAAAAAGGAGTGTAGATACAACTTATACTGTTGGACAGTATTTACATGAAAACTAAACAGTAAAGTATTTTGAGGTTATGAAGCTCATCTGTTAAATGCTTTGCTCAGAAGTTGAATAAAGAACTAGGAGTCATTGGTCTGAACATAATAACTAGACTAAAACTGTGTCAGTAGAAAATGCACTGAAATATTCTGAAGTAGAAGATCAGAACAGTAATTTCCTACCAGTGGATTTTGGCCAGCAATGGAAAAGAAGGTGCTTGACTTGTCTTCTGCAATGTTTTTTTAAACATTTAAGGTTTAGCTACAGCCTTTTGAATTGCTTCTAGTCTGAAACCTTTAGGACAAGTACTTGTTCAGTTGTACATACCCTCCTTTTGGCAACAGATGTTAGTAAAACCTGCGTTCACAGCTGGCTAAAAACACAACAGCTCTAACTAAGAAGGTACTGTGTGAGAAACCTACAGGATTAAACCAATCATATTTTTTAGTTAAAGTTGTGTATTCTTTTCAATAAAAAATGGCAAGACAAACCCAGACATTCTACTTTGAAGTAGCTACTACTGTAGTTATTGTGATTCAGGATGACAAAGCCTAAATCTTCACTTACAAAAAAACCCAAAACATTACAAGACCTACGCTCAAGAAATTGTACAATTAGATTTTCTATTTCATCTTGCCTGCACAATTCAGGCTGTAACTGTATATTCACTTTAGCTTGGAATATAAAAATCCATCTTATAAAAAATACAGCTCTGAAACTGAAATGTTTATCTCATCTAGTTAAACTGCCACTAACTCTGCAGTTGATACTCCAGAAATAAGCCTCCTTATTGGCTAAAGTCAGAATTAGCATGTTTAAAAATAGAAAATTCAGGCTTAGTGTACAATAGTTAAGGCTTGACACTTTTGTACTGGTAAAAACTAGGTTTCCCAAAGCTTGTCCTACCTCAACTTCTCTCAAAATTTGCTAGAGGAATTAAATCCAGACTTGAAAAATGATCACCCTCAAAATCTGTATGAAAAAGAAAGCTGAGCTTGGAACAAATTCAAGATCTTTATGCCAGTAACTTCATGAAGTCATGCCAGACTTGGTTTGGCATCTGTATGATAGCAAGAACAAACTGAAGTTGGAAGCTGTGAAACCACTCAGCTAGAAACAACAGCTTTATACCAGATCTGAAGTTTATTCAGCTTAGGTTCTTACTTTTATTTAAATAAGCAGATAGCTCAGCTGCTTTTACTTTGTATAGTTCTACTTCAGCCTTAGATATAACAGTCAGGCTTGTGCACTGGCTAATTTAGTACACTCAGATCAAATGCTTTCTACTATTTAAACAATTTACTGAAGCTTTTGGAAGGAGAGAGTCAGTGACCTACCTTCTTACTAGTTCATATTACCATTTTAAACATTGAAACTATTTATAGTATTTGACACTGCAGCTTAGGCAAGGACCTACATCATAGCTGTTCAATTCCAGGCCCCAAGAGTGCTGAAAGCTGATCAAAAAGCCCAAGTGCTTTAAGAAAGGGATATCAGAAATGCCTGCTAGCATTTGTATTCAGGTTTGATATAAAATGCAAGCACCAGGCTTCAACTACAAATACCAAATTCCTCAGCAGTTCTCTTAAATGAGAAAAGAGCCTGTATGAAAATCCGATTGAAATATCACACAGAGGGGAAGCATACACATTTATGCTTCATAAAGTTGATTTTGAACTTTAAAATGCATTGCAGCTGAATAACAGTGTAAGCCACCCCCCTTCAGTGACTGTTTGCAGGTTTAAGAATTTCAGCTGCTTCACCACTGAAGGACTGATGCTATGACTATGCTAGATTTTGACAGAGTAAGTATTTAAAAGTTCTACTGAAGTATGTAGCACTGCACTTGTAATTCCTTGCCTTTCAGGTAATTTCTTTAGAAAGAAAGTAGGTAGCTTTAGAAAGAAACAAGGTAGCTAAATCTTGAATTCTTTTTGATCAAGGTAACACTCTTGAGAATGGCATTAAGCAGGAACTAAAACAATCCCAGTTAAATACAAATTACCCTAAATTATTCAAACTTGGAGACCAGTTCTATGTATTATTTATGTACACCCCACATGAAGAAAAAGATCAGTGATAGGTCTTAAAATTAAAACCACAGGCAAGATTAATACTAAAATGCATATTAACTTGTTTTATTGAGGCACAACAAGGCATTGTGAATAGCCCATACTTGAGGCAATCAATAGTGTAGTAAGCTGGACATTAATACAGTTTAGGGTAAGTGCAAACAATATACATTCACAGCTTTATTAGCAAGGCTACATCACAACTGATAAAGTGCCAAATTAGTGCTGATTCAGTACCCCAACTCCATGATTTCACCTTGCAAAACAGGACCACCATTTCCCCCCAATAATGGAACCACATATCCTCTATAAAGTCAGTAGTAAGTGCAAAGCTAGTCCCACCCCCCTCACCAAGGTGTTTGGAGCAGCTCTTTTGTAAACATTGCACTGGATTTTAGTCCTGATAAAGGAGGTATCCAGAAAAGGTGGAATATTTCCAGCTACTTCCATAGATGGCTCCCCGATGCAGCCGTAGCCAGATCTGATCTCCCTGGAACAGCTGCAGGACTGCATGGTTACTGGCTGTTTCATGGTCAGGAGCCCCATCATTTGCATATGCTGACACAAGGACCTCTTCATTCTTCATGAGATTCACATACAGAGGGACATTCACAGCCAGTTTCAGCATGTGGAAGATGAAGACATAGGTACCATTCACCGGACAGTTGAACCTACCAAACTGGATATCAAAAGTTTCTCCGAGGTTGTTCAGCAACAGGTCAAACACAATGGGCTGGTCCAGAGTTCCAGGGGCCAGGTTGGATGTTCGAGCAGCAGAGAAGGCGACTCTCATCTGCTGCGGGAGCGGGTAGACGTGCACTGGGAGTATGGTGGCAGCCTGGCTCGTCACTGGCATATCCACAGGGGTGATGCTGCGGGAGTCTCCCTGCCCAGAGTCCCCACTGTTAAAGGTCTCATTGTCTCGTTCTGGGCTGCTCACCTGAGAGGAGTCACTCCACCCTGCTGTTAAGAACCATTAGCAGTGATAAGTATTATACCAGAAGGACACCCTTAAGCCTGTGGGCATAATCTTAAGCAGCAAGTGTACATGCTTTGCAGCAGATTGATCTTTGAGCCACAGCAAGTTGTCAAAGGACCCCAGTGAGAACAGAACTTTGAAGCTGGCTTACATTCATCACATTTGCATTGAACAGGATGGGACATAACCGGGCTATGAACAATTACTTATACTTCCAAGTAGGAGAGGGCAGTACGTTGTAATCATTTTAGCTTTAGTATGTCATATGTCAGCTTAAAAAGCATTGCTAACTTGTGAGAAGAAATAAAACAATTGCTGAAAACACTGACAAAGAGTCATCTTCAAGATCCCAATTTTCACTTCGCATTTCTCAACACTGTTCTTCTGCAGTTGCACTTCTTGTAGACCTTGTCAACTTATGATGCTAGAATATTTTAAGTCTGACAAACTAGTGTTGCTTTTAAGTCTTCTGCACCTCACTCCCCAAAATAAAGTTGTTAATCTTTCCAAATATCCAAGTTAAAAGGGTCTAGAATGAAAACATTATTAGATCTGAGAAACTCAGAACAGTTGCAGTCAAGCTGCAAACCATTGTTATTTCCAGTGGAAAACAACACCTTAAGGCAGACATTAAAATTAGTGAAGTTGCTGTGAGATCCTAATGCTAATGAGTACTTCCATCAGCTGTTAATTCAACCATGATCTCCTATTTATTTTTCTAATGAAGCATATTCTGTGAATCATCTCTCAAGCCAGGATATAACCTGCTTTATCCTACAAGAGTTTCCACAATATGCCATAATTTTCCTTTAGTCTCCAAAATAGTGATCTATTACAGCTACTCTGCATCTCACTTCTCACCTGCAGCACTGGAAGACCATCTTTTTCCAATACATACAGTAGGAACAAATCATCTTGCTTCCTACTTTGGAGAACACATGCTTGGTCTCCAATAACTAGCCTTATTTCTTTAGGTTTTATACTCCACTATGGAAATAGAGTGAACCTCTATCACCAAATAGATTTCCATAGAAAAATTTTACCAAGTCTCTGTGATCTGATAGCCTACACAGAATGAGGGGAAACCACATATTTAAGGGGAGAAACCCAGTGAAATAAAGTCTTCTGGTGTGCAATGCTGTGGAGGAATAACAGCACTCAAGCCTCCAGCTAAGCTTGGTTAACTTACACCAAGCTTGATCTGAGCTTGGGTAAATGACGGTATTCTGCTTTTCACACTGCTCCCAGTAACATCCCAGCTGCAATGCCCAAGCACATACTGGACCACTGGGGTCCTGATGTTGGCCTTACCTCTGGAATTTGCTCGAGGACCACTACTTATCCCACCTCGTTTATAGCACTGCTGGTAATTAATATCCTAAAAGAGGAAAATGGCTGTATGCAAATCTGAACTCATGTGAGGCAAATACACTTTTTTGCACAATGAATTCAATCTCTAGAATAGACAATTACAGTTCAGAAAGAAGGCACAGATAAGCAGCTTTACTCATTGAAAATTTACTTCTATAATACCTTGCATGAAATTAAGAGATCTACTTTCATGCCTGTTGTAGCAAGTTGGCTTCTGAACTCTGAATTCAGTTGAGGTTACTGAGCACTACCCTTAAACCTCAAGTCTATTCAAAGTCCACAAGCCTGCACAGAAGACATTGACAGACCCTCCTCACACTAGGAGCTTTTGCATTCTTACTTTATTTAGGGTTTTTTTTTTTTGCTTAACCACATTATCAGCAATTCATTAAGGAGTTCATTATTTAACATTAGAGGCATTTTAGTGAACCAATTTTCAAAATAACAGACCAGACACATACAATGTTATTTATCATCTGTTTGCATTTCAAAGATTGCTTTCAGACTAAAATCAACATCTGTCAGATGTTACCTATCTGAACTGATTTATTTCAGCTGCAGTCTGCCATTCCACAAAAGGGTTTGTCTGTGAAACAAAAACTAGCCTCTAGCTTCTAAGTAATAGCTCACCCATTAAGATAATGAAAAACTACCATGTTAGAAGATTTGGCTCCTGTACAGTGGAAGGTTACTGGAAATGAAGTCAATACTTACCCTCTGAGAATATGGCATTCCAGCATAATCTCTACCAGGAAACTGTAGCTGACCATAGTTGCCATTAGTTAGTGAAGGTGAACCTCTGTAAGCATCAAAACCTGTTCAAATAGAGTTGATTATTCAGTATCATTCATTGTTTGATTTACAGTCCAAGTCCAGAAAATAACTGCAGCGCTTTTTTTGGCAATTATGTACATTAAGTTATGCAGTAGCAGAGCTACTCTTAAATTTGAATTGAATAGGAACCTTGCTACTCCTATAACAAATGCATTTCATTAGCTACTCATTACTTACACACATATCAAAATTGGTATTTAAAAATACTATCAGGCCTTATCCATTGCCTGTGATACTAATGGGATGTCAGAACAGCTGAAAAGCTTGCTAAATCCAGAAATGGGATTAAGTAACACTTCCTTTCTGTTACATACATTGAGCTACTGCTGGTATACATTTAGGGGCTACTATAATATTTTGTCTCTTTAGCTATTAATTTATTAACTTAAATTATTATTTAACAACCAAAGCAGAGCTGCAAGCGATTTCATACCAGACACCACCAAACCCTGGACTGCTGTTAAGTCAGAACTACAAAACTCATTATCTGGTACATGTTCCTACAAGGTACTGAGTAGGCTGAGCCCAACAACTGAAGCACCTATGACAGACTAAGTGCCCTTCCACTTCAAGGGGGAATAGGCCACAACCTGCAGCTGGTAGCTACCAACAACCTTCATTTAATAACTGCTTGAAGTCTGCTAAAACTCTCTATAGCTAGCAGCAAAAGATTTGGTCCACAGAGACCAAAAAAGCCTTCCCTTAAAACTCTTCAGTTTGCTATTCATCTAGAAGGGCTCTTCACTACTGGGAGCCTCTTCCCCATCCTGCTTTCTGCTGGGAATATTAAAGTGAGCAATGCTAACAAAAAAAATAAAGTATTTTGGGCAAACACAGCAAGTAATATCTGAAGATAAAGATGCTTGCCCAGTTTGTCTGCAAGATGCCACAAGAAAGAATTATGTGTGTAAAAAGTTCAGATTGAAATTGCCAACAGAAAGGTTCTTATGAGTAATCTAATAAGCTATTTTCTATCTTGATATTTAGGCAAGCTATGAAATTGCTCTGCCATTTGACCTGACATCTCACATAAATAAAAGAATGAACTTCCTTAAATTCTACAACAGAGGGCCCCATTCTCTACACATTGCCCTTAAAGTCTTGTTTTGAGACATTTCATATATAGAACATAGATACTGATGTGTTAAATCACATTCTCCTGACAGTACATTAGAGCTTCTTTATGATGACAGTAAATACAGACATACCTTTGTACCCACCAGGGGAGCGATACGAATTAGCCAGTGACCTTCCACCTCTAGCAGACCCTCTGACAGACCCACGACTGTTGAGGTAGGGCTGAGGAGGTCTGGGAATAACATTAGCCTGTGCTGGATAAAAGGCAAGGCTACCATTGCTAACAGGAACAGCTCCATCAGGTTGATAGTTTGCTGCTTAAAACAGAAGGCACAGAAGTCAAAGCTTTTTATAACTGCAGTGAGTTACCACACACAGAAGCAAGGGCAGTATTAGGACAGAGACCAGTTAAGCTGTTCTGAATATTCTGTTCTTCTATCCCTTCATTACTGAAGTGATTGGATCCTTCCCTTTGTTTTGTAAAGTACAGTGCTTGTTAAAATCTACTATAGACAGCTCAGGCTCTCAAGTGTAAGCCCCTAATGCATTCAAGAGTCAGTTGCAAGGGTGAGAACAAGATTGCCAGCAGCATGAAAATACCCAATCTAGGTTGAAATCAGTTAACATTTGATTAAGACTTCTCACTGATAAACTAGGTCACCTCAGTATTGACATCCCTTGAAACAGTGAGACAAAACTCCATCACAACTAGATAGCAAAACAGTAATTATGGAAAGCAGATACTTGGGTTCAGTCTCTTCAACAGACATTCCTACCACATACTAGGCAGTTAAACTCCAAGCAAAACGTATTCAATAATGCTTTTCACTCACAAGGGTGAGTTGCCAGCTTTAAACACAAACCTTGCAGCCACAAATGTACTTCCACAAGACCATGCTTTATTTCAATCCAAAAAGCCTAAAGTTGATCCAGAACAACAGTATAAACCCTATGTGAAATCTGTGCAGAGCCATTGCACAAGGCTTATAAAATTATGATTTTCCACAAAAAAATCCAGAAGGCTTATCACCCAATGAGAAGGAACATTGAAGATAAACATGCTTTCCTGACTTCTACACTTGCACTGTTCTTTTGAGTTCTTAATGTCTCATTGACTTCACACACTATCAGTCTGTTTCTTGTTTAAGAGCTGTGAAAATCACTCTGGCAGAAAAACAGCAGCTGTAAATGACCTTGAGTCATTTCATTATATGGTCTTATGAATACAGGTCCCTAGTTGCCTAGTTATCCTAAAACCTCCAGACACTTAGTGGCCAGTTTCATGTCAAATTTAGTGTCAGCTATACAAATCCACCTCTTGCGCCACTTGAACATAAAGTAAGTCATGTTTGTGTTGAACCCCTCAAGACCACTTACTAGTGCAGTATTTCTCAAGTCAGAATGGAAACATATCCCAGCTTTCTTACCTTTCAGCAAATCCCAGTACTGACAGCACTATTGCCAGAGACCAAATTAAGCGTTCCAAATAGGAGTATTGCATCATTGCTACCATTCCAATGAAAATGTTTGACTGACAAGTATCACTGCATATTCGAATTTCTCACCTACTGGGAAATTCAGCCATTTAAGTGACAGTTTGAACCAGCCTTTCCTCCTGCTAGCAGCTTTGAAATTAAGTTTACATACCATCAACTGCATTAGAGTAGATGTATGCCTAATAATAATTATGTAGCACTGTTAAGAATTTCACTGGGTTAGATGTACTCACAGAACATTATAATGAGTTTAAATACTATTATGAGCTGAACATATTTAAGGACTACTCAAAACAGACACAAGTGCCATTCTCACCTGAGGACAGAGATTCTTGTGAAAGAGAGGTTTGTTCTGCAACATGAGAAGATTGCAACTGGCATTGAGGAGGAGTCTGTGTACTTGCTGTGGAAAAACTCTGGTTATATCCCGCTGAATATGAAGAATCCTCTTTAATTTCCTGGTCTTTTCGTGGAGGCAGTGGTGCATTCACTTTAAATACCTACAACACATTTGAAAACAAGTGCTTAACACTACCAGCTAAAGCCTCTGCCTAATGCCACCACCCTGCTAAGGCTTGAATCCTATGTTTTTTAGCATATTTCTAGACCACCAGCTGTTTCTTAGAAATAACCAGAAACATTGCACATCAACCCATCCTTTTCCCTTTCAGTAAACTTACAGAACACACTCCTTTTTATGTAGCTACTACCCAAGGAACAGCTTGATTGACCATAGTTACTGTACTCTGTCAGTAGAACAATCACCATACAAGAAGCTATTTTCCTTCTGTGGGAAATGCACTGTGAAATCCACTGACTACCTGTCCTACAGCTCAAGCTGAGGCTGGGACACCCTATCCTGAGATGAGATATTCACACATGGGAAGAATCTGGGTATTTCTACATGTCTTGGATCCTGATATAACTGCTATCCACTCAAGCACCTTCTTTGACATCATTTGCCCCTTCGGTAAATGGAGCTTCATATTTCCTATGCACTTAATGTCCCCTAAGAGTAAAAACTTAACCTATGTCTTGTCATTCAAATGTTATAGTCTGGGCACTACAATGATGAGCAGATATTACTGTTAGTTAAATCTAATAACCCAGACTTCAGTCACTCCAGTGACTATTACTTGACAGCCAGTAACAATTACCAGAAATAATGCTGTCAAAAGTGACAACCAATATTGACATCAAATAGGCAAAGTCTGTTTTGATTAAAAGGATTTAAATTTCACATGAAAAGTTGTCAGCAGTACTGATACTGAGATGTATCTAACATTTTCCAAGACTATAAACTCTCTGAAGACAGACTTGAGCAAAAGCCACAGCTGGGTGATGCAAGAAACAGCTTCACAGCTTGACAATTCTTGCCATTTGCAGATGCTCTTATAATTAAAAAAAA
>PYHW01009542.1:3127504-3153424 GCA_013186435.1 Turdus rufiventris | reverse complement strand
GGCGGGGTCAGGGACGGAGCCACCCCTGCTCCCATGGAGGCGGCGGCGGGCAGGGACGCAGCCTGCCTGCTCCTGCCACGGCAGGCGGGGCCAGGAGTCCCCCGTTTACCCCACGGACCGAGGCGATGGCAGCACGGGGCCCCCTTGTCTCTCCCTCGGGCTGTGGCAGAGGAGGGAAGGAGGGACCTCCCCCGCCCCCCCCGAGCTGCCTGCAGGGAGCCAGCTCCACCCGTGGCACAACAGAGTAAAATTTGTAACAATCGTGAAATGCCGGCTTTTACTGGCAGGTTGCTCGACTCGGCACCTCAGTTTCCACTTCAGGGGCTGGAAATATCAGAAAATTATTCACATATTAGCCGCCCCTGAATGTAAGCCGCATTTCCGGTGTGGGAGCAAAATTTTAGTTAAAATGGTGCGGCTTATATTCGTGAAACTACTGTAAACTACTGCTTTCCCTGGAAAAGAAGAACAACAGACTTCAAGCTGAAGGGACTAGAGATAGGCCAGGCAAAAGCAACCCTAATTGCAAACAGTATGATTGCATTCTACTACATCAGATGTTCTAATTTATAGCACAGCACAAGCCTTCTGGATGCATATTGAACAGCAAAATCATTGAATTCTTGTCAGTAGAAGGAGTCTCAAGGCATGGTAGAATTGATAGAAGGTGTCGAGAACTGCAAAAAACCTGCTGATTCAAGAGGTCATAAGACTAATAGCCTTATAGCATAAATATAGTACATTAAGAAATAAAGTACTACATAAACAGTATGCTGATAACATTATGTCAGCAAAAGCAATGTAAACAGCAAGAACATTTCCTGTTACAAGCTATACACTCTGAATTGTACAGTCCAAGAGGAAAGAGCCAGCTGCACTCTTGAACATAGCAACACAATTCACAAGAGGTCTTTAAGACAGTGGTCAAAATAAATTGAAACTCTTCAGCTCTAAACACGATTTGAATGTTTACTTACACAAATACAATTAAACAAGCCAAGTTTTAGGTCTTAGCTGAACATCAGATAGTCAGATTCCCAGTATTTCTTCAATTAGTGTTTGAGAGAATCTCATTTTCAGATTTCACACAGGTTCTGCTATTTCATGACAATATCTATCCCAATTTATGCAACCTCTTTGTCATTAGAGGGAATGGAATATTCTACACTGTAACTAAAGCAAATATTTATGCAGCTTCCGTGCTCCCACAAGAATGTGCACCACACTTTTTAGTGAGCATTTTTAATCCAACAGCCTTCCTGTATCAAGAAGCAGACAGTTCACTTTGCATTCATGCAGTATTAGCAAGATTTTTCCACCCGTCTTAAAGTATTCCAGACTGTAGGCTCTATTACTGCTGTTACTTGTATGTTGTTAAAGTACAGTTATTTAGGAGGGCCCCAGTTCAGCATTCTGTTAGGGCTGGCTGTCAGATCTGAATGCCAGTGAACTCTGAGGTATGGTACCTGTGGTGTCACCAAATCTTCAGTTTCAGAGCCAGAAAGAGCAGGATCAGCAGATGCTAGGGATGTATTTGAACTATGCAGCGCCATGGATGAAGTAGTAGCCTTGCAAGGAGAGAACATAGAGAAGGTTTCAGAAGTATCAAATGTAAATGTTTGGTTTCACTAAAACACACCCTCAGCATGTCCAAGTAAACCTCACAATAATGCAGAGACTGAAGTGTTTTGACCAGTCAGTCTTTTAAGAGTTCTTGTTAGTGGCAAGGAAACACATTTAAAAGCAAAAGTCACAAGACATGCAAGCACAGTGACTGAATTTAAGATTGATTTAACCACAACTACCAAAGCTTGAGACAAAATATTTGGTTGTAAGGACCTTGAAGATGAAAACACGCTATCTAGGAAAGAAACTAGCTGTTCTGCACATAACTACTGGCTATGACCTTAATTTATAGGTAAAATATGCAAACTATTTCAACATGCCTTCAACATACTTCAAGAAACTTCAAGCATTTATTGCCCCTTTTCAACCAGAAGAGCAGCCAGCTTTGTCAGCATTTCAGTGATCTTAGACTCGCAAACTACTACATTGTATGAAATACAAAACTGTCAAGAAAAACAACTGAAGTGTAAGTCCATGCTGGTAAATAACCTCTATCTGCCTCTTCAGGACAGTCCTAACTTCAACTTACCTGAAGAGGTTGTTGAAGAAAATCACTCTGACTTGGCAGTTTCTGCTCTTTTGAAGCTGCAAAAATAGAATGTATTAAGCAACATTTTCTTTTAAATTCAAACACTACATATAGTTTTGGTGGGCAGTTCTATTTTTTTAAAAAACATTTGGTATGTGAAGATACAAACTATTTTTACCATGTGGAGTGCAAATATTTAAGCTTAGCATCAGCAAACTACACCCAATTGAAAACTTCAGATTTTCAGCAAAAGAGGACATTTATTCAATGACCAAAATATTTTTACCATAGAAAAGATACCCACTTACCAGATTAAAAAAAAAAACCCCAAAAACTGAGGAATTGAGTTCTATACCCCAAAATCCACCCAGTCTTTTAGCATGGTCCTTCTTTGTATTTAAAGAATCTGTCTTCACCAGACCTACTGATCTATAACCCAAGCAAACCCTATTAGTGCTTACAAAATTTTACATACCATTTACACTTAGTATCACCTACCTACAGGACTACTTGCTGGAGTAACTGAAGGAGGTTGGGATGAACCAATGGCACTTGGTGAAGCTTTATCAAAATCCAGAATGGACTCCTTTCAAAAAAAGATCACCATTGGACAGAAAAAATGAAACTCTAGATACAAATGAAACATTCTCACTTGACAAGCTGCTTTTATCTAATTAGGGTAAATTCATTCATTCCGTGCCAAACACATCAGCACTGTTTTCTCTAACTCAGTAGGAACTGGAGCTTTGTGCTACAACAGCAGAGAAAAACATACTTGCATGAAGTTGTAAGTCCCTTGTATCTGAGTCATCAGATCCTGAAGTTTTTCCCTTCTCAATACTGGATCCTTTGGAAGAGTTGAAGTAGAGCAAAATTCTGCAGCTGGCTGATGTACAGGTTTAGGCACCTAATAAGGAGAAATCACATTAAAACTAATAATTGAAGCAAGACAAGCCACTTTATTCAAATATACTTCCAGACTAACCTAGAAGTGTCAGAAACTGTGGGCCAAGCAGTTCTGTGCTGTTAGTGATATTTTCTGAATCAAGTTCTCAATTAGAAAAAAATCAGCTTCCTGTTGCTACAACTAGTTAAGCCACAGATTTCATAAAATGGTTTGAGTTGGAAGAAAGCTTGAAGACTATCCAATTCCAATCCCCTGCCATGGGCAGAAACACCTTTCACTAGATTAATTCACTTCAGTTACTTGTAGTCAAATGTGAAGTATTACACTGCCTGCATCTAGTGCAAAATTAGGCACTTCCATCTAAGGAAACTCACATTTCAGTTGAAGGCCAGAACAAACTTAAAAATCAAAGCTACATCACTCAAGGTTTACTTCCTCCCAATAGAGCCTACACCAATAAATACAGATCTTTTATTAGGAGGGCATTTCCAGACGTTGTGAAGAAATTGCACCCAAGAGATAACTCAGTAGGAGACCAAAGTAACTCAGGATGAGACCAAAGTATTTCTACTAAAAAGTTAGATAATCTCAATGCACCACCTCCTGCAGAAAGTATTACATCCAAGTCTGGCATAAATACACCTATGCATCCACACAAGAGCCCAACATGGACTTTTGCAGGGCTTTATTGCTGCTTGATTATCCCAGCTGGTTCTCACACCACTTTAAAGGAGTGAAATGTTTTGTCAGAACAAGTCAGTCTAAGGTAACAGAAAAATCATCATAGTAAGCCCTTAAGCAGCAGAAGCCCTGTTATTTATAGGGTGACAATAATACTAGACTGTCTAGATAGTCTAACGTGTCTTTTGAAAGCAGCATGGAGAAGAGGTAGGCGCATGAGAAATATTTTAAACCAATAATTTTTTGTGATTCTCTAAAGTTTTAAAGAAACTCAACTGGCCCAAACGTTGAGGTGTGCAAGAACATGTGAAAGCCTATTTTCTTCCTACAGGACAAACAGCTGTGTTGCTAACAGGAGGTTACAAATTCAATATATTGTACAGCAGTGTTCTTGAGCATTTGCATGAAGTCATTGGAAAATACACGGCAGAAGGGTATTTGTGTTATGATGACAGTTGTCACACTAAATCCACCACAAACTGATGAAGGGCTCTTTGTCCACTTTCAGGACAAGCCTAAAAACACTCTTGCATTTCCTTTTCAACAGTTTTCTGAAACCTTTGCAGAAATTCCAGTAGCATGCACAGGCAAGAAGCTTACAGCACATGATTAACTCTGGAGGACTCAGTTTCTATTATCTATGTGACCCACATAATAGCTGCTTGATGAGCTGTGAGAAGTTTTACTTTATTCTATTGTTAAAAGAGTACATCTTTGAACAGCTCTATCTTAATTAGAAATTCTGCTGCTCAAGCAACTACCTTTAACTACCAGTTAAGTACAAGTTTATATTGCTGTAGTTTCCAACAATGAACACTAACTATAGCTTTTAAGGATATAAATGTAGGACAAAAAATACAGTTGTATAATCTATAACTTGCTGAGATTGATTTAAGTTACTGGCAATCTGGATCTTTCTGTCCATCACTTTTAGTCCTCATTTACAAAAAGCCTTAATTTTACAGACTTGCTATCATAGCAAATCCATTATGAGTTAAACTGATTCATAGTTTTGTTACCCTCTTGCTCCTCACTACCATTTCTAAGACCCAAAGACACTACCAAACTGGTTCTGTGTATTTGGAAATGGGTAACAAGCCATTAAAAACTAGCAGCAGACTCTGACTCATTAGTCTGGCTCAGATCAAACCTGTACATGCTAAGATCACTTAACATTAACATGAATGTTATCTGAACCACTAGACTTGATCAGCACTGGTAAATTCAGAGTCTAATTTGTCATAAGAAATGTTTCTGAAATCTAACATCAACACTACTTATACATTCAGCTAAATGTATCTTGACTTACATCCAGAGAATGGACTGAAAGTAGAGATGTAACATCTAGAATTTGTTCTTGGACCTGTTAAATCATTGCAAATAAACCAATGACCACTTGGGAATTCAGCTACTCAGAATACCAGGGACTCCTGTTAAAGCTGGATTTCTTTTTAGAGACTGAAGGTCTACTTACATGCAACACTAACATACCATTTTCAACCATGTCATTTACTAGTGAAGCTTCATTCTATGAGACAGGACTTTGAGTCCTCTTTAGCTTTGTCAGCTAAATGAGGTAGAATGGGTGATACCTAAGCTGCAAGCAGTGATTGCCATATAGACAGACAATTAAAATCCACTTTCTACTCAGAGCAGCATTCACAGCAGGTATGACACACTTGATGACAGCACAAGCCAAACTGTTTTGCTTTCCCATACCAGACCACAAATTCAGCTCTAACCAAATTTGCTGGTTAGAGCTGGTTCACAGGTCACACAAACATTTAAGCAGAACAGTTAAATTGGTCTGCACATCAGTTCACCCTGTTGTCCTTAGGCTCAGCTTCATAGGTATTGCAGCTTAAGGTATACTAAGTTAAACAAGCATATTTAAATAACCCAAAACACAAATTTTTAAAGACCTCAGAGCTCTAACAGTCTCAGTTCCGAAGGCATCAGCATTGGCACAGGTCTTTTATCTGCCATGCCTGCATCCCTGCACAAGAGCATTCATAAATTCTCTTAAACAGATCTGGCTACAGCACTGCATTGCCTCTTTTATAAGCAAGGGCAAGAGAAATGGTTATCTGAAAAGCTTAACATGGTTTTAATTGTTCTTTTTACGCACCTCAAGTAAAAGACGCTTTTTTAAAAAACTGGTTATGTTTACATAACACTTGTTAGTATATTTACATTACACTGTTTTCTACTCATTCAATATACTTTTGGTATTAGGATTTCTCAATAGCTACTAAGCAAAACTAGAGCCACTAAGCAGAAATATAGCCAGCTGATGCTTTCCTATGGTCAATGTAAATCCAAGTTTGAATACTTTAAAATATGCTTTGTTTGTTGACTTCAGCAATCCCCCTTTCAGTGACTTCACATTCCAGCATTTAGTTTAATTTTGCCAGTATATTGCACTTCTGCACACTACTAGGGAGACTCTGAAGCAGTTTGCAAGTTTCTCCAGATGACTCAAGACCCTCCTCTTTACTCACTGCAGCAGTTCTCAACCACTTAAGCCATCCATCTACCCATCCCATATTTTAATAAGAGGAAGCATCTTGCATCTAAGGTAATCTGACACTAGAAATTCCAAGGCACCTTACAAGTGCTTGAGACTATTCCAGTACTTAGTTTTAGTTACAGGAAATACCATGCATAGTGGGTGCACAACACCTATTTGTGCTCAGAGTTACTTAGTGAGGCAGCCAGTTTTCCATGTGTACCACCATCACCACCAGTGGACACAAGATTCTACTCAGCTTGAGTGTAAAGATGGACCAAGCTGAAACACCTTAATTCCATGTTGTTACCCAGTGCTGCATTGTTACATACTTTTTTAATCACGCATTCAACCTTCAGTTTGCGGTCCCGCCTCTAGGCAGAAGAACATCGATTCTTGAGTTATGCCAAGTTTACTGACAAGATACAATTAATCATTTGCCATGAGTAACATAGGATGTGCTGGTTCCTGCTTTCTTGCAGGAAGACAGTAGTAGTGACAACACTGTGTACAGAAAACTGCCCGTATTTTTTTCCTGAAGTCTACCTTCAGATTAACATTTCTCTTAGTGACCTAAGGCAGACATAGCAGAGCTCAGTTATCAGTGATCAGTGTTTTTGCCACCCAGGTACAGGTGAGAAAGAAGGTAATGTGACCAAAGGGTAGCAGCCTGTTCAGCTGCAAGCTATGCAACAGCTTTCATTTTACATTTCTAACACTATGCTATTGTTAGACTCCCAGGACAGCAGTATGGTTCATGCATTCATCTGGAAATACATATTTAAGCCCCTGTACAGTTGGTATTACTTGATCTAGACATTAGATCTCTCTTGAATCAGCAGCTATTTTAATCAAAAGCCTAAGAATTACTGAAGTGTTATTTGCATGCAGCCACAAAGCATTTGATCCCTGGATGAGTCATACCTGCTTTGTACTGCTAACAGTGGCCAGAGCCAATAGCTGCAGATGAACCAAGTTAATTCTTCTGTCTTATGCATAAAGCAGTTATTCAAGGTTCAAACACAGCAATACTGGGCTGATGTAAACAAATCAAAGCAGACTATCTTGCTATTCAAATATAAACTTCAGCCACCAGAACTATTTGCCCCAAGAAAGAATGAAAAGAGTCTAAATAGTGGCCTACAAAATACACCTTAGACACCTCCGCTAATAGGTGGCTTTATTCCAATACACCTATGTCAAAAGCTTATGACAGATAATACTACATATGCCAACTCACTTCTTTGGGTTCCATATCAAACTTCTTTGGCCCCATCTGTTCCTTTGGCCCCATACTGGCAGCTGCCCAGGACTTCGGAGGGTTCTGTAACTGCAGTGATGACACTTGCTGCTGCCTGTCAGCTTTTTCCCAAGCCTCTCGAGTCTCCTGCTTCTTTTGTTCTGGCTCCTCCCTAACATGTGCAGCCCAAGCCTTCACAGGCTCCTGCTTCTTTTGCTCTGGCTCTTCCCTAACAGGCACTTCCCATGTTTTCATAGGGTCTGGCTTCTTTTGTTCTGGTTGCTCCCTAGTTTGGGTTACCCAAGGTTTTGGAGATTGCTGCTTTTCTTCTGGTTCTTCCTTAACTTTGGTTACCCAAGGTTTTGAGGACTCCTGCTGTTTCTGTTCCTGCTCTTCCCTAACTTTTGTTACCCATGGCTTAGGTGATTCCTGTTTCTTCTGGTCCTGCTCTTCCCTGACCTTTGCTACCCAGGGTTTGGGAGACTCCTGCTCCTCTCGCACACGTGCTACCCATGCCTTTGGAGCTTCCGGTTTCTTCTGCTGTTCCTCCTCCACATGGGTCTCCCAGGGCTTTGCAGACTCACGCTTCTGCTCCTCCTCTTTAACACAAGCTTCCCAAGGCTTTGGAGAATCTGGTCTTTTTAGTTCTTGGTGTCTAACACGAGCTTCCCAAGGCTTTAAGGTCTCTTGTTTCTGCTTCTGTTCCTGCTCTTTAACATCAACGAGCATCTCCCAGGACTTTGGAGTTTCTTGTTTTCTAGCACACTCAGCTTCCCAAGATCTGGGCTCTTCTGGCTTCTTCTTGACAGAGTATTCTGCTTCAGGCAAATAACGCCTGTTGAGAAACTATATAGACCAAAGAAACTTAATGGCTCCCAAGAACACATTTTGCTACTACAGTTCAGGTCAGTTAAATTAGGTCACCCAGCTACTGAAAACTGCTGACTAAAAGCAGAGCCTAGACAGTCTAAGCACTAGTCATAGAAACTATGTGGCCATGGCTTTATCTTACAACACTGCAGACTAGCTTTGCTTGGCATGCCACAGAGAAACAGGGAACAGAGCTGAACAGCATGAGTAAAACCTGGCTGAGTGAATCTACTGCCCTTATCCTCAAAGCTACCTCATGTTCCTAGGCAATGATAATATCAAGTTCAATACTGATTTTTATAAAGGCAGCTCTCCTAAGCACCTAAAAGCTCTGGTACTATATTAGCAGACATTCTGCTAAGCACTCCAAAAATATTAGGCAGTAACCACATATAACCTTCATTCTTAGTGGAGTTGCAATACCAAAATGTCACCAGATTCTCAGATTTAGTACCACTGGACTTCAACTGCAGGCTATGTTTAGTGTCAGTAAGTCAGAAAAACTTAGGTTATCATCATTGAACTCTAAGTTACCACTTCGTCACAAACAGGAGGAAGTACGTACAAGGCTCACTGGCTGAGATTTTTTTCTGGCTAGATACCAGATGAGAGTCAGGTAACAGTGTTACCAGTAGGTTACAAAAACTCATTCTAGAGTACACCCTCTAGTGGGATACCTGGGAAACAGGGATTCAGCATTTCAAGAACCAGCATTTCCACTTAGAAAAAAGACACCCTTTCCCACCTTTTGAACCAGGTCTAATGATTTCTATGCTACTGACAGTCAAAGCCTCAGTTCAGGAGTCTGAAAAGCTGCTGAAACATGTCTACACACTCATGTGCACACAAGTCTGCCTTGGGTTTCCTACTTTTGTGACAAATTAGAGTAAGACCAACATTCTCAATCCCACCAATATCAAGCCTACTGCAACAAGCTTAGCTTTTACAGACAGCTTTAGTAGATGTATATTTTCTCTATTCCACAGTACACAAAAGATCAGTGTTTCCACTCTAAAGGTTGATGCTTTGTTTTATTCAGGAAAGTGCCAGAGCATTAAAGTACTAGACTGCTTCATGTAATCCTGCTCCATTAATCCCAAAATAAAACTCCAGATACCATAAATTTGGGGTTAAAAATAGAAATGCAACCAAGTCTTTAATGCTTTCTACAGCAAGCAAGCAACACCTAGATTGCTGTTCCAACTCCCTTTTTAAGTTTAAAAAAGGGCTGCAGAAAAGCATTTTTGTGTCTGATAAATCACAGTACTAAAGGCAAGCAATTAACAGTAGAGTATCTTACCTCCTGTGGTTGTATTTCAGATTTCATAAGCTCCATAATGGATTCTAGAGAAAGGATGTTAATTTGTTTCAACCGATTGAATGCAGAAAGGCAGATCAAACAGTAGCAACTTTAAAACTATTTAAATAGCAGTATCAATTTGCTAAACCAGATA
Organism: Turdus rufiventris; assembly: GCA_013186435.1. NCBI lineage: Eukaryota > Metazoa > Chordata > Aves > Passeriformes > Turdidae > Turdus > Turdus rufiventris. The sequence goes on along the minus strand of PYHW01009542.1, from coordinate 3,143,608 downwards.
TTCCTGAAGTTCACCTTGCCATTCAACATACTATTTGTAGACAGGCTTTTATTTTCTAAGTTTTAGACTAAACTGCAGAAGTTCAGAGTTAAACAAGAAACATTTTATAGTATTCACAATTTTGTTACCCTAATATGTAGCATTCCCCACACACCAGACAGCTCCCACATCTTCAACTTCCTCAGAAGGCAAGAACATTCTATTACTACAATTTAGTATTTTTCCTACATTAGCTGAAACAGGTCTGCAAGCCCTGCAGGTTCCATTTCAGTTTCTACATTGCAAGTAAGCTACAGCACAGCATTGCATAGCTTAGTGCTAAATCTAAAGTCAGTGCTCAGTTCAACCCTTTCCCAATTGATATAAAAATTGAACCCTGTAATATTCCACCTGGTTCTTTGGCAGACTCTCCTTTTGACAGGTGTCTTGTTTTCTCAGGTTTTCTATTTACTTCTTCCAATTCTTTTACTGGCACAATGGTGCGAGGAGTAGGAATACTTTCAAAGTAGCCAGAGTCTAGAAGTTTGGATAACAGGTCCTTCATGTGTTTATCTAAAGAGTAAAAGCCCATAAAGTTAAAACAGAAAAATCTGAAATAAAGGGGTATTCAGATTAGAGATTAAGATTTGTTGCTTCCTCCCTTTATATGAACTGCAGTTACTCCAAGTTCACACATCTTACCAAGCTATAGCAATCAAATGTTTTAATAAAGAAAATTATTTACTGGACTGTTTAATGCAGTTGAAAACATCTTTGCAATTCCAGGGCAAGACTGCAGCTTGTGTTTAAATGCCCACAAGGTAAACACTGAGCCACCTGGTCTCCCACAAGCTTAGAAACAGTTTATCAAGTATAAACTAGCCAGCATTGATACTAAAATCATGTGAGACTGCAACAGAGGTAAAGCTAAACAGTCACGACAGAACTACTCTACAAGACACTTGCTGGTAACAGGATAGTGTATCAAGGAAAAGTTAAGAGCTGTAGAAACAAGCAGGGGAAATGCAAGGGACTGATACCAGACTGAACTTCTCTGAAGCTGGAAAAGATTCAGAGCTGACGTGGCTGAACAAAAGCTTAACTGTGTACTCTGAGAAGCACTGTCCAGTTTGCTCCTCTGTGCAAAGAAGAGACAGCAGCTTAGAGTAGAGAGGAAGACCTCAAGTAACAGTGATTACAGAAATTTTTCAGAGGAGATGGAAACAGGGCAGCCTTGAGAACAGGAAGAACATTCAGCAGAAGATCACTCCTACCAGTGACAACCACACAAACAAGAATTGTAGCTAGAATTTAATATGGCTATAAAAACTGTCTTCCAAGGCAATGAATGCTAGTAAAACAAGCTAACAGCTTTATCTGAAGTCTAGCTTGCACACAAAGGGATTCAAGAATGACACTAAAGGGATAGAGCTACTGATAAACAACCTATTCGTGTCAACAGATACAAGGCTAAGGTTACCAGCCTGTAGCAATCCAAGCTTGCAGTTTATCCAGAACTACATGTGAAGATTTAACACCTAGCTATCAGCTCAGCTACCTATATGTGGAAGTTAAACAGGGCACATTAATGTTCTGTTCAAACAGCAGTTTCAGCATTGTCATCAGTAACAACTGAAAAATTCCTGCCACACAGCTGCTACAGATTAGTGCAAAGACAACAAGCAAGGGCTGCTTGCAATAGCAAAGACACTTCAACTCGATTATGACCAGTTTCCTCACAAGCAGTAGTAAAGAGGAACACAATGTGTATGCTGGCTTACAACCAGGGATTTTGGAACTGTGCCACAAATGAAAAAAGATCTGTAGAGTCCCACAGATGTTGGTATGCTTGAAAAGCAAGGACACCTGCATTACATGAAAGAAAGACTGCACTGTGCATAACGAGAGGTGCCAGCAAGTTCCATTAATGACTACCCTTCCCTACTGTGGTGTCCTGCACTGTAGGGAGATAACAGGTATGAGTCTAGAATTCCTACAAAGAAAGGAGGCTCTTCAATGCTGTGGAACCTTCAGCACAGGGCCAATGAAGCTCTGTAATACATCAGTGCACTCAACTAAGCATTTCATGGCTGGGAACTGTTCCAAACTTAACCCATTTGCACATTACTATACAAAAAGCTTCCCACTGTTCTGCAAGGTATTCATGCATCAGGTTTTGAATTGCTACCATCATTATTCCTTAAAAATATGCTAGTACTCTGATGGAAGTCTTGACTGGAAAATGAAACCTTGTGGCACTGTGATTGACTTGTACTTAACTGAACTAGGAACAGCCATTCACCTTTAGATAATCAAGATAGACACTTCACTTGCAAGTGTTTAATTTGGTAGCCTTCCATGTGTATTCACTGGTTTTAAGATGTTTAACAAGCACACAAGTTTTAGATCTTTAAGTTATTTCTCTAGATGAGACACTCACATGTTGTTCCAACTACAGGTTTCTCACTTCCTTCTAGAAGGTCCCAGAAGTAGAGAGATGATTGTTCCATCTGGTCTTCAACACTAAAAGAATTAAGTTTTATCAGGCAGAATCATAGCCAAGATCAAGTGCTGCACTACTCCAATACCCACATTTATGACATCCACTAATGTCCAGCCTTCCAAACCAAGGTTGCATACGCAGAGTGAATAGTAAACCCTGAATTACCAGAAGCAATCAGCTGTCTCTGCACGGGATTTAACCTAGCAAACCTAACTTCTTTTGTTGGTCAATGTAGGATCCTAAGCACCATCCCACATGAATTTCATTACAAGCCAGGGTTCCCAAACAGGGTAACAATTGCTGTTTAACCAGCTGGTCACATTGACTGGACGAACTTGTAGAGGTGCAACCATTAGCCGCCATTCTCATTAACTAGCAGCTAATGAGAAACTTTGCTAGAGGTCTAAGCTCCACCTCCTCCAGAAGACAGAATTTGCAGTCCACTGCAAAGAAACACAGTATCCCAAAGGAAAGGATTATGCTTCTTGTAGAATACCATAAGAGTAAACTAGAAACAAAGTTACTTCATTGTAATGAGACACGCCTGTTTATAAGCAGTTGTTCTTTGACAGTAGTTAACCAAAGAGAAAAGATTAGGCAAGTCTAGTGTAAAACAAGTGACTAGAATTTCAAGGCACTTAGAGTTAGTCCATATTCAAACACAACTTACCACTTAATAACTACTTATTCCATATTCAAATATAATTCTTGCTGCACTACCCTACCAGACAGGCTGTCACACTAAGCATGAGCCATCACAGCACCAGAACAGTGCCACATGAGCACTGATACTGACATTACATACTCTGACACCCAGTAACATGCATGACATTTAGTGCAGAGGTATCAGGCAATTTTTTAAAACCACTTTGAAGCCACGAGCAAGAGCACCATCTTACATCCCTCTGGAAAAAAGCAGCATATCTGAATCAATGTAAATGAAGTACAGAAAGTTCTGATTTTACTGCACTTTTTTCACTTCACGAACAGTGAGACCGCAGAGAAGCGGTGCATCCCCAGCCTTCCTGCTCAGGATGGTATTGGACTATGTCCCCACAGGGAGACATTAAATGGCAAAGTCTGTCTGTAACCTGGGCCTGAGGCAGTAATTACCGCAGCTCCCTTCTAGTGCTCTGAGTGAGGTAAATCTGTTACATTCAAAGAAAATTTTAATTAATGATCCAAAATATGTTTTTTAAAGACATGGCAGTGTCAAACAGGACATTTATCACAACCAATGAAAGATACTAATTAGGCAAAAAGCCCTGAACTTACCTCAAGTTCTCATTTCTTTCTGGACACGTCAGTTTTGCAAATCTTATGAGGTAGTCTAGTTCTTTAGAAGGCAAGTATATCGCACCATTCACACCACCTTTGAAGTCTTTCTGAACATGCTCTTGAGTGAAGTTCTGCAGCACATACTGGACTTGAAGTATTGTACGCAGCTTTTTCTTCTCTGCTTCAAGCTTCAGTAGACTCTCTCTCCGCTGAGCCTTCTTCTGTGCTTTCAGCAGCTATTTTAATGCAAAATTCAACAATTAAACACAATTTAGTGTGTTTAATCGTGTTTAGTAACAAGGCTTTAGAATAAAATATCAAGTTCTAGTGTTGATTATCCCACAATGGTAGCTCCAGTTGTGATATGCCTTTGTGATATCTAGACCTGATTAAGCCTGCTAGTTTTATTCTAACAGCTTTTAAAGAAATTGATAGAATTGATACCAATGCATCAATCCAGACCTAGCTGACCTCTAGCATTTACCACCCAGAGGCAGAAGTTGTCTCAAGTTTCTCCTAGTAAGACAATTGCTCTTCACTTTTGAATACTCCAGCTCAAAGGATACAGCAGAATCTAACAATTATTTCAGTTGGGAGACGACTAAAACACTCATTAAATCAGCAACAACATGAGTTACAGAACACATACAGAATACGCATTCAAGTTTCTCATCATGCACTAATAGAACTACCCAGCAGAAACTATCCAAGTAACTGCAAAATTGAAAATGCCTCAATATGTGTCAAGACCTATGAAAATTTTGTTCCCTACTACATACTGCAAAGGATGCAAGGATGCTGTTGCCAGAATGGCCACTGGTGTTCCAGTAGTGGCTATTTGCTGTAGAATCCATATGAGCAGAAGCAGAGCCAAGTTAAAAACAAGGTGGGTTAGCCTTTAAATAGAGTACAAGTTCAGGAACAAACACAAACCGGTAGAAGCTAATGCTGGATTACTAAAAACACCTGCACAAAGATATACTGGGTCACAAGGTGCCAGTCCTTCAGCATTCTGTAGGAAGCAGAAAAATAATGCCAGAGCAGTGACTAATCATGTTTAGCTTCCCTACCACTACCTTGGATCAAATCTTCCCTAAGTGTAGGATTTGCTTGAGCCAAGAGACCAGTTTCTCCAAAGATAAAACACTTGCTTGCATAAAAATAATGTATGTAGTGCTTTAAATCCTGAACAAAGACCTAAATAAAACACGAAATATGTGACTTGCCACAATTAGAGACAACTACAGCAGATTAAATAGCAAACCCCATAAGCTTCAGTTAAATTTTACTGAGGGATGTACTTATCATTGAAGTCAAAGTGATTTAACACCAGCACTTTCCCTTGCCAGAAGCATTAAAAAAATTCAGTTTGGAAGGGATCTTGGGACACTGTCTAGCCCAGCCTCCAGAAAGGCTACAGTGAATCAAAACCAGATTGCTTGGAGCTTTGTGCAGTCAGGTGTTGAAGAAATCCAAGGACAGATTTTACCACTTCCCCAGGCAGCCTGCTTCTAAAGTTTAATCACCCACTGAGTGACCATTTCCTCCTACTTGGTTGGCATCTATTTCAAGTAGTGATCATTGCTTCTCCTACCACATCTCTCAGCAAAAATCCCAGCTGCACCCTTTGAGTATTTGCTGTCAGAAGGATAACAGTGCATCTCTAGCAAGCCTTCACTTCACCAGGCCCAACAAGCCCAGTTGTTCCAGGCTCTCCTCACAGGTCTCATTTTCCAGGGGCCCACCACTGGAGTCACTGTAACTTCTTTAGCCTTTGCCTATCAAGCGAACAGAAACCAACAACTGGTTAACAAGTACCAAATAATCAGTTCTCCTTAATCAACAGCTCCTCAGCCTATGCCTAGGCTTCACTGCTCCAGAGATACAAGACAGGAACTTCCTAGCATGGGGAATACTGGAATAGAAGTGTAGCCATAAAGTAGTAGCACAAAATGTTGCTGTTACCTACATCAATATAAAAAGCAGCTATACTTACATCTTGGCTAAGCCCTGAAAAAGTCTTCTGAAGCTCCTTGGCAAATTCCAGGTTGTGCACCACTTCATCATATTTCTCTACTGCCTCCTACAAAGGAATAGATAAAAATGTATTTTTCACACTTAAGACTACTGATTGCAACTCTATTGCCTTCTACTAAAATTCTCATAGTGAAGTTGTCATTTAGTGTGCTCTTTTCAACTGCAGCTTTAAGATACTTTACCTGGTATTTTAATTACAAATATCATTCACCCATAACTGTCTGAGATGCGGTTCAAAGCCAGCTCATATCAACAGACAGATATCCTACAAGTTTGCCTATATAGGTCTTGGCAATAAGAGGTAAATAGGCTATTTAATATCAGACAGGTGTGAAAGCCAGGAAGGAATACAGGAGAAGTTCAGCACAGATCTTCTACCTGCATTCTTAACTGAATGCCTTTAAAGAAAATTTGTACAAACTTTAGAAATATATAAGGCAAGTCATACTTCAGAAGGAAGTTTCCACAAAAGAAGCCATGTTCCCATCTTCATTAATGGCTTTAACCAGTACTTTACTGGCTAGTCATCAACAATACTATTTTGACACACCCCATTTTTAATGGGTTACTTCATTTCTCCAAGTTCCCTTGACAGCTCTAAAGACAGCAAAATGCTGTCGTTCAGACATGCTGCCCATATTTTCACACCACGAGGCACAAAATAACAAGTTTAATTCCAGTTGTTCACATGTGCTTTACACTCAGTTTGGTTTATGCTCCTGACACATTATCACAGATTTTTCTAGAACAGGCCCATTAGTCTAATATAAAGCTCTTCTACAGCAGTGTTAGCTTTTAGTGTTTCATCAGTGCAGTGACAAAAGCTTAATCTACGGCCTATAAGATCTGGGACATCTGCAAATTCCATATGTGTTCCTAAGCAACTGGAAAACAAGTTATTTGTTAGTTTGTTCAGTTTGATTGCTCAGTTACTTTTATTCCCTTGTTTGTGGTATACTAGACACCACCAGGACTAAATGTTACTCACCACAAAGTGTAAGCTCTCACCCAGTAGTTTAGGTTGTCTTCACACAATTTACCAAGCAGCTTTGAAGCACTATTTAGCAATTCACTTGGCACTTGAGAGAATGACTTTTAAGAATCCAATGCCCACAGAATTGAGGAAGACTCACAATTAACACCAACAATTTTCTAATCAGATTACAGTAATTGTGCTTCTAACAAAGCAAATTGCAGAGTAAAACCTCCCCATCTGAAAACATCAAGAACAGCTACTGCTCTCATAACAAGCTGTGCCTCAGCCCACAGGAAAGCAATACCTTTCTTCTGTCACACCTGTTATTAGCATTCATTAACAGTATGTTGGAAGAACAGTACTGAGGAAAATCTGCTCAGCTTGCAAAACAGCACATTAAGAGCATTTAACTTGCTAGAAGCTCCTCATTTTTGAAACAAATGTTCCCTAATGTAAGGCTAGCACACATATCAGGTCTGGCAGGCATGCACCGTAATTAATTACAGCTTAATTCAAATTGCTTGTGAAACAAGTTCATCACCAGACATGCACTTCTTCCTCTGTGTGAGAAAATTAAAACTATAGATGACATCAAGTTACACTAGAGCACCACTGCATTATAGGCAGTTTGTTTCTTTAGGTGTTAATATCTGTTAAGCTCTACTCCAGTTTCAATTTGTATATACACCACAAATTTACATCTGAAAGTTACAAATGCAGTAATTTTGTATCTTAACCACTAAAGCAGGGGACTTGACAAGACTATTAATTAAATATTGATTGTTTATGTGCTTCTACCCCTTGTCAGTTCACTATGAAGACTGAATCTAATTCTTCATTTTAGTAGCCTAAGAAACTCTATAAACGGGGATGAAGATACTAAAATTTAAAAAGTGAAGCCCAGCTAGAAATACCAAAATCCAGTAACCAAGTTAATGCCACTTACTAAACACTGTCACCTAACAGCTTCTCACAACCCAGGGCATATTCCAAAGTAGTCAACATATTCAAGGCTAGTCAGACTTATAGAATATTGTTCAATAGTCTCACTGTTCATGGTGGCAAACAGATTGTGAAGAACACCTATGATCTAAACAAAAAGGTTTCTTGCCCACCTGATTAAAGACTGAGTTGAGAGGAATTGAAAGGTCAACCTACTCCAAACCATCAGATTTAATTAATTTACTTTTGCACTTGAAATGGCAAGAGACCACATCAGATTTTGCAGTTAAGTACTAAATAACAATTTAGTCCAACAGGTTTACTCTAAGAAGTTACCATTTTCCCCTCTTATCCCATTTATGTCTAACTCTTTTACAAATTATTCACAGTAAGAAAATAAAATTTGTGTTCTCAGACTGCTGCACTGTGATAAAGTTAGCAACCATGACGTTTTTCCAGCTGGTTCATTAGCAGGATCAGCACTATCACTGAAGTGCCAGTATCCCTCATCAGACAATTACTCTTTAGCTTGTTTCCACTACATTTCAAAAATGTGGCTCCTAGATTACTAGAGCAATAAACCCTTTGGATTATGTGACACTGCTACTCAGATCCGCTAAAGTTTTTGTGTTACAGAAACTTGATTTCAGATCTAGAATCTATTCCAGACCAAGCCAAAGAAAGCCAGCACTGTCAGTTATATTAACAGCTACTTGTAACCAACAGTACTGTGCAGACAACAGGCAATTTCAAGTAGTAACTGCTAATGAGGGAATCATAAGGATTAATTAGCCACCTCAATTCTTGAGACTTGGGTTCTAACATTGCCCTCCTATATAGATCAGCTGCACACAGACACATCATTAAGAAACAGAGGTGCAGGAGCACTGAACCTGAAAGTCTACAAAGAAAAACAGATCTTCTATTAATTCAGGGAATACCATGAAGGTTAAAACAGGAGACAGAGCTTGTAGGCTCAACATTCAGCCTGATTACCAACAAATTATTAATTTGTTTTTGTGAAAAGTATCTCTGCAAGCCTGTAGGCAGTCCTTCTGTATAAACACCCCCATCTCCTTCAGCAACCCATCCTTCCTGCCATATCAAAAGGTTTTGAGGCCTTCCACTCCTGCATAAAAGCAAGCTTACCAATTGGTCTTGATTGAGGGTTTCTCCCTTCTTCAGACGATCTTTGTAGTCTTCTAGTTTGAGCTGCAGAAAATTCAAAATAAACATCATACAGAATTCAACATAAAAATTAAGTAAGGGGTGTGAGTGAAATACTGTAACATAGAATAGAAAACCTCCCACTTCCTCTTGTTTCTGGAGAAAGTTCTGCTATGCCTTTGATTTGCCTATTTCAGTCTGCAGGACTGTCTACTTCCTTTCCCTACCACTGATCTTTCAGTTCTTACTTGCTACTTCAGTTTCATTTAAGAACTATTAATGCATCGATCCAAGATCTTTGAGTGGCTTCAAATACATCCTGTGTCCTTGTTTTAGTTAGGCTTCTTTAGCTTTTCCAAGTCAAGGCTGGAATTTAGTTGTATTATCCTTGAATAATCCTTGCTATGTCTTTCAAAAATTTGGCTTTAGTTACATCAAAAATGTATAGCCCTGTTCCCTAAGTGGACAAGTGCAATCAGGAAAGAAATAAGATTTATCAAGATTTTTATATAGCTTTTATTTATTAAGATTTAATACCAAAGCAATCTTTAAATGCTGATGTAAACAATATGAGACTAAACTATTTGGTATTACAAACTTCTTCAGGGAAAATTACTTCAAAAGGTGACTTCATGGCAGTGAAGTCAAATACTATTCCATTTGTGTATGTGGAGCTTCACTGACAGTACCTATAGGAACATAAGACTAGGAATACTTCTACTCATTTTATTAAGTCACATATTTGCTGATGAGGCCATATTGTCATTCATGTGAAAATCAAAGGTACCAGAGAAATTCACAACAAGAAGCTTTCTTGGACAGAATTAGCATTCAAAACAAAGTTGTTTAATCACACAAAGGAAACATCCTAATTGCTGATGTTATTCAAAATTACAGCATGATGCATGACATGAGACAGCAGTAATACTGCATCTCCTGCAGGAGGATCAAGTCCCCCAAGCACATGGCCAGATGTATGATCTACTCTCTCTCCTTGCCCTAAGATATAACTAAAAGCTTTTCAGACATTTAGAGTAGTCCAACATTCACACAATTGCTTTACTTGTTATCCTGATCCAGCACTGAAAGCACCAGCACCATTATTTCTTTCATCCTACAGAAAATAACATTCTCTCAACTCAAAAACAAGCACACAGCCTTCAGTCACCTGCCAATCAACTGAAAAGCCAGAAGTCTGATGAGCCACAGCTACAATGTTTTAGATGTATAATTACCTCAGTTATTATTCTTACTAACACTGTTTGGCCCCCCCAAGCCTCAGAAAAGCAGAGGTCAAAACAAGAGATCAAGTTTTAGAGGATTTCTGTATAAAAGTTTTCTAGTCAGTCACATCTGCCTGTATTTAAAATATGCAAGTAGAATATTTATGCTAAGTAAAGGGCTATATATATTTAATATCATCTTGCATTTCCACTGTCAGAGGAAACATTTGTTCTAACTTCCAATTTTACAAACAATTTACATCTAAATTAGATGCATGTAATTGATGAAAGATTTCTGCAAGACTATAAACCACGTTTAAATCAAATCCAAGTTTGTTCCAGCCTGATTTGGCCTAGAGAAGAATCCTCAGTTTTGCTCAACATATATTTGCTCTCTATATACACCCATAACCTTATTCCAGCTATTAAAAATAATAGAAGCAACATACAATATTATTTACAAGGCGATGAGCTTTGCTATCTACAGCAAGAAATCTACGGACAAGAAAACCAAGTTACCTTCTTTTTCTCGATGTTCCTGATCTTGTGTTTGAGGCAGATGAGCCCGTTGTCGATGTAGATCTCATACGCCTGGGAAGGAGAGGCCGCCGTGCTCAGCGCGGACTGCAGGGGGCTGGCGGGAGCCGGGCTCTCCCCAGCCGGGGTCACCTGCTGCTTGGCCGCCTTCATCCTCTTCTCCTCCCCTTCCTCCGACCGGCCTGAAGGTGATGATGGACGATGGAAAGGGGCTTGGGAAAGCTGCACCATTGAAATGGATGGAGCTGCAAAGAAACTCTTTCATTTCGCTCTCTCACACCCTGCTCCCCCTTTTCAAGTCACATCTTTTCTTGTCATGTCACGTATTCAGAACGTGTAGCCACACAACTGAGCCTCGGGAAGGACCGAGCACAATTTTTCCACGCTTCTGCCTCCCTTTCAAAATATCTGTAGCAAGAATTTCAAAGCAAGGCAAACTTCGTATTGTTCGAACCTCCCCACCCATCCAGACACCAAAAATCCTTTGCATAAGCAGAATTAGACAGCACAGGCGACGATTCCAGAAACCCAATATAGTGACCATATAAAACTAGGCAGGTTTCCTGCACACATCACCAACAGGAGAAAAAACTGCAAGCAAGCAATTGCAAATCACGCCGCCAGCCTGGCATCCGGGCTGCAGCCTGAATGAAAATTCCGAAGTGCCATGCCTGAAGGTACAGCCTCTCTTCTCAACCCCGTTAAATCGGTTTTACCCTTCCATGACCTCCGCAGCAATCCAACCGAGAACTTAAAAAAAAATCAATTAAAAAAAAAACAAACAAAAAAACGCACACACAAGAAAAATGTTTGAAAAAGCAAAGAGCCAGCTTAGTTACAATAGCATCATTCTTCGTGAGGAACTGGTCCCAGCCTACACCCATCCAAAAGACGTGCCTGTGCCACAGCAAGACACCGGCTTCCATTGGAGGGGCTGTAACCTTGAGCGGAGTTTCTGCAAGAGATGCTCGGCCACCCTCATCCTTAAGTACTTACGGACACCTACTCCTGGAAAGCAATGACACCACAATTCTGCCTGCCCGCCGCCGGGGAGGCCGCGCCGCACCACCCCACCCCAGCGGGCAAGCAGGGCAACACCCGCCCGTCCCCGGGACGGCCCCGCCGCCGGGGGAGCCGGGGCGAGCCCTCCATCACGTCCTTGCCAGGGAGCTCCTCCCGAGGGGAGCAGGGCACGGCCGCCACGGCTCCCCGAGCGGGGCGGCGGCATACGAGTGGGGGAGCGAGGAGCAGCGGCTCCGTGCTGCCGGGGGATTCACCTCCTCCGCCTCCCGCCGCGCTGCGGGGTCCGGCGGCCCGCACCGCCTCGCCCGCTCCCGCCTCCCTGCTCACCTCGGTACCCGCACACGCTCAGGCCCGCCCCGCTGCCCGCCCCCCACCTCATATAGCGGCGGGGCGGGGCGGCCCCGCGCCGGTCACCGCCCGCTCCCAATGGCGGCGCCGCCTCAGCCGCCCGCCCTGCGCCGGGCCTGAGGGCGGGGCCGCGGGGCGGCTCCCGTGAAGGTCGGGGCGTCCCGCCCGGGCGCCGCCCCGCAGCTCTGCGGGATGTTCCGTGCGCCCCAGTGGTGAGACGGGCGTCTGTAGGGTGAGATCTGGTGTTCCTGCACGGATATGAGCGGCGGCCCTGGCAGGGAACGGGGCGCCCGGGGATACTGGCCCTGCCACCCGCTTGGTGGGGAAGGGCGGTCAGGTGTGACGCTCCGCCATGTGCCGTCCGCGAAGGAGAGGTCTGGCACCGGGCCCTGGCCGCATCGCGTGTATTGTGTATCGCGGCAGCCGCTCACGACAGGCGGGCAGCGCTCCCCGAACAGCCCCACCCCGAGGGCTCCATCCTCCCAGTGCAAGGGGATCCCCTGGGCCCCCACCCGTCACAGCCTGCTCTTCAGCCACACCCTTTGGCTGCTGTGCCCGTGAGACAGGAAGATTGTTGTTCTGTGCATGTAAACCAGCTGAAGTATTCCTCTGGGCCCACACAAAGGTACTGGAGAAGACTTATGGGTCAGCTTACGTAAGAAAAATGTGAATGTCCTCTAACAATCACAGAATCACTTAGATTGGAGTCCAGCCTATGACTGAACTGCACGCTAGACCAAGTCACTGAGTGCCACGTCCAGTCCTTCCTTCAACACCTCCAGGGATAGTGACTCCACCACCTCTCTGGGCAGTCCATTCCAATGTCTAATCACCCATTCTGTGAATAAATTCTTCCTAATATCCAGCCTAGGCCTTCCCTGGTGCACTTTAGGGCTATTCTCTCATCCTATCCCTTGTCAGCGGACAGAAGAACCCAACTCCCCACCTGGCTACATCTTCTTTCAACTGGTTCTAGAGAGTGATAACATCTCCCCTGGACCTCCTTTTCTCCAGGCTCAACACCTTCAGCTCCCTCAGCCACTCCCCAGGGCAACCCAGAGCCACCCAACCATGTAAACTCTTGATAACCAGTCAAAGCACTTGAAGTGACTTGAATACACAAAAAAAAGTAATCACAAACAAACTTCTGTTGACCCTAGCAATCAGTGCCATGGAAAGCTGGAAGATTGAAGGCTGGAAGAATAGGGAAAAGAAGAATAGGGAAAACAGACCTTCCAAAGATCAGAGGACTGAGCTGGAAATCTGTGTTTCTCTTTTTGTGGCCATTACCACAAAGAATAAATAAACCATATGGCAAGTTCATAGCAAACTTGAAAGTTATCAAAGTAATGAAAATAGAGAAATTTTGAAAGAGAGAAAAGTGAGTCAGTGAGGAAGGATTGCAAAGACAGGTTTTACAGAATGCAATAAATATTTATGTAGTACATGGATGGATGAGAGAACTGGGTAGGAAAGGTTATACACACAAAAGATTACTTTTAGAAGTAAAACAAGCCAATGATACATAATTCAAACAATAACGAGAATTCACAGAGTATCACAGAATCAGATTCAGTTGTATGCAGCCACCTGTAGCATCCACAATCCGCATTCTCAATGTGTCAAATTCCTTAATCACGTCTCAAATGTCTTCACTTTTTTTAAAGCCCTGGCTCCTAGAAGGGGGTTACTTTGTAAGGCAGTTTTCATAACTTTAAAGACATGCTAATGAGTGAGACACAGCTTGTGTCTAGGATCAGCAGTGCGCTCTGAGAGTCCTTCCAGTAGATTTCTATGGTTTATTTCAAAGCTAGCACAGATAGGGTAGATCCTTGAAAAGTAATTATAGAATGAATGATCAGTTAATGCGTTTGTTAATAATGTCATAATTAATATTCATACACCTGGGACTGTTCTGTAAGTCAGAATTACTGCTGACAAATTGCTTTATAGTGCAATTTTACGATTATTTGTATAAAAGAGGAAAAATCAAAAGGAAAATTCACACAAGCCAAATCCATATTTAAAATCAAATGATGTTTTAATCTCATTTTTTAAAAATAGAGGGTAGCTAGTTGAGACTAATTCTATATACATTTATAGTATATCTGTGGTCTCTAGAACACTGTAAAGAATGTATTAGTGTGGTGAGGTCAAGCCCAGTGAAGTTAGGAAATGCCAGGATTGAGCACAGCCTAGATTAATTAGTGCAATGCCATTTTGTAGATCCATTGTGAGATCATCTCTAAGTAGATGATCATAGGTTATGATAGTCTAGCCACACATCAATCATAGCCATGGGTATCTGTGCCTATTACTCTAGGATCAGAAGGGGAATACACTCTAATGGCTGAAGAAAAGTGTTCTTTTCATCATGTTGGACTGATTCTGCTTATCCCCTCCCACTGGGACTTCCTGATTTTTCCCAGTCTCAGAAGTTTATCCCACTCTCATTTTTCTCAGATTCCAATTTTCATTCCTAAACCCCAGGGTCAGTCTTTCTCCCCAGGTCTGTATGCTGTCCAAGTCACAGGCTTCTTTGAGAAGGAGGATCTCCTTTGCACACAATTCCAACCCTTTGCCCAACCACTTCCAGTTTGCCACACCTGACCCTTTACCCAGCCCACTAAACCCCTTCCTAATCTCAGTGGCATTCAACATCAGCTGCATCCCTCCAGATGCAATGGGCCAACCCACAGCCAGCTGTGGTGAACACTGAGAGCAGGTTCCCATTTTCATTCCCTGCCATCCCTTCTATGACTGCACTGTGAAACTCCAGGAAGTTGATGTGTAGAATAAGATCAGCTGCTTGTAAACTTTAGGAAAGAAAGATAGTGAAGTTGTTGCAAAGATTATCCACGAATGGACTAGAGAAACCTGCTTCAGTCAAGGAACATATTTCAGACAGGAAGGCTGAGCAATTCTGGATCCAACATGAGATGAATACATTAGGTCTCACAAAGAGGATTATTAGTCAGAGTTGCACCCAATTTATTGGAAGAACCTGCAGAAAATACGTTGGTACAAGGCTGTTTTATGATGCAAGGAGTTTTTCCCTCATATAAACCCTGTGGCTGCCTTTCTGCTCTTCAGAACTCAGAGCCAAGGGATCTGGAGAAAGGTTCTCCACTCAATGTCCACCATTGCCTTACACAAGCTGCTGCACCTCACAGTGATTTCTAACTTTAGAAATGCTTCTTAAACATACACTTCTCCCTTTACACTCCAGCTCCTTGTCTTCTATGTTTTCATCACAGGATCCTGATTTCAGTTTCCTTGTATGGAAACTTTTCCTCCTTTTTTGCCACCATGTTCAATCCTGCCCAGCAAACTGGTTCGTGTTCCTGCTCTTTGCATGCAACGAGTGCCAGGCACTCTTTCCAATTCCCAGCCAGTTCCAGTTGCCTGGCTCACTTCTCACCAGAACTCTAGATTCTATTGATTCCTTTCCATTCCTCTCATTTTTATTTTCTTTTTTTTTTTTTCACTCACTTTCTGTGTTTTCATCAGAAAAAATCTCCCAAAAGTTTCAAGAGAAAGAAAAAAGGGAGCAACAAAACTGAACAGAAATGGTTACTGTGCCTGGGAGCAGCCATTACAAGCTTAGCCAAATTGCACCCATGTAGCTCCAGGCCAAACAGCATGTGTTTAATTAAAGTCCATGTTAACACCTATAAGATCTGCAAGGGAATGGCGTTATGCTCCTTGGCAGAAGCTGAAATTCCTGTTTCTAGGCTGTGGGTTTCCTGAATTTCAGTGAAAGTGCAGAAAGAATCCTGTGAACTGCTTTTTCTTTCAGTCCTGCCTGGAATCACCGAATGATTTGGGTTGGATGGGACATCTAAAGATCACTTCATCCAAACCCTAGTGTGTCTCAGCTCTATTTGAAGCACTCACCCAGAATGGAAGAGTTCATTTGGAACTGAAAAAGTCTTAAAGCAAAAGCAAATTTAAAAATGCTTGGCAAGATTAGTAAAAAGGGTCCAGTTAAGCAGAAGGATGATGTGATCTGAGCAGTGGAAGCAGCAGCCCCTGCCTCTGTTAATGTCTCTGTCCTTGCTTAGGAGTTAATCAAACCTCAGTTCAAAAGA
>PYHW01009542.1:3098697-3111551 GCA_013186435.1 Turdus rufiventris | reverse complement strand
AGGCGCACCGGACTATAAGACGCACTTCCGGGTTTGGGGAAAAATTTTAGTCAAAAGGGTGCGCCTTATAGTCGTGAAATTACTGTAAATCTGACCCCAGACACTACTTTACTCAGTCTCCAGCCCAGAGGCCAGAGCAAAAAGACTGCTCACAAACAGAAAACAAGTCTGTGTCTAAATCCACAACAGGTCTTTGGGGAAAGAAAAATGACCCCGAAAAAACCACACAGAAAAAACCCAAACACGTCTACACAAAACCAAGTCTCCCACTTTGCTGCCCGGAGAAGTTTCAGACGCAACCATCTGGGCTGAACTAACCTTGGCTACAATGCACTTGCAAATATTATTTGAGAGGAGGCAGCAAAGTCACAACAATTTCAATTGAGCAATTAGCTAAACAAGGGATTACTGTGTCACAACAAGCAATAAAAGATAACAAGCTTGTCAGCTCCCAGAAAACCTTGTGGTTTTCCTCCCATTCCAGGACTTCATTATTTTTTTTTCAAACTGACTACCATCACAGGTCAACCAAATCAAATGCTATGTTTTGCTGGCAAGCTGAGAGCATTCTTGTATGTAGCAACACATATCTACAGGGCATAGTTTTAAGAAGAGATAATGACAGACAGAAATATAATCTGCTATTCCCAAAACCAGCAAAAATATTTCCCAACAACTGTTTTAGTGCTTAGGGAGATAGGGGAAAATGTCTTAAATACAAGGCATTTCTTTCCAAGCAGGACAGACAAGTGTTGTATAATGCCCTGTGATTTAAATCCTATCCTTATACCAAACCAAGATGAAGAGGCAGAATCAAGCAGCATGTATGCAAAGTGAGCTTGCTGCCTGCACAGAGGGCACGTTCTGTTCATGTTTTTACCTTTTCCAGTAAGTGAGATCTAGGAAGGAGAACACTGGCGTTCTGCTGGCCCCGGCACTCAGCTCTGTGTCAGAGCCATCGTCTGACTGGTTGCTGTAACAGGGCGACTGAGCAGGGGAGGCACTCGAAGTTGTGCTGTGGGCATCAGAATCTGCAGGGCAAAGAAGAAATGCAAGGATCAGGATATGCACCCAACAGCTTACCCTCCTCTCCTGACTTGTGGATTGGGAACAGAGGCACAGATGTGTTTTAATTAACAAAAGAAACTTAGCAATGACAACCCATTTATTTCACTTGCTCCTGCCTGTTTCAGTACAGAATGTCAGGATTTGTGAAACAGACTTCCGAAGCGGAGGGAGTTCTTGGACATGAGGGATTGGAAAGAGGTTCAGGATCAGGCTTCAGTTTCTGGCTCTTAAACATAGCCCCCGCTCTGAAATCCCTGGGAGATCCCTCAAGACAGTGAAGATCTGTGCGCCAGACTTTCTCTCTTACTGTACACTTTCTTTCTCACCTTCTCAGGTAAAGTGCTGCAAAGCTCTTCCCAACAGTGCATTCTATATCTATGTATCTATATCTTCATTATGTGTTGGGTAGTATGGAGCTTTTGGAAAGGGGTTGGGGGGAATAAATCTATGTTAAAAAGTATGTATGGAAGAAAAAGACTGTGATGTTTTTTTTGGGGAAAGAGAGCTGAAAACAGCCATAGCACATTAATGAAAGCAGAGAAAAGCCTCCTCCCACTTCAGTTTCGATTAGATCTTTGCCCAAAATATTCTTTCTAGGGATATGTCATTTAAGTGTGTGTCATAAGCTACAACTGCCTGCACTTTCAAGCCAGACTCCCCATGCCCTCTTGTCACTTCCCCACCTCTGTCTTGGAGCCCATCCTGCACGCAAGCTCTTTCTTCTCATTCCACACCCTCCCCAAGTTCTCAGAGGATGAGAGGTTGTGAAAACAGGGAAAGCCCAAATGTGTGAGTGCACAACCAAATCTAGAGGGTGATTCAGCTTGGCCAGTTAACAGTGAGCTGTGTTGGGGGAGGCTGAAGTTTATCACCGAAATCTCTTTGGATCCACTTACTGTGCCGCTTGAATTCCTTTTGCAGTTTGCTGATTTGATTGCTCTTTATTCTGCTTCCAGACAGAGTTTTCATTTTCTTTGGTTTCAATGTTGTTTTAAGACTGGGCCCAGCCCTGGCATCTACCACCTAGAACAGAGAAAAGCATGTTTGAATACTTGTGCATCATGCCCAGATATTGCCACAGTCAAGACAGAGGTACCGACTTTAATGAAGGTGTTCAAAACCGCCTTTGTTAATCCCGGGCAGTTCTGTGCAGTGACACTCTTACATTTCATTTAAATCTGACTAAATCTCAACCTCTGCAAGAGGCTGAGTCTGCAGGAAAATGCAGCGCACTAGTCTAAAAAGTACCTTTGGTTCAACTTTTGTCAACTTCCCATTTCTGACACAATCAGTTTAGAACCAAATAATTGTTTAAGCTACTATAAATCCAGTTAAGGGTGTCTGCCAAACATTTGCCCTGGAGATTTTTGGGTTTTTTTTAATCATAAATTTAACTTTTGAGTAAAGCTAGTGGCAGTAATAGTTCCGGATCCCACTACTATCAAGGCATCCTGGATAAAGATTATTATATACACAAGGAATCTGCATCATCCTCCCAGCCCTAGGCCTGAATTGAATTAGACACATCAAAACAGAATATATGAGTGAAAATAGCTGCAAGATATTAGTCATTGTAATTATCTGATTAAATGAGATTGATTTATGTGTTGTTTGAGCAAGTCACTTTGCTTGGGAAAAAAAAAAGCAACAGACTTGGATAAAGGCTCAACTTGAAATGTTTTTGGATTTTTTGTTGTTGTTGGGTTGGTTTTTTTTAATGTCATAAGAGACTTTTGCACAAACTTATGAGCTTGTGAAAACAAGGAATTACAAGTCAGTCTGTGCCTCCATCTCAGGCTAGTATAATCACCATTTGCACATAAGCAGGTAGGAGACACACAGTAGTAAATACTCCAGGCAGGATTTAGAGATGCTGAGGGTGAGAAGAGAGAGTGTGGGTGAAACAGCAAATCCCAAACCCCTGCCAGCACCTCCCCTCTCTAGAAAGAGTTAGTTTTGGGGCAGAAGAGAAATAAATTACTAACGTGATTCCAGTTTTTTTTTGATCCTGCTGGTAATTTTTTCCATCTTTTCACCAAAAGAACGCAGGCATTGCAAATATCTCCTGAGCGAGCCTCATGGAGCCTGGCAAAAACAGAAGCAAAGGTTACTTAATAGTTAATAAAAGCACACCCCCACTTGGTAACAGCAAGAAGTATAAAACTGATGAATAAGAAGGGCTCTGAAATTCTATTTTTCTGGCATTACAATTCATCTGGGATGCTCAAACAGTGCCATTTAAAGACCAGGTCTCACTTTCAGAAAGCACTCTTCCACACAGAAATAAAGATGTCACAATCTGCCTCCAGAGGGGCATTGAAAACAACAGTGCCATCACCTGCAGGTTTTAGAATTTTTTTCCCCAAAACCAAGACACAATTGCTTGGTTAGTTTGGAGGAGGAGGAATAATCATGTTATTCAAGCATACACTTGGGAACAAACATCAAAAGCTTACTCAGGTCTTAACTTTCTCACAGAACTTCAAGGATGAGTAACAAACATCACCTCACACACTCCCACACAAGCACAGGATACGGTTTCAGAAACAGCAGCCACTGGAATGACAGCAATACTTGCTCCCTCTAACAAACTTTCTTCAGGAATCATCTCTACTGCTAACCCATGCTAAAAGAAATGTAACAGGGAAACACTGTAGAAATTTTCAGCTATTTAAACAGGAAGACTTTGGATCATTTATATATTTCTGAGGCAGGCTCAGAAAATTACTATTTGCCCAGCGTTTAGTCCACATTTCTACCTTGGCAAACATATTTCAGACAGCATAACAACAATGGTCCTGATACACTGCAAGCTGCTTTACTGCAGTTAAAAACAACAACCACCAAAAAAAAAAGCAACAGACCTGCACACAGCCTTTGACTGCCAAGGACAGTAGTTAAGAAATACGATAAGGAAAACTGTCACCCTCAGACTTGTGTACAAAAATCCAAGGTAAATGCCAGGCACTCTAAAGTTCACTACATGAAAAGAGTGTTTCTAGAAAAAGTGGGGAAAATTTGTGAATTTTATACAAAATTTCAAAGCTCTTCAAAAGTATTAAAAAATTTGGAATATCAGAGTAATTAGCACAAGAAATCTCTATTTATAGTTCTATTTACCAATGCTTTCAAGTAACATTACATAACTGGAAACCTAATTACTTTCCAAGAGAATGGTCTTCCAATGAAGTTTTAATAATACATTGTTATGTCCAATTTGAACAAAGACACCAATATTTGTAACTCTGTATAAACCCAGCTGAAACTGCGAAATAGTTACTCATCAAGTTCTAATCTAATATTCTTGAATCTTAAGGGCCACAGAAAGCTCCCATGGATCTGTAAATTTCATTATTTTATGTAGGTGTTTACACCTCTATGGAACCAGCAAAAAATGCATAGCCTGAGAGAAGTCTAAAATCCCTGGATGTGCTGTGAGGTGGGAGTGACACAAGCCTGACCCTTTGTAGTTATGTGTTACCAGCTCTCCCGTGGCAGTGACAGCAGATTGAAAAACAAATGGTATCGTACACAGCAGAAGAGGATCCAGCCCCTCCTGGTCTGCCCAGCAAAGTGTGAGGAAGTTGAAGGCAGACTTTTCCCACCACTCCCCTCCCATCAACCTAATCTTTCAGGCTTTCAGAGCAAGAAGGACAGTACGTCAGGTTTGCAGCTCAGAGATCAATGCCAGAACTGCTGACTAAGGTGGGATTCTTACCCAAAACAGTTCTGAAAATCCTTTTCATAACGTTTGCTGTCAGTGAAACGAGAACTGGAAGACTTAGCTCTGCAAATACAGCAGCCCTCTATACTCCGGTACATCTTCGGTTTGTGAAAGCCAAACATCTTTTCCTCCCAGCTGTACCCTGCGAAAACAAACAGAAACTGGTGTTAATTATCACTGTAGATAATGAAAGAAAAAGCCTGCTAGATTAGGGCACATGTTTTTTATGTTGCCTCAGAAGAACAGATGCACCTAGAATGCAGTTGTTAAAAAAGTTATGCAATTAACAGCTGGAATATTAATACCCAGCAGGACCTGTAACAAGCTCATTTACCACATCAATCTACTCCAAGGGCACATCTACAACAGCACAACCCAGATGTGCGAATGCAGCCAACCTGGCCAATGAAAGTCCTGTGCATGTGGAAAAACAGGCTGCTGGACAAGCAGTGTGAACCTGCCCAAGCCCACGGATAAGGAGTTGGCAGCTGAACTCTGGGTCACTGAACTACTTCATCATCATCATCATCACCACCACCAGTGCTGGTTGGAAACACCCCTGGCAAACTTTGCTAAGAGTGAGTAGGTGTCATTTTAAATGAGCTGCAGTCATACCCGCAGGCTGTAGGGCAGACATACCTGAAAAGCTGCTCTAAAAAGAGCAGGGTGGAGTCCCAGCCAGTCCTCAATGGCCCTGTCTGCACTGCAGGAGCCGGGAGCACTCCTCTGTTCTCAGGCCCCAGGTGAGCATCCCAGCTCCATGTCAGCACATGCTCTGCTCTCGCCCTCCTGCCCTCCCCACCCTGCTTTCCATGGGAAGGAAACCTAGCTAGGAAAGAAAGGGCCATGGAGCAGCACCCTGGGGCACATCTCAGCATGTGCCTACCACACATCCCTTGCCAATAAGGACGGAACTCCGCTTACAGGGAAGTTCCTGCTTTGTAACTACCAGCTCTGCACGCTTGGTGCCAGTCCAGAAATCCATGAATGCCCTCCTGCTCCCAGAGATCTGCCTGTTCCTTTCAGCACACCAAGGCTGGCATTTGCCATCAGAGCAGGTACCACACAGTGGAGCCATTTTCCAGGCAGCAACTTTTCAAATTAGTTACTGCAGTCACCATGACAAAGACCCTTTCGACACATGCTGACCCCCCACCAAAGCAGTTCCCCCTTAGCTGGTTGTTCCCCAGTGCAAACAGGGTTCCCAATGCGCTTCAAAAACCCAAACCAACAACTGAGCAAAGCTGCTGCTCTCCTGGCGCTGGGCCTGGACACACCCAGCAAGTCCTCACAGGCCACACAGCATGTGTCTCATAACACAAAATGTTCTCTTTTGAAGAGACCCTGGTTTGCCTCCACCACCTGCTGCAAGGAGCCAGCAGCCACCTCTGCTATGCACCAAGCGCTCAGAGAGGGGACAGACCTCTGGCTGCAGAAGCTCCAGGAGAATAGCTTCCCACTGCTGAGAACTTCTGCTCGAAAAAAAAATAAAATTGGTGGAGCCATGCAAATAACACAACATTTCCCTCTCTTTCCTTAACAAAAAGACAAGCTGTTGAATTCATTAAGAAGCTACAAAAAATTACTGAATGACCCAGCAGCTCAGGAAGGACTTTCAGGAGAGGAGCAACTCCACTTGTGAAGTAAGTGTGGTGAGGGGGAACTCTCAGCCACTTCTCAGCCCCAGGTACTACCAAGTCCCAGTAACCCAACTCAGGTTACCAGTTAACATTTGTGACATAGGCATCTGTCCCCAGATCTTCCACTTTCAGAAAAGTAAGGACTATAATCGTTTTACCCTCCAGTGGTACAGAGAAAAATAATGTGAAATCATTTCATCTACACTGCCAGGACTTGCCACATGATTATGGCAATAAAATATTTTGAAAGGCAGGTTCAGGTGAGGTCAGAAACATGCTTCCACAAAACGACCATACCCAGCATGAGACTCACCTGCCTGACAGGGAGATCGTGTGCAAGAAGAAAAGATCCTTTGCACTCCTGCGGGACCACAGCGAAAGCTAGGGAACCACCCAAGCCTAGCCACAGTCCTGTGCAGAGGTGAAAATACATCCCCCCATCCCCACTGAGGAGGGAAGATCAAGAGTACAGGAGCACAGCAAAATAAACATGCAGTTTCCCACGTTCCCAAGAGCAAGAGAAAAGTAAAAACTGTATCCAATATTGTTGGCTAATACTCTGACACAAAATCCATTAAGGAACCCGTTCCCAGCTGAAAGTGTCCATGTTTGCATTTCAATCTTGCATATACAAGACCATTTGGTGCTCATTGAGGTTGTGACCACTGCACCAACATTTAGGAAGACTCAACTCTCCATAAAACTTGTCTTGACCTTGTAGAGCCTGTTGATGACAAGGGACTGGCTCAAGCTGAATGCCAAGGAGACCCTCCAGGTCTAGGAGAGAGATGGGGAGGATAAAGACTTTCCTTCCCTCCTGTCCTAGATCACACTGTCTGCTGAAGGCTTGAAGCACTGAATTCCTTTCATTTATAGCACAAGGAGGTCACCTAGGGCTACGTTCTCCCAAGGTTAACTTGTGCAAATATTCAGCAAAGTCACCCCAAACGGTGCCAGGCTTTTTAGGAGATACACTGCTCCCTGTATTAGTACAGCACTGGCCTGGATGCCAGGAGTAGATCTAGTAAGTAAAAGAAGGTATCCAAGTAGTGACCGGCTGAATGGGTTCACTGAGGCATGGTTAGACTCTGAACTACTCTCAGCCTCTGCTGGATGTGTAGCAAATGAATGCACAGCCAAATCAGGTAAATATTCCTGACCTGTCAAGAAAATAAACAGTCGAGTAGCTAGGCAAACACTTTGTGTATTTAGTTTCTTAGCACCTGATGTGCTTCTTCGAGAGATGCTCTTGAGGACATTGCTCAACAAGCCTCTGGAGATCAAACAGCATGCTCACCTGGGAATTTTCGACTTCTAAACAGCAATTTTAGATGTTGTTTGGCTACTGCAATGTTAGATCTGTGGTCTAGTACTTTTCTTTAGAAAGTCAAAGACTAATTGCAGACACAAAGTTCATCACTGCTGTCAAACTTAAGCAGCAAGAAAATCTCAACTGCTATGTGGCAAGAAACAACTACCAACAATGCAGTTTACTTTCCAACCTGGTTTCTTCCAGCAATCCAGACAGTGATAAGATGATCTCTGTCACCAGCTGGTATTTACGCCACAGCAGAATAAGATGTATGTTTTACAATCAATGTTCTGGCAAAGACTAGAAAACATATATTCTGAAAATATTTTGGCTTGCATCATTGCTGCCATTCTCACAGGAGCAGCCTTTCAGCACCATCCTTCACTAGAAGGGAAACTAGTGCCATCTGTTTCCCACTTGATGAATGGTCAGCACTGGTATTACCACACATCACGCCTGAATGGGGAAGCGCTAGTAGCAAAACCACAAGTTAAACAGATTTGTCTGACAACTGCATCCAAGTGCAGTTATAAATGGAAGGCGTCAGTCCAGTTACACATTTAATCCTAAACAGTTGCCATTTGACCATTATACACTAAATATTCTGTCAGCTGGAGAGCTTAATAGCTAATATGGACTTCGCAGTAAATATGACTGTGCCCTTTAACAAGTTTAACTTGAAAGCTTTGCAATTTAGATCTCGAATTAGAACCAGGGAGTTAGGATGCCAGCTGCCCTAACACCTGAATCTTAGCTGTGGAACTTTAACCATGTGAAATCTGGGACAGATAAAAAGATGGGAAGCAGAAACTAAGTAACTTGCTTAGAAGTTAAAAAGTATTACACAACATAATTCTGACAAATCTAAGCATGCTATCAATGCTGTTTAACTTTATTATTTACCAAATTTAAGCATGTTATTAAAATACATCAGCAGTTGCACAGAAGTGAAAGGGACAGATCTCAAAAAAAGAATCAGAAATCTCAGCAGAGTATTATCTGTCATTTTGCAGAATGAAGATTTATCTGGACTAGTCGGAAAGCAGTATTCTCCCATGCCAGGGGAAAAGTGATCCTCCTCCGTCCCTGGTTTCCCTCTCCTCAGCTTCTCCTTGCAGAAGTTGTTACTCCCTCAAGCTCTGTTTTATACAAGTGCTTTAGCAACTTGAATGGACTCAGAAAAGTCACTAGGAAAATGCCCTCTCCATTCTTCTGCCCTCTGACTTCTGAAAAAGCAGCATCAAAAATAGAAACTTGTCTGGCAAACGAGAACAGTAAAGCCAGGAAGAGAAAAGAAAAATCCCCACACCCTGCTTATTACCTTTGTGAAAGGCTGGTACAAAGAAGCATACGTGTGAAAATGGTTTCATGTTTTTGTTACATGTCAAGACCAGAATTTGGTGCTTAGCTTTCTTTGCAGAATTTAATTTGATGATCTAAATTAAAAGGAGGCATTGCTTCAGAAGCTCATTACGTTTTCAAGTTAGGGAAGAACTTCTGAACTCTTTCAGATCTTAAAGTCTGAGCCACTTTCATTTGCTTTTCCAGACTCCTTCTGCATTCTTTCTGATCACCCAAGAAGAATGAAAACCTTTTATAATAGAAAGGATAGAATTCCTAGAAGGCATGTCTCCCTTTGTAACACAATTATCAGTGGGAATGAACATGCTCACCTGCTTCTTGCAAAGCTGGAAGAGAARCATTCCCYGGAGTTAGGGGAGAGCAGAGGCATGTCAGTCCAAATACTTCGTATCCTCCTCTCCTCCCATCTCCCCACTGATTGGGGATCATTCCCCCTTTGTGCAACCCAGAACTGCCAGTACCTTTGTCAGAGAGGAGAACAACGATTTGATTTCCCTTTCTGTGTACACAACAGCCTTGGCACAGTCTCCCTAAAGCTGGGCTAAAGAAAAATACCATCTATCCTACATATGTTGATGCAGCCGGTTCCTGTCAGTAAAAACCTCACAATTGTTATTCCTACATTGGAACTAAAAGAAACACAGCCAAAAATATAGTTATTTTTTTCCTTTTAAAAGGAATGAAGCAGATGCCTTAATATAGAAAGAACATAGGTGCTCTGGCTTTTATATCTGCAAGAGCATACACCCAGGCATATGCACACACATGAAAAATGCTTCCAGAGCTGTCTACGGCGCCAGAAACAGAGTTGCTTCTCTCACAATAAATTCTTGGGCCTGTCCCTCTGCTGAAATAAACTGCAATACCTCTACTGAAAATCAACTGTAAGACAGAGAATTGTACATCAACAGAGGAACTGATCTGTATCAGAGACTCAACATAAACATACCTCCCATGAGTTTACAGGCTGCTGCAAAAAACCCCTGGAAGAGATGTTAAAATTGGAACCCTCAAAAAAAAAGAACATCTGAACATGCCCAAAGACAGAATGATCCAAGGATGTTGAGAGACTAATCTAATTGGAGTCATCTGAAAATGCAACTTCAGTATCTGCAAAAATATTTTTTTACTGTCATCTGTCCTTATAGTTTAAAACAGAGGTACTAATAACTAACAACAATAACCTTAGAATTGTGCATACTGTACACTCTTCTAGTCCCCTGGATTCTCAGATTTTCCTTCCACTTTCCTTCCTCTCTCCACCCAAAACAATTTTACTTGGAGGAAAAAAACCTGTATTTGGCTATTACAGCCCATGAACATGTCACAGCGTGTAGTGGAGTTGCCACTTCATGAGCTCAGCAAAACAGAAAAAGGTGAAAACTACATCCTCAGGAATCTTTCCCCCGACAAAACAAGTAACTCACTCTTTTTGCTGGTAGATGTCCACAGCTACTGTTGCGTGCTCAGTGCTGAAGTGAAATCTCAGCCAGCCAGTGCACCTAGCAGCAACTACTAAGTATGTTTCAAAAATCAAATTGGACATTTCTTTTCCATGTTTGAGTCTCCAAGGCATCCCGGCTGGAACATGCTATTCCTACATTTGCAGAAGCTGTCAAGTCATAGAGAAGCCTACTCACCACCTGTTGGATCTTCCCTGGGAAGGAAGTTCATATCTCATTTAAGCCAGAGAACTGAAAGGCTCTGCCACGTGGGTGTGCCTCTGAACTGCCATGGGGTTAGCGCTCCAGAAGGGATAGGCCAAAGCATGAAAACATTAATCAGTGAGATTTGCATAAGGGGAAAAAAAATTCCAAACCTGTCCCACCTGCAGACATTCCATCTTGAAAGATGACTTCTCCCTGCCTGAAACTCCTGTTGCATAACTAACACCACGCTCAGCCTGAGCACGAGCCCAGCAAGGAAAACTGGGATGTTCTCAAACATGCTGGAGTTCGGTCTGCGATGCTTATCTGAGTGCAGTCACTACAGCTGTTAGGATGCTGTCTGCAAGCACCTGCTTCTGAAAAAGCATCACAGCCACTCGACCTCATGAGACACTGAACAGTTTTGGTTTTTTTTGCTAGGTTCTTTTATGTTGTTTTTAAAGAGGATAACATACCTGGATAGTGATTTGAACAGAAGGAGCAGTAATTACTTGACAGAACAGCTGAAGTGAGTTCATGAAAAAGGAGACATTTCCATGTCCTTAAGCAGTTTTACTGGTCATGTCACTGGGACTTTGGACTGAGCACATTCTACAGAAATGCAAAGGCTTGAGTTGTGAAATGGAGTCCTGTCCAGGCAATTTTCAAGTCCCAGCTCAGTGGTTTCCTCTTTGTGCTACAGGGGGTGCAAGAATGAAGCCGATTGTCAAGTAGGACCCTGTGGATGTAGTTCATGTCATTATGAAAGAGGTACAAGGCATCAGGTGTTGAGAATCAATGCAAAGCAGAGTTAGCTAACACAGAAAGAGCTGTTCCGTATTAGTGAGACGACAAACCCTCACAGTTTTTATTTTTAGCCTCTGTGAATTTATGAGCTTTTTAAACGTCTTCTACAAAGAAGTTAGTGATATTTACTTCTTAAAGGAAAACTGAATAGATAGGCAATTAGCTCCTTTTAGAGAATGAAGTGAAGAGGAATTTTTCCCAGAGGCTCTGGCACTCAATCCCACCTACTTTCAGTGAGAGCTGGATGTTGCATGCCTGTGGGTGTGTTCGAAAATCCAGACTTGTTACTAGCTGTTTCTCTACCAGGGACCACAGATCCCGAGAAACCTAGAGTTCACCTGTGTATCAAAGGAGTTGAGAATCCACTGATATCAGCAGAAAGGTTTCCAGTTCACTGTCGGTCCCTATGGTGCAGAGTTTGTGCAATCTTTTATTTTAAAAAGCTGTAAACTACACAGTGGATCTGCCTGCGTGCAGACTGGGTGAGAAGGGGGTGCACACACCCTGCGCACAGCTGCCAGGAACAGTCTCAGCTTTGGAAGCAAGCACTCAGCAATAAAGGAGTGTGCTGAAGAACCATCACCCTCGCCGACTGCCTTGTCCAAAGAGTGGAAGGCGTGCACGGCTGTCAGCCTGCCGCCTTTCTAAGCGCCAAATTAAAACCAAGTAAAAAAGAGCATCGCACATGGTGCTCAAGCACACCAGTGCTGCTGCAGTTGCGGGCTCAGTGCAGGACTCCACGCATTCTCCGGTGGCTCCGCAGCCATGAGGGGACGGTGGCAGGGCCCGACCTCGAGCCCAGGGATGTTTTCAGGGCACAGCACGGGCAGCATCCTGCACCAGCTGCCTGCACCGCCACCGACCCGGGGGGCAGCTCCCAAGTTTTTTGCAATTGTAATGTTCATTGAATAATTTAGTCAGAAGGACGGGCCATCAGTCGGGACAAGGCTCTTTGTAGGATGAACCGGGGCCGTTCCCGCCAGGAAAGCGCCGCTGGGGGGGCTCCGGGGCAGGCGGGATTCAGCCCTGCTGGCTGCGTGCGGGCACGGCCCGAGTAAACAACAGGTTTGGCAGGTCCCTTTAAATCCCTTCAGCCACACGCATCCGGACGGTGGGCTACGAGGAGACGGCAACTTTTATCTCACCAAACCGAGGGCACAACGGCGAGAACTTCCCTGGTGCAAGACTGCAACTTTGAAACAAAACAAAAAGCCAGCGAACCCTGAAAACCAGCGCTAAAAACCCCCAAAAAGGCGGCGCTCGGTCGCGCCGCTCCCGCCGGGCACCGCGTGGCC
>PYHW01009542.1:3000085-3090032 GCA_013186435.1 Turdus rufiventris | reverse complement strand
TGACTTCTTGTGCTGATCTTTCTTTGCCCTGCATATGTCAGGGCTCAGCACTTGCACTCAGAGTGGATTGAGGAATCACAAACATTCAATTCACAGGTCTGGCCACGGGGATGTTCCCTCTACTTCTAGACCCTCAAGCTGTTTCAGAACGCATACCCAACAATTCAGCCACACAGAAAAGGCAAGGAGGGACTCAGCTGCCACCCTCAGGAGCAAGGGTGTCGGTGCCCATCCAGCAGATGTGTGTGAGGTGGAAATGTCCATGTCTTTCCCACTCGTGTGTGTAAGTTTTCAAATGCTTCTCACACACTCGGGCAAAACGCACCCTCTTATAAAACACATCCTGCGGTAAATTAGAATAAGTAGCCATTCACAGAAGGTCTGCAAAACAGGAGGAGTTTTGTTTGTGCTATTCTTAAAGGCAGCAGCAGCCCTTTAAAGCCTCTTTTATAAGCTGTGGTAAATGGGCTCCCAGCATGCTCCTTACACTGAGTCAGCATGTAGATACTGACTGGGGCCCTGGAAACAAATATTTTTAGGGTGTCTAGGGAGGCCTGGGGGACACATGCCAATGGCTAAACTCAAATCACTGTTACCTATTTATCTATCCCTGGACAGACTAGGATGTCAGGATGTGGACCTGGTACAGGCAGAACATGCCAGGCTCAGCTGTCTCAGGACTGAGCAAAATAGGTCAGTGCCACATTGTCCTTTCCTTCAAGCCCTCTGCACAGGTGCTCTGTCCATTGCCACGGACCCCTGAGCTCTGGGGTAAACACTGTGTGAGTTTGCAGTCTCTGTGCTGTGACAGTCCCCTCATGCCCATGGTCCCAGACTCCCAACGCTCCTTGCCTTAAGGCTGGATGCTCTTGTGATGGTTTCTACATCCATCCCACCTTCTAGGGGACAGCAGGACTCAGTGATGCCTGCACAACTGTTTCATTCCAAGTATTTTGGTGTGTCTTCATGCTGGCCAGCCTCTTCTCTGCAACAGCATGCCTCCCTGCTAGGTTTATACAAGCTACCATCATCATTGCTTCCTGCTCCACTGTTTTTAATGCTTTAAATGCACAGAGGAAGACTCAGACTCCTCTCCAACAGATAGTTGCATTCATTCTTCAGGCAAGACATTCTCTAAATGACCCAGAACCATTTAGAGGCAGCAGTTGTGATAGCAGTTATTCATTTTCCATTCAATAAGTCTATAATGGTTGGTAGACCATCTGCCTGTGTGAAATTCGCATACAGCTCTTGCAAAAACACTGAGACTAGCTGGCTGTACCATCTTAACTACATTCCTCAGAGAAATTTAGGCTGAGTTGCTGGAGTGCAATCTGTTACCATCAATGGGGGAAGCCCTGCTAAGGAATTAGTCTGATTTGATGGGGTGACAGCTGTTTTAGACTTCAAAACATCCAAAAACTTCTGGAAGAAGCATGACGTGTTCCCTGGAGTGCTAGTTCTCTGCTGGCACTAAGGGCTTATAAAACTCACTTGTTCTATGTGTGGTCCTGGCATTTCTCTCTCCTTAAAGAGGAAATGAGAGCACAGTAATTTCCTGATTATAAGCTGCACTTCGGGTTTGGACCAAAATTTTAGTCATAATTGTGCAGCTTATAATCGGGAAATTACTGTAACTAATTTCTTTGAGGTAGTCAATAACCTGTTGCTGGAAAACACACGTTTCTCTCAAGCAAGATCAATAATGTCCATAACACCAGTCACAGGAAATTAGAAATAGTATTCAGCATTAACTAGTTGCACAGTACACGTACCATAAAATGGTCTTACAGCAAAGGAAGGTCCAAAGTGTTCATCAAATGACAGCATTCATTCCACACAGTTGTCTCAACAGGGACACACATGGTGTGGGAAGCAGAGTGGAGTCTGGGCCCTGGAAGGATAAACTGCATCATTGTGCCCAGCTGAGAAGTTAATCTCGTCTCTTACTAGAAAGCTGGGGCTGGCACAGAGACCTTCCTTTGTTCTCAGGTTGTGAGGTGACTGACCAGCATGATCACATCTAGGGGGCTAAAGACATCAGGGATTAGGTTTTGGAAGGCAGAAGGAAGCAGTACCTGTATGTGCAGACTGGTTCTAGTGCAGAGCTAGCCAAGCATACTCCAGGTATTCTCTGTTCAGGAACTGGAGACTGCTCTGACTGGATAAAAACCACCTGATCTAGATTGTATCAGATGAACCTTCATAAAAAGGTCATAAAAAGTTTGTCAGCTTTCATGTCTCATACTATTCACCAACACAGAATGCCCAGGGTGAGACAGAAAGTGAGAGTGATAGAAAGAATAAATCAAACTGGTAACTACTACCTGATAATTTCTTCCAGACTGTGCAGCTTGTAGGTCCAAGAGCAGCTTACTCTGTATGGATCCATGTTAGCTGTGCAGATTCTGGGTACTAAACAAGGCTGGATTCTGATATAAAGCAACATCTTGGAACAAAGTTTTCCACTTGTCACAGAGACAGAAACTTCTCCCAAAAGTAAAACAAGAGAGGAATTGTGATTGTTGATTTGACCAAGGCTTACAATATTTTTGATATTAGTCTGTTTGCAAGATAGCAATCTGGCATTGCCACAGCTGAAGAATTAAATCAGGCCTGCTCCAGAGCATCTTTATCAGGTGCAAGGAACAAGCAAGGAGTATCACCCACTCACTTTTGCACCAAGGGTTCATTCTGGTTCATTCTGTGTATGATGCTTGGATTCATGCTTGGATTTTGATCTAAATTTGAATACACAGGATCTGTGTACAAATATTTGACTTTATTCCTGGCTTTACATTTTTTTACATTACTTTCCCTTTATTTTACATTACAGCAGATCTGCTGTTGAACAGGCATTGTGCATTTAGCCAGAGATTCAAGAACACTCTCCTGTCTCATCAAAACTTTTTTCTCCTGCTTTGATGTGTTTTGTCTTTCTATTACCTTGCTACTTGTGCTAAGAACACAATGCCCTTGGAGAAATCTTGTTTAACTGCATATTCCATACCCTGTCTATCTGTGCTAACTCCAGAGATGGGCAAAGCACAATGCAAAAGTGTCCAGACTGCTTTGGCCCCTGCCAGCTGTTTGCCCTCTGCATTTCATCCATTTTTAATTGTACACACTTCTGTTTCTCTCCAGCTTAATGCTTTCATGAGGAAAGCCCGGTATTCACTCGATTTGCAGCCATCCACTTCTTCACAAGCAAAGTCCTGTTTCACAACAGCCTTTCTGTAACTTGGGTGCTGGTTATACCGCAGAACAATGTTTTAATAAATGTTATTTACATTTTTCAGGGTAGCTAGAGGGGTTTTGGTTTTAATTAGCTGAGTAAGAGAGTCATGAGTTATTATACAGACACAAAAAGAACTGCTACCATCATCTCCTTACCCATGTGCCAACATCGGAGAAAATAGTACAGGCTCTTGCAGGCAAGTATTTTTGTGAAAGAGGGGGAAGGGGAAATTGATTACGATGTTACAGTGTGTATTCTGCCTGGAGTCCTCAGTAGTTTTCCTTACCTGATTAATTGCCTAAGCCAGGGGTAGAAAGTCACTTCAACATTTGGGAGGAGCAGAGGGAGTGCAAGCCCTGCTGCCATCCTCCCCCAAGCAATGCTTTGCTGGGCGCAAGTCAGAGAGGCGCTTGCATGGAAACACTGCCTGCTGAGAACCATTTCAAACGGATTATGGACTCCCCTCTCTTGCTGCTGCTTCCTTCTCCTTCTCTTCATAACCCTTCTCCTCAGCACAAAAGTCTCTCAGAATCCCCCTGCTTATGAAACCTGCAAGGAGCAAGGTCCAAGGGACAGAGGGGCATCCCAGGAAGCTCTATGAGGAGGACCTTTCTCAGTAGCTTAGCTTATGATACCTCCAGGAACATGGCCAGCTTGGATGATGAACCAGACAAGCCATAAGGCTTGCAGTACTTGGGAAAATGCGCCGGCAGCCCTGCACCAATTTCTGCACTTTGGATGCTTACAGGAGCTGGTCCCATTGCAAACAGATTTAGCTTCCAATGTCAAAGGAAAACTTAATTCAGTTACAGGCCAAGTGCAAGTGAAAGATGGATGTCTGCTGAAAAACATTTCTGCTAACAAGAGCCTAGAGTGGCTGTGGAGGGGACAAAATGGATATGCCTGTACTGCTGTCCTCTCCTGCCAGTTCCTACCCTGCCCTGGGGAATGAGGGCTCAGATTTGCTCCCACTGGCAGAGGGGGGGTCTATCCAGAACACTGTGCACTTTATGATAAGACAAACCATGCTGC
Source organism: Turdus rufiventris (assembly GCA_013186435.1). NCBI lineage: Eukaryota > Metazoa > Chordata > Aves > Passeriformes > Turdidae > Turdus > Turdus rufiventris. Next base: position 3,085,762 of record PYHW01009542.1, on the reverse strand, counting down.
TCACAGCTCTATCCAGAGTCAACACCGGCAGCCTTCACAGTCAGTGTCCTGCTTGTCACACCCTGTGTCCCACCACTTTTCCCTCCCAGGCTATCTCAACTGAAGAGATTAACACGAGGCTGTACAATATCTTCCCTAGCACAAGCCTGGCCCTTCACAGAGATAACTATTTGTACTTAAAATGCTGAGATCATCCAGAAGCCAACTCTTATGTGGAAGACTGGGACTGTCCTAATAAACACTGTGTGTTGAAAGCAGCAGCAACAGCAGTCACTTAATTATTTTCCTAAAAGAGGGTCGCTTCTCTTCTGTGCAGAAACTAACAGGTTTTGCAGGCTACATTGTTCATGAATGCCTGTCTAAACTCATCAGTTTTAGGAACTTTCACTGACTTCAGCAAGCCATGGTGGATCAACTTGTATTTGCACTTCCCAGGACACACATTTGAATTGAAGATCAGCTAGTTCATTCCTCACTTTTTAGCATTGTGCCAGTTAAACACAAATGACTAAGCCCAGAGCAGCTATCCTATTTCTCACTGAACACAGCTACCCATACTACCCCTGTCTAACAAATTCCTGCTGACATCTGAAATTCCCTTCTAACAAAGTCCATGCTGAGGATGAATGAAATAGCTTCTCTGGTTTGTAAGTTTTTCCTAGTTCTCCTGTGTTTCTGTTACCACAAATGGAAACTTTTTCCACAGCTTTAGGAACATGAAAGCTGGGCAGAGCCATAGGGTGATATTTCCACATACATTTCCTGAATGCAGTTTTTCTTTAAGTCATTTTATGGGTTGGGGGAGAATATCCTGTGCACCACACCCACTTCCAGCCAGCTTCACATAATTTATACAGTCAGGAACCACAAACCATCTGCGAGAAGGTCAGATCCTAGGCAAGCCACTAGCCACACTGATTCTGAGCTGGAGGGTTCAATATTGCAGAGTCCTTAGAGCACATTCTATTCATCTCATGGTGTAATGACTGCTCCAAAGCTGCACGTGTGCAAGCAGGTGAACTTAGGTGAGAGCATTGAGCAGAAGAAACAGGCTAAGGAGACTTCATAGAAGAGTTCACACTATCTCAAGTACAGCCTTTGGGCTGACTTCCCTGTCCATTTGAAATTGAATCCATGCCTTTACAATAAAGCCCACAACCAAACCACAGCACCACAAAGACGGTTCTCAGTTGTACTGACCACTTCTGGTTACCATTGGAAATCTCTTGCTAGCACTACACAGGTCTTCCACCATGCATTTTCTGGTATGGGTGTGCTGGATCTGGTATGATCTATTTGGGCTTGCAGTGAGCAGGGACAGACTGTGGGGCAGACAGAGGACAAAATTAACTCGATGTTAATGAATGTCTGTACCTCCCAGAAGAGCTATGAACTCAAGATGAAAAGCCATGGAAAATTTGCAAAAGCTGTGCTTTTGCAAAATCCATTTCCTCTTCCTCCGTTCTGGTAGGGAATCACTGCCATCCTCACACAACAGCCAAGCAAGGGTTTTTATGCATTTTTGCACTGCTTAATCACATTGCTGATAGTAACCATAATTCCTGTTTTATAGCTAAGTAGGAAGAAAGCCTGTTCTTCTGTCACTATTACAAAACTCTCCAATCACACACAGCTTGACAGACTTGCAAGCTCAGAACACCACAAATCAACAGGTTTCACCAATGCCTTTAAACTGGATTTAACCGTAGATGAGACCCCAGGGCACTTCTGTCACAGCAGCACTGAAAAGCAGCTCTCAATCACACACCAGTGGATGCTCAAGGGGCAGTTGCTGACCCCCAGGACTGGCTGCAGCAAAGTCCTCCCCACTCTGTACATCAGCTCCCTACCTGCAAGATATGACACAAGTAAATTGCTTAAAGCTCGTGGGGGATGTCAGGGAGATTCAGAAATTGAGGCCACATTTTCTGGTCTCTATGGCACACCTCTGTAAGAAAAATAAGGAATAAATGGTAAAAAAAATAACTGCCCGAGTCTATCACCTTTAGATTTTACTCTTGTAAAGTTGTGCTTGTTTGTTTTTTTTTTTTGTGTATAAATGCATCACTTGGGTGCCTTTGAAGGAATGAACTCTATGGGAGGACAGTATTGGTGGAAATATTAATGAAGATTAATGCTTGCTTAGCCTCCAAGGGCAAGCTGCCTCTGTTGGACTTACTTAGGCATAATTAAAAGCAGCCAAGTGAGGTTTCCCCTTGCAAGACCTACTGAAGGAGCCCATCTCTTCCCACAGGCTGCAGGGACAGGGTAAGGGAAATGGCTTTCCTAGGCTAACATCAGCCTTTGTGGCAAATTCTCATTGAAAGCAGAATGCAAGGATTGCAGAACACCAAACACAACATCTGGCTGCTATTGAGTTTAGTTCCATTTTAGTTGAGACTTGTATAAGCTTGCCATGGGAGCAGGGGAAAATCTGCCACTGAATGTCCTGTGTGAAGATGGGGACATCTCTTACCGATTATTCTGTTACTCAGTGACTGGGGCGAACACGTGAGTCTCTCTCATGCAAACCACAACTATTTTACATGTAGGAACCCCACCGAATCCATTCCTGAATTGTAACAATGTACCCATTAGATCACCTAGCAGCGAGCTCCTTTTCAGCAGGAAAAATATGCTGTGGGTAAGGATCAGGGGAGTTGGCTGTGTTTCCTCCTATGGCTTTTCCCTCCCTCCCCTCAGGACAAAGGCAGGCTTGGTTCAAGGCAAAAATAATTTGCCTAGTCACATTCTGACAGAGGAAGTTCATTCAGAGGATCTGCCCTGTGAGGTCTGCAGGCAATGCAGATGGGCACTGTGAAGTGTCAAGCCTTCCTGCAGAACCACAGCTCTCCACTGACAAATCAGCCCTGCAGTGGCTTTGACAGAGAGTTTACCATAACCAGCCACCAGATAGCAGACCCGTACAGGAATTTTCCCAATCCCTTCACACCCTGTGCTGGACTCAAAGCAGCTTGTGATGCATGGCTGATAGAAAAGCAGAAGAGAAATGATGAATGTCAGCAATGAAATGCTCCCTGGCTGCAGCAACTCTGCCTCTGAGCTGATGGGGTGACAGCCAGGGAAGCAGTTTCACTCATCATTTCACTGAACACAATTTTTTTTTTCTTGAATGAGCTTATCTGAAATGCTGGAAAGGAACATACTAAATTGATACGCTATTTCAACTCCTACCTGTGTCAGTTTTCACAGATAGTTTTCTTCTATTCCTCCTTTGCAGAAAACACTGCAGTGCTCCCAGACTGCATCAAAGACAGCACAGTGGAGAGGAAGTTACTTGCACTTGCTCACCTGGACAAGCTTAGTTCTGCCCTATTTCAAGTACTGACTACTTTTAAGATGTCAGACCTCACTATCTCTAATTTAGACACATTTAGTAAGGAGGTGTAAAGATACAGCTACTTCACCCACTGACATTTGACAATAGACAGCTCTATGGATTTTATTCACATATATAAAATGTTGATTAGCACCAATATCATCACACAATATACTTCAGGATTCCCACTTGTATTCCTAAGCTCTGAGACTTTCATTCCTCTCTTCAAGAGAGTTAAAATTAATGAACAGACATGCTGCACCTCACATATGCCAAGGACACACTCATGCAGGGCTCTGCCAATTCCAGCATATCTGAAGCTGGGAGGGACATGGGGGCAATTTCTGAAAATCCAGTCCAACTTAGAAAAGAGGAAATTTCACTGTCTTTTCTTTTTTTAATTTGCACCACTTTTGTTGCAGGCATTCATCTCCCTCTTGTCCATCAAGCTTCCTTCTTCCACAAAACGCTACCTGACAGACTGGAGAGTCTGAGCTTCATTCCAGCAATTTAATCCCAAATTCCAATACCAGAGCAACTCATGTCAAGAGAGGAAAGAGATTCTTTGTTGCAGGTTAATCCCATCCTCCTTCTCCCTACTCCTCCAGATACTAAGGGCAAAGCAATCCCGGTTGCCTAGTGAATGCCACTGTGGTGGTAAGAGCTCAGCTTCACTGTGATCCCATTTCTGCGCTCTAACCAGGCACGTTTTCTACCCAAGACTTGGAATAACAAGCTGCTTGGACTCAGCGTGGTCTCTGCCTCCCCTTTGTGTCGGGGGGGCAGAAGGGCTGGTTTTGGGAACAGTCCCTCATATCCCCTTCTCCCCAACTTGCTCCAGCAAGCTCCCAGTACCAGAGACACCACCAGCTGGATCATTCTCTTCAGTTTGTTCCCTCCAGGCTCAGATCAGCTCCTCAGCTTGAGACCCCAATCTCTTGGTTCCTCTGCAAGGAAAAAGTGACACCAGCCATTATTCTCACAGTTTTATTTGTAAAGGACATAGCATGAAAAGCTGTATTTCAGTGTACTTCAAAACCTGAAAACCCCATGTCGGTTTGTGGTGTGTATGTTAAAGTGCTTGATATAACAATACTTTGACTAATGTCGTCTTGAAAATAATCCAGTTCTTATTCCGTTAGTAATAATGTAAAGACAAAATATACTTAATGGAGACATTTAGGGATCATTTTAAGCTATACAGGGCACATTTGTACATTTCAAGTGTAACACACAATATTTCCCCTCATGATGCGCACCTTCATTTGATTGAAAGAAGGAATTTTCTCACATACGCTGCCGAGCAACTACCCTAAAAACACATTTTTGAACAATGACAGCTAATTACACAAACCAACCTGGAATAAACATGAGGAGATTTTTCACTAAACAGTACAACTTCATTTATTTCAGAGAATTATAAATACACATTTTGTACATAGTGAGGCATTTGATTCTCTGACTCCCTCAATTACCATGCTGGCTGTTAGTAAAACTGGACTATGCAAACTCAGACATCTGCAGATGGGCATTGAATAGGAATTTATTTGTTTTTTTAAAAAGCAGATACCAGAGAGCTTTGGTCTTTTCCAAGATTCCCTTTCTCAACCAAAGAAGGTGCTTTAACACTGAAGTAAAAACTGTGTTAGCTTAGAAGAATCCTGATGGGTTTCTCACCATTCCAGTGGGTAAAATGATTTCTATAAACCTTACAGAAAAAAAACCTGTTTCCAATCAACAAAAGTAGTCCACTTAAAAAAAAGAAATCATACATGGGAGAATAAAAATTCACTATGAAGAACTGTTCTCCCAGGGTTGTCAAATAACTACTCCAGGAATTTGAGGCACTCAGCTGTGCCCCTTTCAATATATCTTGGGGTCAGTTATTGCCTACAAGGAAACATGAGACAAACGTAATTTTTATTGTATTATTAATATGATGTGAAACCTGACAAAACCAAACAAGTCAACACTTGCTGAGAAAGCTGAGGTGAAGTTGTGTTAAGTGCTAAAGGTTTCTTAATGTAGTCTGAAATGGGGAAAGGCCCTGATTTGAATTTTAAAAATTCTCAGGTTTTGACTTCTTTTAACTTAAGAAAGACTTAATGGAGTTATTGCCTTTTTTCTCTGTGTGTGGTTTTCTCATTTAAATGAATGACCTTTAGAGGTGCTTACATTTCTACTTTATCCTGCTTGGACTTAACCCTTGTCATGTCAGATGAGTGCTACGACTGCTCCAGCCATACACAGCCTTTGGAGAAGTCTGCAGCAGTGGACTTTGGGAAGCATCCAGCCCACAAAAGCAGATGATGCTGTGAAGAAATCCAAGGACTAAAGAGGTGGTTATTTCAGTAAAATGAAAGTCACTTAGACAGGGCTGGGCATGAAAAAACCCTGTATAGCAGTCATTAGACATGAAAGGCCTGAGTTGTAATAGAAATCAAAACATCTTAAGCATTCATTACCAAATAACGCTGCCACATGGTTTCTGGTGCTAAATGTGTAATTCATTGATAGAGTTAAGGACCCATTTTCAATTGCTGCTAAAGGGTTGTCATGCATCATCTGCTGACTTGAAGCAGACATGCCTGGCAACACAGAAAATCCTAACACTCCAAATTTCACATTTCTGGAAATGTAAGAGAGATGTCACACAGCTGTGGGCTCTGGCTACTAACTTGAGATACCATTCACAGCATTTAGTGACTCACACCCACAGCAGGGACATGGCAGTGCTGCCTGCAGTATTTGGGATGAGTTCAGTCAGTTTAAGGAAGCAAAAGCTCAGGAGGAAAGAATGGTTATTGAAAGTTGGAACCCTCATTAAAGAGGAAGGCTTCTTGACAGTACTATTTTACTTCTTTCTTAGAAACAAAAAGACTATAACATAAAACTCTCCAATTAAATGAAGTTACACAAAGAGTTTTCTTCTAGTTGGCAATCTGATGTGAAGCTGACACTGAAGTGAGTGCTGTTCCAAGAATTGGGCAGCAGAAGGACCACAGGAAAGTAGGGAAGCTTGGCAAAAGGCAGGTGAGAAAGCAAACCCTAATTTCCATCCTCTTTCCTTCTCCTTATCTCCCATCCCTCTTTCCACCATGTACACACTATGCCCAGACCTGCCACTGTCCACCATTGCTAAGTCCCTCCCAATGCCACCTGAGAGCACAGTGCAAAGCAACACTTCCAGAACCAGTCAGAGGCCTTCCCCAAGTCTCAGCTGGCAGTGAGACATCCAAGGAATCCACTGACCAAATACTCAAGATTGTAGGGAATAAACAATAAACCTACTTTTAAACTAACTTCCAAAAATTAAAACCGGGTGAAGCTGTGTCCTCAGATCCTTCCAACTCCCATCCACAAGAATAAAAAATACACTCTGTATTTGCTGCATGGTATTCACAAGGTGATTTTGATATAATCTCTTGCTCAATTTTTATCATACAGTTGCTCCCAGCTCCTCATCAAGAGCTGTATCTCTATAGAGGCACTGTATTAGTAACACGTTAACTGGAAAGAGTGTAGGAGAGAAGCCTCAAAATACCAACATGATTTTTCCCCCTCCTTTTGCTTAAATTCCTTTTGTTTTTGTAGCTGGACAATTAAAAAAAAAAAGTTATGCAAGATCCTGAACTCCCCTAGGAACACTCATTCTGCAGGACAAAGGAAGACTCATAACCTGTCAGCATTTCAAAGCCAGCTGATACAGTTCAGTAGCACAGCAACAGCAGTGTTTGTGGCTCTAAAGCAACGATTCTTCTCAAGTACAGTATTTGGTATAAACCAAATTCCTCATAATGGGAAAAAAATGGTCATCCACAGCACAAACTGGTTGAGGGTGAATCATGAGAATACCTAAACAGGGAAGTGACACACTGAGCAAGTCAAGCAAGCCACCATTCCCAATCTCAGGCTGCAGCAGCAAGGCTTCCACAGATGTCTCATCCTCTCAGGCTCTGAGGCTGACAGCAGTCCTTCTCTCCAGTGTTTAAGCATTCCAACATTTGCTTCCCCTTTTGGAGATCAACAGGAATGACACAAAAGACCTTACAGAAAAAAAATGATGACTCACAACTTCCATGCATGGGAAGACGAGTCTTCGAACAAACAACAAACTAAGAGAGACCACATACAGTAGGGTAAACCAGCATATGCTTACAGCATTTCCAAGAGTGACACAATCACAATGGCTACATAAGGATATTTGCTGTATTAATTTGCAATACCTGAAAAAAGCCCTGCTGAGTTTGCGCGGTATTTACACATTGATTGGCTTCTTCCTCACAAGCAAGTAGCGGCATCCCTTCCCACCTTGGTCCTTCCCTCCCTCCCCCAAGTCCTTCCCCTGGGTTTAAGCTACTCATAGTCAGAACAGGAACATTCAGTCTAAGAAAAATTTCTTAGAGTAATATAATTTCTTAAAGAAGATAGCATATTTACACACATCTAACACATGAAAATACTCTATTTTTTGTACTAAATTTCTGTTTCAAATAAACTACAATACTGCATCTTAGCTTTCTGCAGCTTTAGAGGCCAGTCCCCATTGGGCACAAACCAGGCTTCCCAATCCTGCTTCCACCAGCAGCTTTGCCTTACAGTGGTGCACTACCATGGCATTCAAGTCCTGACAGGTCTCCAATTGTGGTTTGCTTGTTTGGGAAAATAGTAATGAAGTTCTCAGCAAAGCCATGCTAAACATCCACTCCTTTAATGAGGGATCCTTCTAGGATGATGTTGAAATCTTGCAATGTCTGTAGGACTCGGATAAGGGAGTTGACAGTCATGCGGTCCCGGAGGAGAGCGTTCTCCTCGTACATCCTTGTGATGAGTGGGCACTCCGCCAGCAGTGGGATCCACTGAGACAGCAAGTGGTCCCTGGAAAGTGCAGGACAGGAATGGTTATAGCACCAAGTACAACAGACCTCACACTGGAATTCTTCTCCAAGAATACAATCCAAAACATGCAGCCCCTTTTTGTGAGCAGTGGGTGTTGTTTGCATGAACAAGTTTGCCGTGTAATCGCAACCCTTGATTTGGTTAGTAAAATATTACCTACTGTAGAAATGAAAATTGAAAGGTATTAGCAGAATTGGACATTTGTAAGAATTCAGGAACATTTTCAGATTGGAAACAGGGACAGTAATACTTGAGGAAAATCTGACAGACTGCTTGGCAACTGGTTTTACAAGTATCCACACAGATAAGACAAAAATGGAACTTATTTCTAGACATACCAACTTCTACCCTTCAAAATACAACTAAGTCCCACCCTCCTGCCCCTCCCCAAGTGCAAGACAGAAAGCACCCTATAAGGAAAGAAAGGTTCATCTAGAACAGTTCTGTCAAAATTTTAACAGGCATCCCATTTCCAAAAGCAATTGAATAAGGATTTAGAAAATCACCAGCTCCTGAAAAGGAATTCTGCATTCTGAAGTCAGTACTTCATCAAAATTAGCATTTCAAGACATATTTCATGATTTTCAAGCTAACAGTTATAAAAAAAGCTCAAAACATTTTTAGCAGTTTAGACACTATCCATGTATTATTAGTGCTTCTTTGTTCCAATTTTTGACGTAATACTAAAGCTGCCTAAAATAGGCACTGGATAATAGATAGGTGTGAGATGTCTTAAAATGGAAAATTAAAGGTAATAACAATGGTGGAAAAATATTCTTCTAGTCTAACGCCAGAGGATACACATAATGAAGAGCATTTCGGTACCTTGTCCCCAGGCAAACCAGGATTTGGAATTTGCCATCCTTTCCAATGTTCCTTGGAGCTGTATTGATGGCATTGACATAATGACAGAAAGTTTTGCATGAAGATCTCTGAAGCAAAAGAGCCTCCTCATTGTCTCCAATCTGATCACTGGTTTCAAAGTAAGCAACAGCTTTCTCTGTAGTAGGGAGAACATCAGAACCCAGTGAGAAGCAGCACTTCATTGTGATGCAGAATCACACAAGGGAATCCTCAAAAAATCAACCTGCTGAAAGCTATTCCACAGTTCATCTATGAATTCCTGACTCTGAAGACCATAGGAAGGTGGTCACCTCCACCTTTGCCATGGCATAGCACTGGTCAGTCTGGTTGATGTCTAACACAGGTAACACCAAGAAGCAGCACCACAGCACTCTTCAGTGGTTTCACTGTGATACCATCAGCACTGAGTCTTCTTTTTCTGAGTAAGCACTTACCCTCAGGCTCAGCATCTCCATCTACAAGCCTGTTCCAAGGCAGGAAGTACACCTTATATTACCCCTACATAGGCCTACAGGTAAGGATCACCAGAAGACCAGTGCAATGATCAGGAGAGTTCTCATCAACTGGGAATCCAAACCTTCCACTCCCTGCCCTTTCCCAGCTCTTCTCTAACACTGAGTGCTTCCTCTACCCCAAATTCCAGCCTACCTTCTTTCTCTCAGAAAAGCAGCTGTTTGAACTAGGAACTCCTAAATTTCTGCACAGACTCGCACTCTTTTCTTACAGAGAATTTCTCATATCTCACCAGGTTTCTCATTGACTTTAAGCAACCTGGAGCAGGGGCTTGATAAGAAAATGGCATCCTAGCTGATGAGAATCCAGGGAGTGAGGATTCTCATGTGAGAAGTCATTTTGCCCTAAACCTTCTCCTCCAAATCATATACCAGCTTACCTATGAAATCCCAGATGAAGACATTCTTATGAAAAATGCGAGCTGATTTGAATCCATGGTGGAAGACCTGTTCCAGTGCGGCAACCAGACCATTTTCTCCACACAACAGAATGGTAAGGCTCCCTCTCTGTGGAATTGGGAGAGTAGGTAAGTACAACTCACCTTTTTTGTATGCCATAAACTTCAGATCTAAAGGTAGTATATCTACTAGTACTTCAGAGCCATTTCTGTTTATAAAAATTTACAGGTAAGTAATGAAAAGTAGGAATTACCTCTTTCTCTGGCTTGTGGAAGTGTTTCACAATATTGTTCACGGCTTCCCCAATTCCCTCTTGGATCTGCCCTGCATTAGGCTCTGTAAAATGATGGAGAGCAGGCTAGCTGAAGGTTAATCTTTCCTTGCTTGACATTTCAGCATTTATGTCCTCTAATTTTACAGGAGCTGGACAGATGTATGAACAGGATCTAGACTGTCCCATCTCTGTGCTTTGACAGAGAATGTCTCACGTGACCCTCACAGTCCTGTGTCTCGTTGCAGCCAAGCACAGTTCTTCATAAAAGCTAATTTTAGGGCTGTGAGGTTGATGTGCCCCAGGGTCCCTGAAGAGATAAGCTCTGCCAGAAGGCAGCTCACAGCAGCCACATCAAGCTCTGAGCTGCCCTCAGAAACGCCTGTCTTCCCACAGACTGCAAAGTGAGCTGGGAGGCTGAGCACCATCAGCTACTGCAAATTCTGCTGCCTCCTCCTCCTCCCTCATCTCATATCTTCATGCTCCAAAGAAAGAGATTATTATTTCTCAACAGTCAAAAGGGGACATTGAAAGAGGCAACGTGTGCGTCACAGAGCAAACACCAACCAGGGAATGCAGAAAAAGCTCATCAGCTTGCAGCTGCTGCTCTGCACCAAGCCTTGCTTCAGGATGAACCCTCCTGTTCACAGAAGTGGTTTTTTTTCCCAGCAGTTGGCAGCTGACCCCTTCTCTCTGACCCTGGGGAGGAAGGCAAGGACTTACTGGTGTTCCTCCCTGTGAGGGAAGTGATGCTCAGCCGCCGAGTCACAGTGGGAGATTTCTGCTGGGGCGGGGTGCGGCACTGCTTTCCCAGCTCCTCATCAGACGTGGAGGACACCAGCTCTCCAATAAGGATTCGCTCCAGACTGCCATCATCAACGCCTTTTCCCAGCCACCGCCCACAGGGGAACCTGCAGCGCACCCAGCACAAGCACAGGTCAGCCCCACGCACAGTTGCAGCCTGATCTCAAAGCTGGGGGACAGCTGGCACCCAATAATCACTGCTAACAGGGAATAATTTGCTCACAGAGAATTCCCACAAAGCAGAGCTCTGCAGGAGCAACTCCTGCACCACAACTGATCATCCTTAGAAACAGGGAAATATGCAAAGCTTGGGTCACACACATATTTTATGATCCACACATCTTGTTTTCTGCTGAATTATTTTGCACTTGCAACCACAACTGATACACAGCTTTTAAGAGCGTTGTGATGATTAACAACCAAATGCCCACAGAATTTCCACCCAGCTGAGGCTGTGGAATCTTCTCATCTTCTCATACTCACACCTCACCTCACAATTTACTGCTGTATCTTTGGATCCCATACAGCCCTAATGAAATCCATGCACGTGTCCATAGCCCTAATAATTTTATTCCATGTCCTCCTACTTTCCCCTATATTTGGAGCTCACCTCTCTGAATTGCAAAGTTTTCAAAGTTCACATTTTTTTAAAAACTGAGTTTACTTAGCCATGTTTTATAAAACCAACAATGAATTAGGAGACCATTTTGACACATGTGCTCAATGTAAGATTAAGAAATCATCAAAAACCTTTTATTTTCTTAATATTTCCCCCAGAGCATCATCTCAGCTCTTGGAGTTTAAAGAGTTAATTTGTGCACAATTTTACCACACTAAATCGAGAGATTTCTTAGACACAAACATATGACTCATTTCAAAATATCCATACTGTCTGTCCTGTCTCAGAAAGATGCAAAGAAAATCCTACAGTCAAATACAATTTAATATTTATCAGATTATCTGACTTAACTAGGGCTTCTGAAATCAGAGAACCACAGGTGGGGGGGACCAACCCAACCCTATCAGGGTACCAAATGAGCCTCAGTCAGGAGAAGGTGAGTGCCTTCTTGCTTTCTCTAAATTCAACAAGAATTTCAGACAGGGAGAATTCCAACTTGTTGCTTACTTGTACGTGTGTCCTGTGATTTCATTCCTGACCATGACACAATCAACCAGCCACTTGGCCAGTAGCCCTGAGTTGTCATGACCAATCTGAACGGTCGTCAGCTTCCCCAAGTTCTGGCACTGAAATGAGTAACAGTTTTTGCTTCATTTAAAAAAGAACAGACAACACACACCCCCACCACATGCACGCATATGGACTCAAATGCAGGCTTTTATTCAGTTTTCTAGTTTTCTTTGATTTATAGAACAAGTATTTTTGACCAAACACGCAGAGCATTTTCAAAAGCAGCATAATTATTTTAAGACAGGAGAAAATAAATAAGAGCTTGTGGAGAGATTATATTCTTTGTTAGGAGAGCTCACTCTGAATATTTCTGGGAAGTATTAATGACACATTTCTGAGTAAGGTGATAAAAAGGTGTGCTCTTGCAGAAGAAATAGATCTTCAGCTTACAAATACAAAGAGCTTTTCAAAAATCCATTTGGTGCATACTGACCTTCAGCTGACTCACTCCACACTATGCAGCAGTCCCTAGATCCTTTATTATTTTCAAAGATTGATTTGCTTATTTTTGGGCCAAACAAAAATCACTTACATGAGACTCAGAATCACAACGACACAGAAGAAGGAAAACAATGCACTGTGAATTCCAGTGCCTTGTAGGTGGGGCTGGCAACATCTGTTAATGTCACCTAAACACTTCTCTGGAAAGACTTTGGTTTTCACTGCTTCTAATGCTGCCAAACAAGCAGCTTGAGCTGATGTTATCTGTAAGTGGGTGGCTACCTAAGCTGATAGTTTCATCCAAAGGAATAATCCAGAACAGCATCAATATGGTCCTTAGAAATATCTAAATATGTCATTTTGCCTGTTAGAAGCCTGAAGGTCTTTCCTACAAAATAGTAATATCTGAATGAGACGTGGGCATTTATCTCAAAAATATCCTCTCTTTGTAAAAATCGACCTATATTTGGCAAGAGGCTTTTTTTGCTATTGTTGTTGAAGATCAGTCTGCATATGCTCAGTGGATGCAACCTCAATTTCAGCAGCAGATTTTCCTACAAAATCACTCCTTAATGGATATGGTACAGCCCGGAGCTAGAGGAGCTTGATGGGGCTTTCCCTGCAATTCCCACTACCAGCTGCTTTGGCATGGCACCGAGCCAACCTGTAACGGCTGGGTGGGAAAGCAGAGGGGAAAGCAAAGAGAAAACCCCAGCAAGTCTAGGGGAGAGAGCCCAGTGGGGATGGCAGCTCCCAGTGTGCCACAAACAGCACCTGAGGCTGGGATGCTGAAGAGCAGTGCCAGACAACAGGCTGAGAAGAAATCTGGGACTGGCCAGAGGTCAAAAGGGATCTGGGGGGTGGTTAGTGGAATGACAGAGTGAGAGAAGGGAAAAGAAGAATTTGAAGGGAGATGAGAAGCTGGAAATGAGCACTGAAAGAGAAAATTAGGCAAGGAGGTGTAGAAGGGAATGAGACATGGAAATAGACAGGGAAGGTAAGGAATTCTGGGCTAGACAGGGACAGCAGCAAGCCTGTGGTTAAAAGTGCTGTGCGCTCACAAGAAACCCTCATCTCACACAAGAGGGGCAGGCTATTTTCCTGTACGTCTTTGAAGCTACAGTGACATTGAAAATCAGGACTGAACCTGAAAACCCCCTTAAAAACCCCTTAACAAATTAATATTTTGGAAGCATGTTTCAAATTGAAAGGAAAAAGTGAAGGGCACGTACTCACCTCAAATGTCATTTCTAGGTGGTTTTTAGGAATCTGCATGACACCACTATCTCCCAGTTCTCCTGACACACATATCCATGGGTTTGACGTGGTTATTGCATTGCTTAGTTTTTTGATGGGAATTATCACTGACCTGTAAGGGATCACTGAGAACAGGCAGAGGGGGAAGTATGTTAGTCTTGATCTATTATTTTCCCCCGTACAGCAAACGCAATTTCTGGGGCAATCCACGCCGTTCCCTTGAAGCCAAGCTGTCATTCGTGTCTCAGAAGCGAAGCAGGAGATCCCGGCGGGGCAGCGGTGCCGCACGGTGGAGCTGCAGCCCCGCGGCACAGCGGGGCCCGGCCCGGGACAGCGGGGCCCAACCGGGACAGCGGGGCCCGGCCCGGGACAGCGGGGCCCAGCCCGGGACAGCGGGGCCCAGGCCAGGACAGTGGGGCCCAGGCCGGGACAGCGGGGCCCAGCCCGGGACAGCGGGGCCCAGCCCGGGACAGCGGGGCTCAGGCCGGGACAGCGGGGCTCAGCCCGGGACAGCGGGGCTCAGGCCGGGACAGCGGGGCCCAACCGGGACAGCGGGGCCCGGGATGGCGCGGCCCAGCCCCTCCTGCAGGAGGATGGGGCCGGTCACGGTTGAAAAAAGTGTCACAGTCATTCACCAGTCTGGTTTACAAGGGACCTTTAGAAGCCATCTAGTCCAACCCCCGGCAGTGAGCAGAGCCATCTTCACTGCTCACAGTCCTTTCCAAGCTGGCCTTGAACACGCCCAGGGATGGGGCATCCACAGCTTCTCTGGGCAGCCTGTGACAGGGTCTCACTACCCAAAATGTAAAAAACTTCTTCCTTATAGCTAACCTAAATTGACCCCCTTTTGGTTAAAACCATCACTCCTTGTCCTACTGCAACAGTTAAATGATAAAATGTCTGTTCCCATATTTGTATAGGTCCCCTTCAAGTACTGAAGGGCTGCAATGCTGGCATGGCTGCTAACACCACTAACACCACAGCCAGGCTCTCAGGTCATCCCCCTCTTTATTCTTATTCCTGTTCTTATTGTTTTACTCTTCTTCTTTTAAATCTGTACCACTCATACATGCTTAAGACAAGGACTGCCACCCACCCCAATATGGATTTGACTCTGACACTGCACCTCTAGCACTGCAAGACTCACTCTCCCCTTATGTTTCACAAGCTGCCTTTTTGACTGGGAAAGCTAAGCCAACCTCTTTTACTTCTGTGTGCCAGCCAATCAACTGCACTCAAAAAAAAATACCCTCAAATCCCGAGCACTTGTCCTACAGGAGAAAGCTGTTAAGCTAGATGCCCCACAGAAATAAGGTAATCAAGGATGAATAAATCTCTTTGTGCTGCACTAGCTCGGAGGGGATTTATTGCTTTAAGAGGAGAAAAAGTAGAATGAGTCCCTGTTTTGACAGCCATATAAAACTTGCTTCGCTTCACTCTGAACAGGCAGGAAAATAAAAAAAAAACAGCTGCCCAGGTGAATCCAAATAATTAGGCCATCTAATGGGATCTTGTTTTTTCTGCATTGTCCAGTACTAGAGAGACAGAGATTAATTTCCAGATATCAATCCAATCTCTGCTCTCCTCCTTACAAGTGAGAATGAGAAAGGGCATTTTTATGGTATTTAAGAAGAGACAAAAAGATTTAAAATACACAGAGGAGCACAAAGTATTTCATCCTCCAATCTTCCATCTCCTCGTCAGTCTGAGGAGAGATTGCTAGTATGCACACTTAATGAATGCCAGAAAGAAACATTAGGAGGTAGAGGACTTGTCTGGGAGAGAAGCTGAAAGAAACTATACAGAGAGCAGCACTGTCTGCTGATTACTCTCCTTTGTGCAATGCTCTTATCCAGAGCACTCCCACACAACCTTGGCACTCCAGCTGGTTTCCCAGAGCAACACCCAGAACGCAGGAGCCCCACAGCAACAACCAAGGCTTCCAGATAAGGGCTCAGCTACTCAGGCACCAGCAACATCATCTCTTACAAATCATGACAGCAACTAATTTTCAGTCAGGGGAAAAAAGATTGATTCTCCAACTCACTGATTGTAGTGAAGACGCTTGTGAAGCAGAAGTAATCCACAGCATTAAGTGAGAGCAGGTGATACAGAAACTGTTCCCGTTCTTCTTCACAGCGCAGGAAAGCATAACGCTTGTAAAGTTTCCTGGGAGAAATGAGCACATGGCATTTTTATTGTTGCTGTTGAAAAAGCACCATGTATCTTAAAAGGTGTTTGAATCTTAAAATACCAAATGAAGAGTGGCTCTTAATGGGAGGTATGACTCCCCAATAACTGAAGCTGCTAGAAACCCACAGAGGGCATGTAAATGTGCTACATGTGTTTTACAGAGCACTCTTGGCTCCTCACTCCCACAGCAAGGCTACTGAGTTCATTTCAGTTCGGGGTTTGCTGCAAAGCACAGGTTAAAACTAATACTCACAGCAGCAGCAGATCTGAACCAACATACAGCAATCTCAATTCTTCCCCATACCTTCCCACTGTGGAATGGCCTCATCTAATAACCTCATGTCCCTTCTGCTCCCTACCGTGACAGAAAATTCAGCAGAGTGCACCAAGCAGCAGCTGGGGTCCTCCCATCACTCTGTCAGTTCAAGGATCTGTAGGGCTGCTATGTGGCTTGGGTCAGTGCAGAGATCTGACCAAGAACTAATGCCTCCTTTCTGAAACCTGTGATGTGTTTTCCACGCAGTTTAGTAGACTCTTGCCCTGCTGGGTGGGCAGTGCTGCCTCTCCCAACTCTTCCTTGCCCTTCAATCACTTCTAGCTGGAAACCACAGTACCCAAACAGGGTGCCTGGCTGTACCCCAAGCAGCAGCACCTTGAGATATCACTTTCACAATGTGAAAGTGAAGGTTTAAAGAAAGAGCTGGCTTACTTTGCAAGTGCCTGGTTGGAAAGCAGCTGCTTCAGGTGCTGAGACAGAAGCTTCTTCTCCAGAGAAAGTCTTATCCAGGCTCGAGCTCGCCCCACATCAGTCTTTATCTCACTCATGTTCTGAACATGCCTGAAATGTGTGGGAAATAAATAGATGAATCATAAAAATTCTGCATGCTTCAAATGGCAACATCCAGTGTGACGATGCAGCAGGTGAACTGGAAAATGTCTTCTGACACGATTTCTGGAGAGATCCCCAGCAGGGCCCCCTGAATCCTGCACAGTGGCAATGAGATCCCTGGCATCCCCAGGCTGGCACAAGGACAGGTGACAGGTTTTCCTGGGCATGGCAGCCCACAGGAGCTACTCTGTGGTTGTCTGGCCAAGGTGAGGAGGGGTAAACCTCCTTACCCCTGCATTGCCCGAGGTAGATGTTCTTATGGACACTGGTAACACTTAAAAAAAGCAGGCACCTTGTGAGACCCACTTATATCTCAGCTGCCCCCTCAAGCTGCTGACTTGAACAGGTGTGTCTGGGAGGGCAGAGGACAAACACATGTCCTGAGTTTCTCCAAACCACGGTGGCTCTGAAGGTTCTAACAAACCCCTTGAGGGCAGCAGCAATGGCACATCTGAGAAAAGGAGGACTGCCAAGGCAAAAACAGCAACAGGAAGCTGCAAGGAGAATCACATTTTTAGGGATATAAAAGACCTTCCTGTAAGTGATAATTTGAACAGCTCTCCATATGTTTCATCTGCAGGAAAACAGAACTATTCCATAGGGGCTTTCTTCTATGGTTTTGCTTTTTTTTTTCTTTTTAAACTTCCCACATTTCAGTTTGGAGAATGCCAGAAACTCTAGTTTTAGAGCACAGGGAGGTTAAGAAGATGAAGAGAACTGCCATGGCAGGATAAAGTTGCTTCCAAAACCACACACTTAGTTAAATACAAAACAAGGAAAATGAGTAACAGTTTTCAGCAGGGGGGAGAAAAGGCTGCAATTTCTTAATTTTCATGCATGTTAACTGCACAGAAAATTCAGACCTCCAAATCTCCATGGCAAACTCCAAGTACCATCACTTGAAATCTTAACTACTCCCGGTTGCAATTTACTGTCCTCCTGCAACTTTCTTGACAGCCCTCCTCCTCAGCATTGCTGAGTGTTGGGGGATGTGACAATATTTACTCCAAAGGAAATCCAGCAAAGTCGTGCTGTGACTGATGCTTTTTACATTGACTACTATAGTCTCACTGTCTCATGCTTTCCCCCATCTGTTACACTCCGGTGTGTGCTTTGTGTTATATTTAGTCCCTGAATTATTTGAGAAAACTACTCTCATGTTTATAGAGCCTCTAACAGAGCAGGCCCAGAACCTTTAGGACAAATTTGCAAAGAACAACTTGGAGCTGTCCAGAAATACGAGTTATCTCTACACAAATGAAGAGGATGCACAGCCCAGCAGCACTGCTCTGTGCAAGGCTGACGCCTTGCTCCTGGCACGGGAAAAGCCTTCCTGGCTCAGAGCATGGCAGCCAGCATTAGACCTTCCAGTAGAGAGCTGGACATGTGACCCCTAGTCCTTGAGAAACAGGATGCATGCTACACTCAACTACATAATGTTGAGACACTCTCCTCAGACATTTCAAGCCTTTTGAAATGGGAAGATCAAAGCACAGACTATCATCTCCCTCCCCTTCTCCCTGAGTGCTCAGCTTGAATTACATCTAATATGAAACACTGAGCAGAATATATTATTTCACTGTGAGAAGATTCAAGTACAGATGGACTCAACCTTATTCCACGCACGCTCTGTGCCTCTTCATTACCTGCGTCTGGTTCAGACTAGATTAGCATTAATTGTGCATTTGGGAAAAATAAATATCTGCAAGCATGCAGCTTGCTAGAGATATTGAAAAGATTCAGTAATCAGTCTTGGTGTCAGCAAAAGCAGAGTGTAACAGAGCAGAGCATGCAGGAACCCAAATTTATTTCACTGTCAGTTGTGAGAGTCAGAACAGCTCTATTTTTATCAGTGACCTAAGTGTAAGCACCGTATGCTCACCACTGCACAGCAAATTCTTCTTGTCAGAGCACTGAACAGCTATTTCAATGCAACTCCCCCGGTTTGGACTTGCTTTTAATCCCATTAGCAATAAAGAAAAATCTATTTGCCCTGTCAAATGTAAGCCTGGGGTATAGTGGGACAAGCCCTCTGCAAACAGCTGTGCCGACAGCAGAGGTTACAGCTGCTCAGCACCACCATGCCCCAGGGATGCTGTGCACACTCCCATGCCAGCACAATCAGGAAGGGGCTTACAGCTTATCCCAGGTAGACAGCAGGTCTTTACTCAGCGTTCTTGTTGAACGCAGCAGGTTAAACATGACTGCTGTGGGCGCAGTGGCCAGTGCCCCACAGGAGGGAGGCCAGACATGGGCATGAGAGCAAGTGCTGATAGCAAGGCACAGCTTGCCCAAAGGGGAAGGATCAGAAACTTGAATCCAGCTGGACCAAAGGTTTTGGGGAAGCCTTGATGTCGACTGGTTGGGTTGGATACTCAACAATGCCTGAAGGGTGAGGCCGTGCTGTAAGCAGGCTGTAGCTGGAAGAGGGGCTGGAGAGATGAGGCAGATCCATGCCAAGTGAAAGGCCGGAGACAGTGCCCCTGGGCTGGCTCGTGCCATTGAGATTCCATGAACGAAACCAAAATAAACACCCTGAGCATCTTCCTGACCACATCTATGATGCCTGGCTTTTAGGGGGGGCAGAGGACACACCACAGTACCTGTCACACATGACACATTCAAAGCATGACTGTGACTCAGCCCTGCTTTTAAGTTGTTTACATAACCTTGCATGAGCCATCAGAAACAAGCCCTGCTTAAGGCAGTGCTTAATCCTCCAGCCATTAGTTCAGTCAGCACCACAAGCCCTGCACAATTTAACAACTTCAACTTCAGCCTGGGTCTCTGTGTGCAAACAAATATTAGGCAGCATTCCTTCCATGCAGGAGAAAGTATGCCTCAAGATTACAGATGACAAATTCAACTCACCATCTGCCCAGTATTTTCTATGACCAGACATATTCGTGGACAATCATGAACACCCAAGGCATTAACAAAAGGTAATGTTCTGCTTCTGTACTTTTTCTCTGAAGAAGACTTTTGTGATTCAAACAAGAGAGCTCAAATCCATGCCGGCTTTCATTATTCCAGTGAAAGCCCATGGAAGGCAGAACCCATGCATGCAGCAGTGAGCACGCACAGCCTCCTCTGTCAGCAAACCCCTCCCAGCACAGGAGTTTCTGCTCCAGATCCTCCTTCATCCTTCCTTCAGACTGACCCTCTACATGCCTGTCAGTCTTCCAGGACTGAATTAAGGAGAGAGCTGCCACATCTCATGAGACAGATGCTAAAACGGCAGACACATGTTCAAAATGACCTCTTGGCACTACACCCCTAATTACACTGCA
This sequence comes from Turdus rufiventris, assembly GCA_013186435.1. Classification (NCBI taxonomy): domain Eukaryota; kingdom Metazoa; phylum Chordata; class Aves; order Passeriformes; family Turdidae; genus Turdus; species Turdus rufiventris. Next base: position 3,065,414 of record PYHW01009542.1, on the reverse strand, counting down.
TGTATTCTCTCTCCCTCTTTTACATGTTGTTTTAGCCGTACGTGGCATGTCATGCTCTTTGAAATTAGAACAAAAGACTCAAACTACAAAGCATCGAACTACAAAGTTGCACACTGCAGGTGGAGAGTACAGTGATTTTTTTCTGAGAAAAATCTGACTAATCTATCAACACGTAGTAAAAATCACATCACTGTAATCAGGGTTTTGTGAGCTGACTATAATAAATCTTATTTTTACCCTAAGGTTCTTTTGCCATATCTTTACGTGTAAGACGAATGTAAAAAACAGTACTCATGCTGTCTTACACATTAAATTGTCAGCAGTTGCTCTCAGCTCTTCACAGATGAGCATTATTGCATTATTCCTTCTCTACTTTCATGGCCTGTTTATCCCACTGCAATCCTTAGTCCTGGCATGACAAGTATCAAAACAGTGGCCTGACCTGGCAGTGGCTTAAATGAGGAGATGCCCTGAAGAACTTCTGCCTGCTGCTGTCACACCAGCCTCCACCTCTTCTGACTCTCTAATCCTTCTAGTTCCAAACAAATACTGCTTGAAAAGGTGTCCAGAGCCAGGCTGTGGTCCACTGGAGAGACCCTGCCTTAACTTCACATCCCAGCTTTAAACTCACCCAAATTCTATGCCTGATTAAACTTCTAAACTTGTACATTTATTACTACCTGCCATTAAAAGCTAGTTGAAAAGAAAGAATACTGCTCAGGCATTGCAAGCAGATTGTAATGTCCCTTTGCTTTGCCCATCAACTGTACCTGCTGAGTCAGTAATTAAAATATGAACTAAAACCAAATTGAAAATACCAAGGAATTTAACATAGCTGCTGTTATTTGTAGAAGCTGGCTTTATTACTAGAAGAATTCCCCTGGGAAAACAGAAATTGCAGTAACATATGTGTGATTTTCATTCTCTGCTCACTAAAATAGATCAAGTGAACATAGAAAAAAGTTTTTCAAAACAGAAAGGCAACACACTGTAGATTTGAATGTGGGCTGAAGAGAGGGTTTAATTCTCCTTAGCCTTTACAGACCTAAAGCCAGTGAGAATCTTTACCTTATGCTACACAATTAAACCCACAATTAATGCTTTAGGAACCAAATTGCATACCTCATATCTTGTATCAGGGAAACCCTCAATGTAGGCAGAGTAATTCCTGTATCAGACTTTCGTCTTTCTGTTCCACCACCAACTAGAGTAGAGAAAATACACGCAGTTAATACCACACTACAATAATAGTCTGCAATACATTTGTTCTACATACAGCTGAAAACAATCTTAAGTGCCTGGTAACTGCACTGTTTCTGTGCATTGTCATTAACTCTATCCTGGAAATGTAGAACTAGACAAAATGAAAATTCTGAATATATCTTAACCCAGCACTGAACTTGGGAGATCTAGCTTCCTCTTTTTTTGTATGTGAAATACCTTCACTAAAATCTGTACAGCAATGAGTTTTACTAGTAAGAATTAATAAGAGTTTATTTCTATGGCAAGCTCACAACTGAGAACAACTGAAATAAAATTAAGCTACAGTAACATATTCCATGCAAAGAATGGCATGCATTTCTGTGCTCTGCTCTGATCAAACCACTTTGTGGTGACACATTTTGCTCTCAGGAATTTGTGCCTGCCAGCCAGATTGTTTAGTGCATTACTCATTGAAGCTTATTAAAAAGTTCTTTCATGGGAGAGACTAGTTTCTCCATAAATGCCTCTTTGAAGACTGATCATACAAGTTCCCATCTGCAGGATCTGAATTGGAGAGTCCTTGCAAGATGACCCATTGAAGTTCAGAGACTTTTACAACAGTACCCCAGCCACGGAACAGGGACATCTCAAGGTTGTCAGAAAACCTCTCTTAAAACACAGAAGTAATTAAGTGATTGTAAGGGGCCAAGCCAAAGCATAAATTGAGCACCTAGACTGATGGACAGAGATTAATTACACAATTTCTGAACTGTACCACCCACCAGTATAACACGAATAACATGGAGTTATTCATACTGGGATTTGAGAGACAAATTACGCTCACTGAGAGAAAAATGTCAGCTGTCTTATTCCCAGCTCCACACTTTCAGCTTCTTCAGAAATTCTCTCTTGTGGACACACTGCTTCTCATACCTCACTCAATGCTCATTAAAAGGGAATGAAGGTAGGGCACATACATCAAGTGATTTTCTAGACAAAGATGGAAACTATGTTCTTTTGCCTCCAATTATTTCAATCAATTTTGTCCCGACATAAAGACATCCCCACAATGATTATAACAAGTCTCAAGATGTAAATATAGTATTAGCAAGCAAATACACTGAAAATCCTGCACAGGTTTCATGTGGTTCCTCCCATGGCTGAGTTCACTTGCTGTGATGGACTTCTCATGGAGTCACCTCCCAAGCACTCACCTGGGGATTCTGCACTGTGCTCTTGCTTCTCTTCTCTCTCCTGGTACTGAAGCAAATGGGACCACAATGCAGATTTCCCCTGAAAATGGAATAAAGTATGTTACTTTAAATAAACCAGGCAAAAAACAATCAATAATAATGGCCAATAAACATAGCAGAATAATGAAATGGCATTTGAATGGGTAAAATGTTCAGTAATGAAAACCAGTCCTTCTCTTTTGGGCCATGAAACCCCAGGGAGAGAGGACCATCCCACTGATCCAGCAGTCACACCACCCACCTTGCTTCTTTGTCCTCCCTCTTGGTTTCCTGTGTGAAGGTTCAAAGAGAATAAACCAAACACGTACTTGACAACATCACCACAATTTCTGGAGGGAAAAACACAAAAAAAAATCCCCCCCCAAAAAAAAAACCCCAAACACCCAAAGCTCCTCAAACCTTAGCAAAATATAAACCAGGGACGTGGATCCCAAAGACACCTCCTGCTTTATCTTGGAGTTATACCACTGAGTAGCAGCTTAAAAGGCAGAGATGACATGCAGTATTTACCAACCTGCTTGACCTGCAGACCATGGCTCCAGATTCTTTCTAGCAGATCACAGAGACTGGCAATCAGTGTATTTTCCTCCAGACCTGTTATGTTGGCTTCTCCATGTCCCAGCTCAACTGCTTCATGGCCCATTTTCTCCACCAACATGCGTTTAGTCTATTAAACAAAAGATCCCAATAGTTTCTAAGAATGTTATCCAACAATGGATAGAATTTACAGATGGATTTACTTACACATGCCTAATCTAGAGACCATGGCTAATAGAGAGAAGCTTCAAATCTATTTGCAGAGATTGCAAATGAACAAAAATTATATATTAAAAAAGTTTGCTTAATTACTTTGAATCACAGAATACCCTGAGTTGGAAGGGACCCAAAAAGACCTCATCCAGCTCCTGTGCCTGCACAGGACAACCCCGAGAGTCACACCATGTGTCTGAGAGCACTGTTCAAACACCTCTTGAACTCTGGCAGACCTGGTGCTGTGACCATTTCCCTGGGGAGGATGTTCCAGCTGTCCTATTTCTATACCATTTATCTATTGTCCTATTTCTATGCTGTTGATTTATTACCAAGCGGAGTACAGAATACATTCTCAGTCTTACTTAGCTTCTGTTTTAATTCTTGTTACAGCCAATAAAGTTTAACACTCAAGTAAAGCAGTATACTACCAACTGCAACAGACACAAAGAAGCTGCATGTCCATGACTACAAAAGCTTCTTTAATATTAGGAACTGTTATAATTCATTTGCTCTGCATAAACAACATTCACAAGCCATACGTGCTGAATTCTTCCCTTTTGACCAAGGGCATCCAAGCTATTCTATTTAGGCTACATGTCGATATGAACAATTAAAGGAAATCCTCCAGAAGATGTCTGATCGTGCTGATTCTCCTTCCTGTCCTTTCTACTTCTTCCATCAACTCCAACTGCATAAACAGAAGAGTGAAAACACATTCCTTTCTCTTCTAGCTGTTGAAAAACACTACAGGGACATCCACTCTGCAATAACCAGATGTTCCAACAGAACAATGCCATTCCAGCTGTGAACCAGGAGAACATCTGCAGGTGTTATTTGAGCTCACTGCACTGCAGTACCCAGGGGATGACCTACCTTCATGCGACATTCCTTCAGTAACCCTTCCACAAACTTCCAGTTGGTCTGTGCAATCACAGCTGGAGAGAGGTCTGACAGTTTGGGCTGCCTTAAATTTTTACCTAAACTCCTTGCTTCCTGCATGTATTTCTAAAAATAAAGAGAATAATTTTAGATATTACAGGTCAGAGTGACTCTCCTCACCCTAGGCAAGCAAGGCAGTGAAAATAAATGAGCTTGTGTTAATCTAGAAACATAATCTTGATTTGTCTGATGTTTAGGTGTCAGGCTGGAGAAGTAGAATGATCCCTTTTGACAACAGAAAAAGCAAGATATTTTCCTGAGTGGTACGGAATTGGTCAGTATTAGCCAGTGAACTGTGCTGTTAGTCACTAGCATGAAGTTAGGCACAACAAGTGCATAACGTGTAATACTTTCATTCAGCAATAAAGTCAAAACACCAAGAAAAGCTTCTTTCCACTGTTATTTCTCACTTAAAAAAAATAAAATTTAAAATTGTCTAATTCGTGACCACACTATATATGAATAGAAAAAGAATCCCTTGTAAATAAATTATAAGCAGAAATACACTTAATGAATGAGAAAAAATTCATCCATTTCTTTTTATCTAGATAGTTTACACAGGAAAAATGAGACAACCTTATTCTCAATTAACTTCTTGATTACAAGTGAAGTTCATTTTAAACAGTATTGACACTTGGGATCATTCATATTCTTACTATGGTAATTGTTAAATATGGATAAAAATCCACATACTCTAAAAAGGGATCTAAGCTATAACTGAAGACTTTCAGATTTTCCTGCTCCACTGCCTTGTCTTCAGGGGCAGGGTATTTTTTGCTTTGGTCTGTTTTTTGGGAGTATTTTTGTTCAGTTTTTGTTTTGGTTTGGTTTGGTTTTTTGTTTTTTGGGTTTTTTTAATTTTTTTTTATTTTTTTTGTTGTTTTTGTTTTTGTTTTTGTTTTGCTAAGTCTAAATACACAAACCAATCAGGAAGTGACCTCTGACCCCAGCATCAGTGAGAGCTACATACTGAGCAAGGCTGAGGAGTTGGCCACAACTATCAAAATGTTGTTCAAGCATTATTCGTCATTTTTTTCTAAAAATAGCAGAATTAGAATAGAATGTTGCCAAATAAAAGTCTTGAAAACCAGTGGTCATAGCCTAGTGTGGGAATGCTCTGTTTCCATAGCGGGTTTTTGTCCAGTTAATGATGCCTCTCTGGGGGATGGTATGTGACAATGACCACTCTTTCCTGGAAGGAGCAGATCACATCCCTCCAGGGAATTCTTGCTGCTACTGGCTGGATTTTTTGGGGAACTGAGAGGTCACTATGGCTGCTGCATCCTTGGAGCTTTCTGTCTGGGCAGAAAATTTATTCCATAGAACCACAGAATGGTTTTTTCTCAACGCAGAAATTTGGACAAGAACACTTAGCATCACTCTAACAGGTCAGACAAGAATGTAGGGTTCTGCCATGAAAAAGCTGGGTTCTACTGAAATTCTCAGTTACATAACTGCAGTTTCACCAGTACTGTAAGGATTTTAAAATAGTTCAAAAACTATAGGTAGGAATAAAAGAAAAAGCTACAGATGATGAAAGTGTGTTGTTTAGCAAGCAACCTCACAAGTGACTTCCACTTCAGTGCAGAAAATAACAGCAAAACCAATGAAAAAGTAATACAGGGAATATATAACTAGAAAAACTAGTATTTCTTTTTAAATGTGAAGGGATAAAAAGTGTGGTTATAGTCTGAAGAGTACAAAACACAGATAACCTTACTTTATTCATTGTATATCTTATTATATTAAAATTAAAAATAAAACAAAACTCTAAGGTTCCAGAGAAGAATAAGGGTGGGCTGAGAGAATCAGCTGATTACCTTTTGCTTGTTCATCAGCATCCATGCACCACCACCCTCTTGCAGACTGTGATGAAATGATCCAGGCAGCCAGAAAGCAATGCTTTTGGGATTTGACACCCTGAACTGAATTGGCAAGTGAGCAACAAGGGGGGAAAAAACCCCAAAGCAAAACAAAATTGTTATCTTTTAGCCTTGGAGCCACTGTGTTTTCCAGGGAGCCAGTGTGGAAGCTCCTTTCCAGCTACTTTTCCAATTATAACCACACTTCCAAGTGCTACAGGGACATGCTCATACTCTACAAGAAAGGTGCAGGTTTGAGATGCAGCAAAGACAGAGGTTCCTCATGCTAACCACGTCTCAAAAGCAGCTTTCAACAAGAAAAACTAAAACATACCAGGCAGCATTCAGAGAAGGATTTTTTAGGAGGCCGTGCAGGAGGGGGTGGTCCCTGATCCCACTCCCAGAAGGCCATTGAATTCTGACGAAGCAAAAGCTCCTCCGATGGCTAAGAGGAGGCAGATGCCCCAATGGCAGAACAGCCAGAAAGAAAGAGGAGACAAAGCAAAAGAAGCATGCATATGATCCACAGCCAAAAAAAGAAGAGAGTAAATACATGACAAAGTACTGAAAAGGCTCTGCTGTGATATACACGCACGAGGCACTGTTTAAAACATACTTGCAAAGCCCTGTTAGCAAAAATAGCAACAAACATGTACAAGTGCTGTTTTGCTGTGTTTCCATGAAACATCGTTCAAAGTTACGGTTGAAGAGTCCCCTCATCCACTCAGGTTCTTTTGGAGGGCAAACTCCAACACTGACCAACGTTATTCAGTAGGTTTTACCACAAAACAGCAGGAGTGTTATATTTTTGCTAGTGACATACAATAGAAGCATATGGACATCAATAGAAAAACATTTAATGAAGGATGAGGAACTGAAAAGATGGGAAAAAAATGCATGTATGTGACTGACATTTACAAGATGCATGGGAGTTTCCAGGCTTTAGGCATAAAAAGGCCCCAAAGTCTTAACCTTTCAAATAGGCACACGCTTGCCAGACATCTACATAAGAGACAGGAAAAAAGTTCCTTTAATAAAAAAGGGGGAATTCTGCCTCCTTTGCTTCTACAGGGCAGACATTTATTCAAGGACTTGACTTTTCCAGAGACTTCCACCCTTGCCACAGTTTGTCAGCTGCACTGCCAGGGCTGTGCCGTGTGTAGTAATACAGGCCAGGGTCTAAATCAGCAAATAAGCCATTTTCCTAATGACAATGGGGTTGTCTTGTTCCAAAATAATAAAAGCACTTGTTTTATGTTGTGCGCTTTGAAGTTGTACAGTATCTGTGACAAGTGGAGCAGTATCAAAATGGCTACAGAGACCCAACCAAACCATACAGAAGCCACAAAACTGTCCCAGCTAATAGGCACATTGTTGTCCAAACCTCCAGCTCCTGGATTACAGCTTGTGCTGCCCTCAGATGAGACCACCTACCTCCCTCATGTCGTTGTCCAGCCCGATGTGCTCCGAGTGCTGCCGCAGGCGGTCCTTCCTCCGCTGCGTGGTGGTGCTGCGGCTGGCCCAGCGGCTGGGAAATCAGAGAGAGAAAATGGATGAGCAGAAGAAAATCAGGAGGGAAAGCCTGGGTCAGAAGCTGAGGGACATCCAAGGAGATGCAGCAAAAGAAGGAGAAGCCCAAGCTCGGACCTTGCAGTAAATGCGGGTGCAAGCTGGTGCCTGACCTCCACATGGGAAGGTCTGCCTCATCCAGGAGGTGACAGACCAGCGCTCACCCAAGGGACAAAAATCCTGATGCAAATGTGCCCAGCTGCCTGCCAGGGTTTCCAGTGAGAGCTCCTGGTACCTGAAATGCAAGTGATGCCACAGCATCGATGCCATCACTAGGTAAGTTGCTGTACTTAGTTACCCAACACCACTGCTGCATTTGATGAGGTTTGACAAGAACGGTGTCTTTAGCAAAAAACAAAATACAATTATTTGAGTAGCAACTTCTACAATTTTGCTCTTTTGTGAGAAGCGCTGCTTCTCCTTTCTCCACTTGCTGTGGTACTTCCAGGAATTATTTGAGACAAACTTCTCATTGCAATTTTAACAACTGTAACCTATGTCTAAAGGTTGCAAACAATACTGATGTTCCTGGGATTAGTCACATTGCTGATACCTTCTCAGAGGAACACATCACTGACATAAGTGTCTTTGCACTTCCACAGAAGTCTCAAAAATGTACAGCCCCTGACTTTAATAAGTCACCTTTTTTTTTTTCCAGAAGCAACAGCCAAAATCTTGTTAGATGACTAAAAGGGAGAAAATAAACCCCTACATTTTAATAATCTCAACAAACAGAAATGCCACAGAAAACCACACTGTTGAACAGAGGATAGCAGATATTAATGTGACTTTAGCCACTTGGCTCTGGAGATCTTCCATTTATTGCAAGCCAGGTCCACGTTTATATTTAACACAACAGAATGCAAATAATACATTGCAAATTTAAGTCATAGATCAAATATTACCCCATATCATAGTTTTTCTGCTCCAATTTGTATGGTTATTTTCTGAATTCTAGACAGAGCTTGGATCCATCTCCACCTGCATGTCTGCATTTACTGGGAGACGAAAGAATAGATTTAAGTGTCCTTTAAGGGAAAATATCTCACCAACGGTGAAAGCAGAATGAAAACCACAAAATAATTACAAAATAATACCATCATTAAAGCATTTTCAGTTCATTCCAGATTTGTACTTCATCTGGGAGATGGCACAGAGCATTTTCCAGATTAGTAATCAGAACTATTTGAATGTTTTAATCATACAAAAGTGGAGATCGTTGGATGTTTATGGAAAAAAAAAGGACTGCTGCTCATTAGCTGGAGCAATGACACATAGTGAGCTGCATGTTTCCTCTTTTCCAAACTCTAAGTTGAGGAAGAGGAGCTGTCGAGTCGCTGGGTGAGGTCTGTGCATTCGGATGCTGCTCTGAATCTCTCTGGGAGGTTTTGTGAAGATCTAACAGCAGATAAATAGGATTAAGCAGCTAAATCTTTTAAAACCTTTTCTTTACTGTGCCACATAGAATTTCCCCAAAACAATTCTTTAGTATTACAATAAGCATTCCCTCTCCTCACAGTGACTGCATGTTAAATTGCTCTTCCTCTCCCTGCGATCACTTGAAATGATTTTAAGGGGGATAAAAGCCCCAGTGGTCACACCACCTCCCTGTGGCTGCTGAAATGCTCTGTGGGTACCTCTGCTGGCCCTGTCATCAGCTGCTGCTCTATTCACACCTCTGCCTAGGTGCTGCCAAAGAAGCAAGGACAGCCGTTCTCCCTCCAGCAGCCCTTTGCTTGTTGTCAGCCCTTAGACTTGTGCTTTTCTGTTAACCACTGCTGCCTGTGTCCCCCCAGCTCCTTGTCCTGAGGAGATGAAGTCTTCCTGCTGCTCAGCCTGGATGCTGCCCAAGGACTCCCTGACCTCAAAAATGCCTTCTCCCCTTTAGATTTTTGCTGGCAGGGCCATGAGCATGGACTACTGGCATGTTTCAATTATTCCCCACAGTGGAGGCATTGCTACAAGCACCAGGTCTCTGGGGATGGAGCAGACACAGCTTGGGTGCGGTGCTGCAGGGAGCCTAGGGACAAGCTGCCTCCATGGAGAAGTGAGGAAAGGCTCATCTCAGTGTGTCTGCCTGCATCTAACTCCCATATCCACAGATGACTGCTCCTCACCTCCAGGGACTGCAGAATAGCAGTGATATTTCAGAGGAGGGACCAGGGAGGATTGTACTCATTTCAACATATGGAAATGAAGTAAGGCACCTCCAACTAAGACCTTTGTAACATAAAGGCACTCAAGTCAGTACCATTTAGTATCAAATTAGACCCAACAAGCAAAGGAAGAGGTTTGCAGAGGTCAGAGGTATTGTAATGGTGACATTTGAAACATCCCATGTTAAGTACCATCTTTTAATTTTCTATAATAAAAGAGGTAAGGCAGTCAGCAGCAAAGCTGCACTGTCAGAAACAATCTGACAAAAGAGCACCTCACACCAGGGACTGGCCATGTTGCACTGCAACCATGTGGACATATCTTTTTCTTGCCTTACCTTCCGTGGCCCTCGTTTTTAAAGCTCCCTAGAGAAATGAAGAAATTATGTCTTCCCAAATCGGACGTGGGTGTAGCAGGCAAAATTTATACTGCAAAACATGACTGTGCTGCTAGAGAACTTCTTTCTCAGATGGGTTTAACCAATATTGCCATTACTATGAAAATCACTACTGTAATTTACAATCCATTTACAATGGTAACAGAGAGAAGGAAGAAGACAAATGCACTTGTTTACAGGACAGAACCTAAATCTCCTCATGTATATCATCTCACGAGGCAGGCTGCTATTTAGGTCTGCAAATCATGACAATCCCCATTCTACCTATGAATGTCCATCAAAGGAGTTATCTGAGTTTCTGCATTCACTAATTAGCCGCCACCAAACCTCCCCTAAAGCATGCACACATTAAAAACACCCAGCCTGCACAGGCAAACTCCTTGGTCTTAGATGTAGTTTGTGTGGGATTACACAGAGATTCCAGGTCAGACCAAAGAAGAAAAAGAACTTTGAAATTGAGCTCCACCTGATCATGGATGGGCTGACAGGAGAGGGAATTCACAGTATGAATCTGCTCCACAAACACTGCTCCATGGTAAGGAGAATGAAGGCTTAGATGGAGAGTTATGCACCTTTTCCATTTCTGCCATAAAGTGGAATAGGAAAGCTTTGAAACTGCTCATTGGGTGGACAAAAAATAGTAAAATGCCTTAAAGAGAGTGGCCTTGCACTGACAAGTTTCTTCATCAGTTTATATGAAAAGAATTGCTATTAAATGGTGGCACACACTACTGCCATCCTCTGCAAGGAAGAGCTGTAGTGAATTGCCAGCATCGCCTCTTAAGCCCTGAGGAACCACTGTCTTATGAGGTGTTTGATTTGCAAGTCCCTTGAGACAGGAGTACTATGCAGGGCAGAGCAAATGGAATAGCAGATGCAAAGGTTCAATGCCCATTTTTCCCCATCAGCTTTAATTCTGCACAGCTATGTTAAAATGACATATTAACTCAAAGCAGTTAATTGCACTTCTCCTGCCTTGCACCAATTGAGAAGAGGATCAGTAGCTCATGAGACTCACCCATCAGGTTCCAAGTCACCACAGCATGTGTTTCCAAAACCATTTTAAAATGCAGATTGTCAGTCATACTTTATTCTTGAAAATTAATGTATTTGAGTGCAAACGGTTTATATTTTCATTGCACCCATCAGTGGTTTGCTACATTAGGTTACCTGAAGTATAGTAACTGCTTGTTTCAGATTTTCTTAAGTAAAAGGTGAGCTTTTACTACTCACAAAATTTAAATAACCTCAGTGCTGTGCGTGGATGGCTCATTGCTGATTCATTTCATGCTCACCTAGATGCTGCAGAGATGCCACTTTACATTACTTGCAATTGTTTGGCTTGATTTTAAAAAAGAAGGTATCTTCATTTAATCCAGCTTTAAAACAGTACCCCACGGATAGGGGGGTAGTAAAAGGCCATATAATATGCAGCACTCATTAAAAGAGAAAGACCATTTGGCATACAAAAAATAATTTAGTGAAAACAAGAACAAATTCTGTCATCACACAGAGATACATCGACCCCTTAGTGTTATATATACATCGTAATTTCTTTAAAATCATTACCTGATATTAAATGCTAGCAACAATCAACAGGAGTCCAGTTTAAAAATGAGAACCACAGCCCCAGGCAGAAAAAACCTGCAGAGTTCCCAACCTGAAGGAGGGAGCTGAAGGCCACAGGACAGTGTCCAGACAAGTCATGTCATAAAATGGAGCACAAAAATGAACTAATTCCACGCACTCCTAGTGCATGGGTTTTGTAAATAAATACTGACAGAGTGGTCAGATCAGCAAAACACAGCTCAGGAACAAATGCCTGGAGAAAGCCAACAAATAACTTCTGAAATCTGCTTCATGGGTAAGAGCAACCTATCTATCACTCGGCAAAAGCCTGAGGTTAGAGGCCAAGAACTGTGGGATCTGTGCTTGAAGACTTGGACTGTGCCCTGCTTTGGGGTCTGCTGCAGGAAAGGTAGGGGACACAGGACAGACAAAAGCACAAGGCTCACAGGAAGCCGGGAAGAAAGTGAGAGGGCTCAGGTGATAGAAGTGGCCAGGGCAGGAAAGAAGAAACAAGCTGGTCAGGAAAGCAAGCAAGGAGGGAAGCAGGGTTCCAAAAAAGAAGTGGGGGGAAAGCAAGCCAAAACAGAGAGGAAGGCAAAAAAAGGGTAATTAAAGCCATTTTGTAAATGTGTAACAAAGCAAACCCTTCTTTTGAAAATCAAAAGAAACAAGAAAAAAAAATCCATTCAGTTGTTCTTTGAGGGCATTCAATACAAATTGCCAGAATGCTGCCATGCTTGGGAATCACTGTTGTACTCTGCAATATTTAATCTCATTTATCAAGCTTCTTAGTACAAATTAAGTTACAAGGTAATCAATTAGATTGAAAACACAGCTTGTTTCATTGTTTTAATTTTGCACTGTAAGCATATTCCCCCTAATTTAACAATTAGCTAATCAAAAACCATGAAGTGTTTATGTAGCTTGGCTTTTTGTCATTCAAATTCCATTCCTGCAAATGCACCAGCCAGTGGAGTCCCAGCTACAATTTTAAAGTCTGGCAGAAAATACACACAGGGAAGTAGGGAACTCAGAGAAACCAGAGTGTGGTGCTGGGGTTTGAGAAAGGAAATGAGGGCTCTGGAAAACAGAGCTCTTTTCCTGAATAACAAATAGCCTGAGGGACTGCAGCCTGTTTTCTCCTGGGATGCTTTCTAGGAGGACTTCTGCAGAAGCCTCTGCTTTACATGGTTAGAGCAGCATGGAGGGGATGCTTTTGTACCCAGAGGAAGCTGCAGCTGCTCTCTGTAGATTCAGAAGGTTTTCCCATGATGTGGGGGATGTATCAAAGGCCAAGGAGCACAGAGGGAGTCCCTCAAGTGGGACACTGCTGCCTGATGAGAAGGACAGAACTGGGTGGGGTGTTTTGGTTTGGTTTAGTTTAAATTGTTTAAATCACATATAGGATCTAGAACTGAAACTAGAAGTGCTTGTTTTCTGCATTATATTTGTGATTTACAAATCACAATATTACACGTGGAACAGCCCAGTAACTGATAGAGGTATCTTCAGTGCTCCTCCTGCTTACAGGAAGGGAACAGCTAGATAACATTCTGAGCTCTATTTGTCAGTTTATCAGCCCAGAAAGGAAAGCAATAAATTCCTGATTGCTGGCCACTGAGTTTGAATTGGTTTATTTGCTACTGTCCAGCAACAATTGATTGCAACATGGGAATTATTCCCCATTTCCCATGAATACACTTCCATGCAAAATTCAGGACAAAATTTGCTATGTAAAACTGAAGCCTGCAAAAATAATTCTCATCTACACAGCAATATCCTTGGCATTAATTTTATAATATAAGCACACAACAGCTACACCTGAAGAGTCTGGAATTGTAGCTGGAATATCCTCTTACCCCATACCCACAAGCAAAGCTCAGCCCTTTGAATAAAACGTTTCTCCAAGAATCATACACTGGGAAATTCAAATTAATGGAAGGTTATACTTCAATTGACTTTGTGGTCAAAAGAGTCATGCTGTATTTGTAGGAAGCATGGAAAAGCTGTTCTATACATGGGTGTAAAATCAGCAGAATTACATGTCCTAAATGGGAGAGAAAGAGTCTTCTCAGCTGCTCACATGAAAACCAGGAAAAAGAAAGATATAAACAGATGGTCTTGAGATTTTCCAATTACAACCCTTTTTGGCAACTTACAGCTGGAGGAATTCCAAACATTTGTCACTTTGACATCGCTTTGTGGTAAGCAATGGAATTTTTGTACTTACAAATTCTGAAACCTGCTGCAATATAAATCAAAATTATCACTCAAAGAGTTAAAGTCATTTTAGAACAGGTACCAGTCTAACAGAAGCAAATCTCAAAGGGCATAAGGAAAACTGGTTTTAAGTGATGCTTGTTCATAGACTCACTAAGGTTTTGCAATAGAGATAGAAGATTTAAGCAACTTTAGGCAGGCTGGGCACACTCACACTGTTGCTGACACTGTAGAACTGAAACCCACCCATAAGGGTAACAGGCAGACTGCTAAACACAGCATCTCACAAGATGAAGAAATCCTTCATTCCTCAAAGGATCATTACCCATACAATTCTGTCTCCATTTGCAGGAAGACTGAAAGCAAAGGAACTTTGAAATACGCGTTCCTCCTTGTTGGTTGGTCCTGGGTTTTTTTACATTTCTTTTAAGGAACTCCATTTCTTTAAAATTCAGTGCTCAAGGATATCTTATTTTATCACTTGCAATTCTTATTCCTAGCAGGTTATTAAAACGGGCTTAGCTAGCATTAGATGCACAAAAGGTGTATAAATGGAACTGAGTGGGCACCTCATGCAGAAACTCAGAGATGTGTGCATGCACGTCTAAAACAAGAGGTAGCTTTAATATTTGGACAATTGCAGCCTTTGAAGCTCTTGGATTTACTTGTGCTCCCACATTTTGACTTCCAGAAACTAAACTGAGGGATTCAGATGACAATTTGATGAGTTTGTGACCAATGATGCACAAATATTTCACTTTGAAGAGGGAGAAGCCCTCTCACTCATGGGTTTTGAAGGAAGAAAGATTAAAAATAAAGGAACTCACAGCATTTTGTATTATAACTGAAGAGATGTAAAGTGCATCAGTGCTCCAGGTTCCCATGTTACATTAGGTAAACAAACCATGTAACAGCATCCTCAATTCCACAGCTACAGCTACCCCTACCCTCTTGTCAAAGTGCACCACAGAAAATTATCAGACTCAAAAAAGAAACCCAGGTACAGAACCACATACTTTCCACCCTCATCAAGTTAGTCTTCCAGGGAATTTCAATGTGGCAACTGAAACAGAGCTATAAAAATCTCTGGGTGGTGTAATAACAGCTAAAGAAAAGAAAGGAACTGAGTGGACACTAATTTCATTTCACATGATGATTGAAGGTTTCAACACCAGCATTTCTTTCAGAATCTGAATGTTGGCTGGAGTTCCCAAATTACAGTATTCAGTGCAAAACAGCCAAACAATTAATTTGAAACTTATAAGACCAATTACAAAACAAGAACTATGCTTGAGAAGACAGAGTACTTCACACTCAACAGAAAACAGCAGTGAGGAACAGAGCTAACACTTCCTGACATAACCTAAACTATGGTTATATTTTCAAAAGTCCCAGCCCATACAAACCAGAAACAGAAACAGCTGTTGGGTTCATTAGATTCGTTATATGCCATCCAAAATTGGGACTTCTGTTCAATGATGTGAACTATTTGTATGGGAAACCTCTTTTTAAATCCAGAAAATAAAACCTGTGCTTACTTGTTGTTGGTGGGTCCCGTTGCCAAGACATCCGACTGCAGCTTTGGGAAGAATCCTTGCTCATATTTCCCTTGGCCAATCTTCATATCGAGCAGGTGAGGGTGGATGGCTGTGTGGTCAATCTTCATCAGCCGCTGCTCGATGGACTGGGCTGCAGGTGACACTCACAGGTGAGCAACGTCACAACCCGCCCGAGGACATGCGCTGTCACAACAGCAGTGTTCATGCTCACACCCATGGAAACCCTCTAGGGTTAAACAGTGACCTCAGACACAGAAATCTGCCACTCACAGAGGTGAGGAGACACTTGGTGCTCTAGGTTTTTAAATTTTGCTTTAAGTTTCTTTACCCACACAACAAGCACTGGTGCAAGCAAGTTAGCTGTTAAGCAAGCAGGTATTTACAGGAGCCTACAAGATGCATTAGGAACTGGCCAGAGCAGTGCAATCTTTCCCTGAAATTCCTTGTTTGAATTGTTTCTTCTTCAGCAGAACAGAGACCTCCAAGGCCAGCTGCAACCCTTGTGGGACTGGGCACCTTGCTTAGCCCCAGACATGTTCCCTGGGCAGATGCATGGCAGGGGGACACCTGAGTTTTGAAAACATCTGGGACTATAATGATCCTCCTCCTGAAATCAGATATGCCTTTACTGGATGACAGGCCTTCAAAAAGCATAGCTAACTGTAGCAAGGCCTGAGCATCATCCAGAGATAAAGAGGATGGGCAGATTCTTGGAAACAGGGAAGGCTATGGTAAGATGGGAGAGAGCTCCCCAGGAATCTCAGCTCCATTGAGACTAAAGCAGTTCAATCCTTTCCTTCAAGGACTTGAGGGTTTCAAACTCAAACCTCAAGCAGAAAGAAAATAAAACCTGTCACCCTCTTGTGAAGAACTTGGGAAAGGAAATGTATGGGCAAATTCAGCATTTAATTAGCAACTTTAATATTCAACTTTCTAGCCCATCTATTAATGGGCAGACCTGTTTTTCAGCATATCACAGCTAGCGAACACAAACGCAAAATGTGGAAGCTAAATCTGTTTTCCATTTGTTAAGAACAAGATAAAACTAATTTCCTATTTTCTAAAACTGTGATGGGAAAGAAGCTGTCACAAGATTTCCATTATCATTAGAAACTTAGCAAGTATTTTTTTCCCCTTTAAAAAAATAAAAATCACTTTGTATGGTTCCATTTGGAGAAAAGGAGTGGGTAGTGTGGGGTCAAAGGATTTGAAGGGTTCTGAAAATGTTAAACAAACAGGTGCTAGATCAGTGCTGGGGTCACATATACTGTGAATGGTAAATATGAAGGAAAATTGGTATTACTATCAGTTTGCTGCTTTTCACAAGACAGAAAATGAGGTTCTGGTGCCACAATATCTGCCAAAACTAGACGCTGAATAGACAGCTGACCTGCAAATTAGAATTGGGTTTAGACAGAAAAAAGTTAAACAGACACAGATTTCTATTTCTGACATGTTTATAGAAAGTAAAACACTGAAGGAGTTAAACCTAAAAAGACCCATGAGAAATAGATTTGCCCTAGCTTACTAATATGTGTCCCAACAAATTTAGGAGTATAATTTCCCTGTATTACTTAGAAATTAAATAAATACCTGCACAAGCATTAAATAAGAAATTCAAGTATAATTTGAAAAGGCATCTTGTGACAGTAAAGGAAAAAAGTTCCAAGCCTTCAGTAGAGTGTTATTGTTCATTAACACTGAACATCTATTGCTGGAGGTACTAAATATGCCACACAGGATTACATCCCCTGCTGCTCTAACCAAATGGTGTAAGGCAAAACAACATCTTTTTATGGAAAGGGAGAGACAAGGCCAGTGGGGCAGACACCAGGGCTCAGCTCCTCAGTGTGGCTGGCGCTGGTCCCACCACCAGGGCGAAGGAAAGCTCTCCTGGCAATGGAACAGGAGCTGCCTGAAATGAGAAACTGGGAGCCAGTTCCATTCGGGCTTGGCTTGAGTTTATTAAAGGCACCAGCCTGGGAGAGCTCAAAGGGAAGGTAAAGGCTTCTGCCATTCCTGGGGTTTAACAGCATTCTAGTTTTTGCTTAGATGAGATAAGGACACTGCTGAGTCCTCCTCAGGTAGTTCTAGGACTTCCTCATCAACTGCAACACTCAGATGACTAAGGACCTATATTTCTTGGTGGCTGACACCGTGCTTTTGAATATTTTACCAGCCCATGTGAACGTACCTGCTTCTTTCAAAGTGCTGCATTTCTGGTAGTTGGACGTCCGCAGTGCAGGGGCCCTGACATTATATAGCCTTATTTTCTCAATTCGGGAGTCAAAAACTCGTAGAAAAGGGTCCTTCTCTTCCCACTGGGACATTATCTTATTGTCTATGAAGGTTGCAAACATCTGTGTTTCGATGAAGTGTGAAAGGAATGGGAGGTAAGGCTCAGGCTGGTCCGAAAGGAAGGAAGCCTGAAATACAGAACAGCTCATTAGTGCCATGTTCCTACCCAGCCATCCTTTGGCAGAGAACTGATCCAGAGCCAGCAGGAAGGCTTGGACAAGGTTTCCCCCACCATAAAAACACCTCTCAGAGAGCTGTGAATCTATCTACAAAGGGGTTTGGTTCACAACAGTAAGAAATAAACAGTCAAGGAGGCTTTGCGACAGCTGAAACAAAGGGAATGTGGAGTTACTGAAGTAATGCTCATGCTGCCTGCTTTTTCAGAGCAACCCAGCAGCTCTCACCCTTAGGAATAAAGCCTATGAAATGCAGGGCAGACCATTACATGTGCCCCCTTGGGACCTCTGGGCATCGTTGCCTATGACCATATCACTTATTAAGGTGTCACACATATCAAGGTGTGTACAGTGCTCTTCAGCTGATGCTCTTCCATGATGTTACACAGGGCAATTAACCAGGAATTTCCAATTAGAATTTACTGTGCCTCTAAGTCTCTAACTGAGCTTTGGAAACCTTAAACTTAACAGCCCATTTTATTGCAGAAGCACTAGAAGAGATTGCCTAAACAACCCCATCCTTTTGAATAATGAACTGTTTAATGCCTGAAAACAAACGACTAAAAGGCATGACAGCAATTTTTTAAAATCAAAAACTGACTCAGATCAGTATTTAGTCTGTTCCTTACTGTTCATCATTTTAACCTTTTCCTTAGAGAAAGTCTTCTATCTAAAAAAGATGATGGCTAAGAACACTATTTGTTTTGTAGGGTCACTCAGCAGCTGTGCAAGTTTCCTAACATTTCCCATTACTTTTGCTATCCTCCCATCTCTTTACATCCCCATTTCTAATCTCTTCCCTCTTATGCATACACTCCAATAGAGTCATAGCAATACTCTCTAAGTGATAACTTTCAGAACAATGGTACCCATTACCAAAAACCTCTACCATGAGATTAGGAAAAATGAAAGACTAGATTTGGGTTTTTTTGTCTCTGGTGTGCACCTCTCCTCCCAACAAACAAAAAAAAAAAAAAAAGAAAGATAGAAAAAGTCATTTTGCATTGCTACCCTTCCACCAAGCCTGCAGGAGCAGCCCCATGAGCTGGGCAGAAGCCTGCCAGTTTGGTTTGCACAAGCCAGGATGGCTCTGAACAGCTCAGTGTATATGCTCTGATTTACTCTGGCAGGAGATCTGGCCCTGTGTAATGGAAATGGACAAATCTCTCAGTGAGGCAGATGAGGAACGGCAGATTAAAGAGTACCTAGGCTATATATACACAAACACAGCCATCCTCCCTCCCCTTTTAGATGGAGACATGAATACATGGCTGTCTTTACTTTGTCAAAGTTTTGCATTTGTTCCCTGTTTGTCAGCCACGACTCCATGTCGGGGGCAGCCTGGATGACGAAGGCCTCGTAGTCCGCGAACATCTGCGTGAAGCGGTTGGCGAAAACCTCGCGGAGCTGCACGTTCAGTTTGTAGTCCCTCAGCTCCAGCTCCTCACATGACAGCTTCCCATCCTTCTCCTCTGTGAGGGGGCTGGTGATGGTCATCTTCTCCATGGTCACGCCCGTTCTCTTGGCCAGGGCTTGCAGGCGGGCGATCGTCTCGTTGCCCTTCAGCAGCTCATACATGTTGAGGGCATTGCTGGGGATGTTCCCATTCTTCTTGTCATTCACCAGGTCACTAAGGACCAAGTTCTTGAGTTTGGTGGCGCTGTCACTGCAGTGCAGGTTGCCTTCTGGAGGGATCCCGTACTGTAGGAGAACCTCGGAGATTTCCTGGATAAACTCCAGCTTGTTGGGGAACTGCGGGAATTCCTCCGGCAGTTCAATGAAATGGTTATCGATGTCTACAAAGCACAAGTTTGCCTGAAATACAAACAAAAGTCTCAAAATGGACACTCAGCACTGAATGGTTCCTCTGTGATGTAGCCCTTTTTCTCCCACAGTAAAGGAGAAACTTTCTGTCTCTCTTCCAGACAGAAGGGTAAGTGCACATGTATGAAGGACACTTTAGCTGTGTTGTCTAACCCATGACATTTCAGACTTCAGTAAGGCTGAGGGTCAACTGGATGACCAATAAATGCTCCTGGTCCTCTCCTGTTCCCCCAGGACACGAATACCCCAAACTTTCCACTGCAAAGATTTCATACGCCCTCCCAGAGCAGCCAAGGACACACCACCAAGCAGGAAGGGCAGCACCACTTCTCAGCCCATGTAAATACCCTTTGTGTAAATTACTGCATCTCACAGGCACATTTACTTTACAAGGATCCAACTGCAAGAAGCCTCTGCAGCTGTGCTACCAAGAAATTAGATGTTTAGTGAGAAAGATAATGCTGCTTCAAGCAAAACTATGGAATAGGGTCCCACGGAAATCCTTAAATCCTTTGGGATTATGTCTGAGTATAGCTTGTCCACTAGAGCCAAGTCTTATTTCCCCACTCCTCTCACCCCTTGTTTCCAGGGAGGCTTTTAATATTGGCAATTCCTCTGCCTGAGACTTAAAGAGAGTGCTCTTAGCTTTGCTATGAATGGAGATGGATCTCAGCCTGTAAGATTAAAGCTAAGTGAAGACATTAATCTAGCAGAGCAGGTATTTTTACTAGGAAAGTGTCGATGGAGGGCTAGAAGAACCCCACATAAAAATTAATTACATTGCAAATGCACCCTCAGGAATAATACCGGGATGAAAAACAGTAATTGATCTTCTGAATGGCAGCTTACATCTGAAATTCACTGTCTGAGTGCATTGAGTAAAATCTTAAACCAGGTCAGATTCTCAAGGTGCTGAGCTCTGATGCATTTTATCCTGGCATAAAACTGCAGAACAGGAGATACAGAAAACCCATAGGGCAGCAGCAGGTCTTTGTTAGCCTGACATGGCTATTAGCACAGCTCCTCTGCCTTCTCCCAGGCATTTCTAGTGTTCTTTATTTCTTACCAAATGCTTAGACTAATCTTCAGATTATGTGAAGATTTATTTTCCTTCATTTTTTAAAAAGTTAATTTTCAGCAGGACAATACATTCCACAGCAAACATGTTTATAATATACTGGATATTTCAGGGACATGTTTATTAACATTAATCACCTTTCACATAGGTACTTTAAAGGGTATTAGGATTAATTCAGTGAAGCAGAAGTGTCCCTTCAGCTTTTTCATATTAAATTTAGTCTGTACAAAGAAAAGCATTTCTTCATACAAAATGATTTGCTTTATTTAACTATGAAGCTATTACACAGTTGTGGTGTGCCTTTAGCTCAGGGACTGCCTTCTTATCTATCAATATTTCATTTCAAAGGCTTTTTAATTTCAGCTCCGCATATCATTTATAAAATTTGAAAAATGAGATTTGGATTCAGAAAACCCTTGGGGAATTGGTCTCACTTCTCTCTTCAAAAACATCTGATGATTAAAGTCAATGCAGGGAGATTAGTAACCTTAAGACAGCACAATGGCCAGTTGTTAGAATTTTTATCTCTAACAAACAAATGGTTTATATTTAGAGCAAGAGCTAGCCCCTGGCCTGAACAATAAAGGAATGCTGATGTGAACAGCACTTCAGCACTGCTAGCGTACTAAGGGATTTTTTTTTTAATTGTCTAAAGGAACTTGAGATTCAAGATCTTCCCTGTTCAATATGTCTTCTTTCTTTCCCTCTCCCACAGTTACTGGACCTGTGGTATTCATAAAGGCTGGTATTTTTCACTCATTTGTTAAACATCATGGAGGGGGCAGATTCCACTCCACCCTTACGCCTCTCTCCCTGGTGATATTGGTTATTCCAGTGATACTGCATATCAAATACTGTCACATTAAAATTTTAATTTAAGGAAAATGACAGTTTAATCTGCTACCCAAAAGCATGTGACTAATAATTTTTAAAATCACAGTAATTATATCATATTAGCATGGTTTTACTGAGGAGCATAGCTAGATAACAGCTTTGCTTCCACACCAGTGCAGATGGATGTGCTTCAGTCACTGTATCCATGAGGTAAAACTTGATTTGCAGTTCCATGCCACCAAGGGTGACTCAGTCACCTTCATGCAATATGCAAAACAGACTTTTATTAAAAAACTGTATTACCCCTGCCCTGTGTTTATCTCTCCACTTCCACACAAAAACTCCCACCCCTGCATATTCTCCTCTGTTGCTGCTCCCATCTGCCTTCTCAGTCAGAGGACATTTGGAAACCTTAAGGACTCTGCCCCCAGGAGAGTCCCCTCAGCACAGCCACTGGCAGGAGATGTTACTGCTGTATGAACAGATACTCTTGGGGCTCCCATTGATTTTAAGAAAAAACCTAAGTTTAAAAGCACATGGCATGCTCTGGTTCTAGTCACCATCTGGAATGCAGACAGGTGAGCCATATCCTGAAGACTTTGCCGTATGGCCAGGTTAAAATGTGAAGCAGTTTTAATCACCTTTGTCAAATTTTAAGGAGAAAAATCTTCATTTCACTCTCCACCACCACCAAGGATTTAGCCCTGAGATTCAGAGGATGACTTCTACTTCCCTTTTTTTTCTCTTTAAGTGGTTCATAGGAACAGTATTAATGCAAACCTGGCTTGTTTGAGGCCAGGATGCTGGTCTAGTAATAGACAAGGAACACCTGGGCTCAGCCATGGATGGGATGGGGCTGGCAGGACAATGCACGCTCCTCAGCTGCAGGGGGACAAGGACAGGTTTACACCATCTAGTAACTGCATCCAGATCCATCAAGATCCTCCCCAAATGAAATGATCTTTAGCCCTCTGTCAGTAGGACTGTGCTACTGACGGAGTAACAAAACCTGGTGAAGCGTGTGATGTAGGGAAAGCAAATAAACTTTCAGCTTTGTCACAACAAACAGCAGAAGGAAAAGCGTTTAGACATCAAAACAGTAAGAGGTACTAATTAAATTCAGAAATGGACCAAGGAGGGCTGTGGAGACTTCTCTACTATCTCGCTCCTGCTGGCAATCAGTCTGAGCCAGAGAAGCCTCCTAACACCAGGCATTATTTTCCAGCAGTAATTCACACAAATATTAATAAGGCATTTCAGGATAACAGCCCCAAAGGTGGACACTGACCTCCTGAGGCAGCTCCAGCTTGGAGCGGTCAGTTCCCTCCTTAGACTGCAGCCCCATCAGGTAGGGAACAGGAGCATCCAGGAAATGCAGGAGAGAGGCAGGAAGGATGGGGACGTATACATGCTGCCACTGAAATGGGAACAGCAGCGTTGTGATTCCCTCTGCCACCGTCATCAGACGCTGATAATCTAGACATGGGAGAGAGAAAGACAGAATTGAATTATCCCCCTGTGCTCTGCTTTTGAGATCTGTTTGGCAAGGACATCAGTGACAAAACAAGACAGAAACCATGTTTATATGATAAGATGTTGTTTGGAAAATAAGACAGTACCTAAGAACCTTAAACATTATTTAATCTGCTGAAGTTCATTCCTCCCATAAAGAAACTGCTGAGCATAGGTATTCATACCATATCTAGATCTATTTTGTCATTAAATTAATTTATTAAAAAGATATCAACAGTTCTTTCTCTAGTATAGGTTAATAATACTCTAATTCCATAATAAGCATGTATTTTTACATGGGAAGAAGAGGAGAAAGACATGAACTTCAAAGAAACATTGTGGTTTCTTGCTTGCTCCTGCCTGCCTGCTTCTGGTCCACTTACTACTATTTCCAAAGGTGAATGTACTTTCCAGAAGACTTGTCTTGGCCACATACCAGCAGAAGTTTACAGTCCCTAAGTATATAAAATCAATGCTTTTAAGTTAAATCCAAACAGAAGTCTAATATAAATTTAGTTCTCAAATATATTCTGCATAGTTAGTATATTTATATTACGTTACTTTCCCAAATTTGTATTTAACCCACGTTGCTTTGCAATATTTTGATTTTAGTAAGGACCTTGTGCATTATTTTCTAAATTAAAATTTATTTTGGTCCAGCTGAGCTGGAAGTTTCAAAATTTGGGTAAGAGCAAATTATTTATCAAATATCTGGCTGGCATGATGCAATTGCACAAGCTATTTATTAATATAAATGAGGGGATAAATGGAGAACAATTTTTTAAAATAAATAAATCACATACTGGTCTAAAGAGACGGTCATCCTTACAGCAAATCCCAAACTGCAGACAATCCATCTGGAAACTAAGGTAAAGACTCCTGGGTTTGTAAGCTCCGTGGCTGTGTCCAAACCCAAGCATCATCAGTGCCAGGCGAATCTCACAAGCTCTGGCTTGAGCGACCAAAAGATTTTTTCTCTCACAGACACCAGACCCAGACCCTGGGTAACACTTGGGTTGTTGCCCATCTCTCCTAACCCTCCCTGCCCCACTCCCAGAAATCAAAGATACATGCATGAACACCCTGGTTCTGAGTCAGGGGAGAAGGCTTTTCCTACAGCCCCACTGACTGCTTTTGCCTGGAGAAGAGCCCAGCTTGACCCTTTCCATTTTCTAAACATCCCAGCCCGAGACCTTGGCAGACACCAACAACAGCAAAAGCGCTGTCATCTGACACTGCTCAGCTATTAGGAGGTCACTGGGAAGATGCTCTTGAATAAATATGCAAATTAGAACAACAAATTGAATAACCCATTCCCCTTGCTAGCACCTCTCTGTGGAAAACCAGCCATGATCTGCAGAAGGTCAGCTGGCAGGACAAAAACATTTTTCATCTTGTCTAATAGCTATTCAGTCAGTCTTCAAAATTATTTTCATACATACAAGTCAGTCTCAAGGTTACATCTCCAAAACACTGCCCAGCTCATGCAATGGTCTATAATTGCATTCCCTGTATTGTTGAGGAGCACTTACACAAACTCAAGTTATAATACCTACTGGAGACATCTCATAACATTTTATAACTCTGAAAACTTTAAAGATTTAAAAAGAGATTAAATAGAGAAAGCAGCATGTCTTAGTATGTGAAACACCTTCAAAGTCTGTTCTGGTCTACACAGCCACATGAGAAACATGTCTTGGCAGAAAAGTTGCAATGATCTTCTTGGAAAAAGGCATTCAACTCTGCAAATGCATGCTGACTTTTCTCTGGTGCTACTGATAATATTTAACATGGTCACTAGCACAAATTTTGTAACCAATTTACTACGAAAAAGCTGTTTTAAAAAACCCAACAAAACTAGTGACGACTAAATTATTAGGCTGTTACCATCTAGCAATGCTTGTCAGTGATTACCAGATAAAAAATATTTATGCACCCAGCAGTTTTGACTGAAGAGAGGGAAGTTTCAGTTTCCTTACAGAAAAATAGTATTCAAAAACCTGTAAATAATTTTTTATTATCTGTTTAAAGAAGTCAGAAACTCTAGTTACTTTTTATGTACTTTCAAGCCTGTACAAGGTTAGACACCTATCCCCTAAAGCCTGAGATAATGTTTGACGGAGAGATTCTTGATTCTATCATCATTTGAGGGAAGCTTACATGGTTACTGAGGACAACCTGGAAACAGGGTATTGAGGAAATGGCCTTAAGTTGTGCCTGGGGAAGTTTAGATTGGATGTTGGGAAAAATTTCTTCACTGAAAGGGTTGCTCAGCATTGCAACAGGCTATTCAGGGAAGTGATTGAGTAACCATCTCTGGAGGCAGCTAAAAGACATGTAAATATGGAAATTAGAGACATGATTTAGAGGTGGGTTTGGCAGTGTTAGGTTTAGAGCTGGAGTTGATGATCTTTAAGGTCTTTTCCAACCAAAATTATTCTATGACTCTTCATGTTTGAAGCTCCATCTCTCATTTGTTCACAGAACATTTTCCAAGAGAAACTGCTCAAGGAGGATAACCCCAGGGCAAAATGGTCCCTGAGGCTTCTACTGCTACCACTGCCTCCTAATAGCTTAGCTGGGTTTGGTGCAGTGCTGTCTCTCACACAACCTTTTCACTAAGTGAAGGAGAGGGCAAAAGAGTCAAGCTCAAAGGCTCTGGATCCACTCAACATAAAAATTACTTTTCCTGCCACAAAAGCGTCTGATATCTCAAAATCTTTCTCATGCTGCAGCAAAGCGAAACCTTTGAAGATCCTTTGAGAAGGCAAAAAGATGTTGGTGTTATCCCTGCCCCAAACAGCGAAGATCACATTTAGGTTCTACCCCGAAAAATTATTCAAATCTTTGGTTGCAATCAAACTGAAGAGAATTTCACCTGGAACCTTCTCAGCAAATTGCCAATCACAGGAACTTTGTGTATAAGGAATGTGTAAGAGCACACACACTCATTCTCCCCAGAAATGGCATTCCTGCTGGGAGCAGTGTACTGCAATTCCAGTTTCAACACCTCCAGCCTTCCCAATGAAAGTACAACTTGGCTGTTTTCCAACTCTCTGTTCCAGTAACCTATCAAAGGTAGAGCAGAAAGCCTACCACAGAGCTGGAGTCACAGCCTGGATCCTCTCAATCCAGTCCAAGGCTTTAAAAATAGACTGTGCTTCTTTATTTTCCTTTTGAAGTCTCACTTTACATACAATTTGAAAGCACTTGGAAGCATTTGAAGAGATGAGTGACCTGGACACCACTTCCTTTCCTCTACCACTTTTAGAACGCGCATAAAGGATGACTGCAGCTTTGCAAAGCCACATATTTAAAAATGTATCCTGAAAGATGATAATCAGATGGTATTCTCAAAGAGGACCTCATCAATATGCACAAAACAATTGTCTTTAAACAAAATAAACCAAACAACAGAGGGGAAAAACCCCCAAAATATCAATGAACCTGAATGAATAAAAGCTAATTCTTTTGAGGGAAACACCTGAATAGGCTTTAAACCACTTTTTGTGACCAACAGTTTTTCCACATGCTACCTCTTCAGTTGAAATATTATAAGCAATTGTTAGTCAACTGACTTTTTTTAGCTTTTTGTTTTTTTTTTTTTTTGGTAACAAGATATGAATTAGATGAACCAGGTATATTGGAAAAACTGGAAAATACAATTATTTTGCTTTGAGCTCTGAGTATGAGACAAGAACAGCTCATAACCAGACCTGTCTTGGGTCTGGGTACCTTCAGATCTGTAATGTTTATATATAGCACACTGCAGATGAAAAATGAAATCTGAAATTCACATTGGAGACAAAAATTGTTTATGAAAGCGAAGATTTTCAAATCAGATCTCAACAGCTCCATAGAAGCAGCACACATCAAAGTGCCCTGGAAGCTTCCACCTTTCATCTGGTTTGCTTGCTGGCAGCTGTGACAACTGACAAGTCAGTCCTGGTGACTTTTAAGAGATGTTAAGATAAAACACACAAAAATGGTGCAGGAAATGTTTATTCACTGCAGAAATCACCTTGAAGCAGTGCTGCATTCAGGGAACCTGGACAGGTGCTGTGACATGGGGCTGTAACCAGCAGACTGTCCCAAGGAAATGACCCCTGGCATCTCAGTGCAGAGTGACAATTAATGCAAATATGGAAATACACGTTTTCTTAAACAGAAGGGTCAAGACAAGCCTGCATCTAATTGCCTGAAGAGTTAACCTCTCAAACTGGGGGTCTGTTTAACTATGTCCCAGCCTGCCATCAGTAGTTCAGCATAAATTAATTTATGATTAAGAGTCACCTCAAGAATTAGCTCCCATTACCAGCATGGTTAAGTCTCTGAGAAGAGGGGAAAGCCCTGTGACAATGCTGACAAGGTGCCAGCAGGACACATGAAGGTGCTCCTGAAGACACAGAGCGCTTTGCTCTCTCCTGTGGCTGCTGGGACAGAACAGGCTCCCCAGCCAGCAGCAAGATGATTGGGAGGACACAAGAGTCCAGCAGGGAACAGCTTTGCTACAGATCAGTTTAGACTGCCACCATATTTATCTGACATTTGCCATAACTGCTATGGAAAGGCCTAATTTAACTTTATTCCCCTCATTCTGAAAAGGTAAAGATGTTTCATCATGGAAAAAAGTGAGATCCAAACTAAAAAAAAAATAAAAAAAAAAAAAAAGTGGAGAGGTTGTGATGGGAGTGTGCAGAGTGTTAAAAGCAGTGGCCCTCTCCCCCTTTACAGCTCATTGTGAACAATAACAGGAGTGGGGCTGTGGCACTGACCTGAACCAGCTCCCACTCCTTTTTTCCAGATGTTTTAAAACCTTCACTTTTCAGGTCATACTGACTTTGGCTAACAAAATTGAGCAACTTCTAATTAAAAAACAATTCTGTCATTTCACCTAACTTAAAAAGGAAGACTATATGTCATTCTCTGAATTCTCTACCCAATTACTTGTACCTTTTTCCAGGGAAACATGCACTGCAGCCTCCAAGTGTAGTTCTACTGAGGCCCTAAACCCAGGTCTCTTCCACAGAACACATTGATTTTGTTCCCATACAATTTGCTCTCTGCAATAACTTCCCACTGATTTGGATGAATATTAGTGTGGAGGGCAACTATTTAAATAATCAGTAGAAAAGCAAAGGTTTTCTATGCAACTATTTAGTGTAAAAATGCTTTAAAAGACAACAGATTATGTATGTATTAGTTTTTTAAAATCTACCCCAAAACAGACTTCACAAGATCTTTCAGACACAACGCTTTCTAGGCAATGATTTTATATATGCGTAGTCATTTGTATTATAATTTCAAAGATCAAAAAAAATTGCAAAGAATATTTCATTCTTGGAGGAGCAATTACTCAAGCCTTGGGAAAAACAGCTTGGAAAACGCTCAAAATTATAATGTGTAGAAACAGCCTAAGCTCTAAGAAGTTTATCTCTGTCTCATCCACACATTCCCTCTCATGCTTAAATCCCTCAAAAGGCAGACATACAAAATGGATTGCTGAGATTTCCACAAAGCTTACAGTTTAAATTCATCCCTGTTCAGCAGGAATCTCACATCAGTGGTGTTTTGTTATTCATCCTTTGAAAATTGTAGTAGCTATTGAAGAGTGGACATAAACAAGACCTTAGGTCTGCACAGTTGCATGGGAGAGCCATGCTCTGAATCAAGGGAACTTACAAGAGCACTGCAAGGACTGCACCCTGAAGAATTGCAGGGAAAATAGATCTAACCCCTCCTATTGGTTTTCAAATATTGAAAATTTGCCCTATTTAATCTTAAAAATATCCTTTATATGCAAAGGATGTAACCTGAAGCTGCAGGAATTAATGTATAGTGAAAGTGATTCCAGGTACAGGTTTCCATACCAACTCTGCAGCCCAAAGCTGGCACTTCCCACCAGCAGTGGTTGTGATTAACTCCCTGGAAAGTCACACAGTCTCCAGAAACAGTGAGGCCTGATCTTTTCAGCCTTGACACTGAGGTGCAAGCACAGGTCTCTCTGCCAGTCATCCAGCTCTGCAGTCCAAAATGTATGGGAGCAAAGCAGCTTAAAACATGAGTTCATCATTCTTTGCTGCCAGTCTCTTCAGCCCTCTGGCTTGACCACCACAGCTATAAAGTGAAGTTACAATCCCTGCATTTCCCATGTGATGGGGTACCAGTCACCCCTAAGACACCATCAAAAGTGCAACTGGATTGCCAAAAATGAATGCAGCAGCCATGGTACAAACAGCCACTCATTGGTCCCGTCCCCAAGGCAGAGCTGTGCCAGACACTCTCCTATCATGCTGGGAACACATCCAGGGCAAGCTGGGAAAAGTCACCCAACACCCTCACCTCTTCATTGACTTAGATGCTTTTGTTAAGGCTGCTGGAAACATTATGCCCCAACTACAGGGTTAAAAATAAACTTTTTCATCCTCAACTCCTAGTTCCCTTGAAGAAAAAAACACTCCAGAAAAGCCAGAACAGTCTTTGTGCAACCTTCCTGCCAGCCTTTCACTGCTGTTATTACCAACCAGGCTCATTGTATGTCATTTATATTTTCACTCCACTTTCCAAAAGAAGCCTTTATTCTATAGAAGAAAAACTAAAATTTTGGCAAGCTAAAATGAAAAGCCTCCTTTCAACAGGTCTAGGAGAACCACAAAAAAGTCAACTTACATTTCCCATGTATGTTAACAGTAGCTCTCACTGAAACAGTTTAGTGAAGTGAAGTAGGATTTGGTGCAGCTCTGATTTCTTGAGTATTACAGGATTATGTCAATTAATTGTGATTTTGAGTAAATAATGCTGTCTTGCTTGAAACTGCAACTGGAAGATCTTCTACTAATCTCTTTTTGAGTTCGGGAAGGCTGCAGCAAGGCCAGGCCTCTGGAAACACAGTCCAATGAGTCCACCCTCTTTAAAAGCAGGAAGGCAAAGAAGGGCGAACTTGCAAAATCCCTCTCCCATTTGTTATTTTGGAACAAGAGATATGTCAGCCAAAGCCTTTTCATCTTTTGCCTTGAAAGAACTTGGGAGTTAAAAAAGTGTTTCTCCCTGATGGATCTCAAAGCTGAAGAGAGCAGATTTCGTTACCTTCTAGGCTGGTTATATCTCAAATTGGAAAACAGCTGCTGTTTTCTTTTTCAGGAATTGCAAGACTGACATTTAAAAAAAGCCTCAGTGCACAATTAGCCAAGCACTCAGCTATCAGGGTATGCCAAAATTGAGGCTTTGCACTTGCCCTCCAATCCACATTCTTCACCTCTGGGAGCCAGCATTACCCTGCTATTTACATAGTGAGAGAATTTCCCTAATACAGCTATATACTTTCCTCCATGAACAATCAAATGGTGCCTCTGTTAAGATATCCCAGGTTCACAAATAGAAGAGAAGAGAGGGGGAAGAAAAAATTCGGAAATTTTAAGGGTGGAAAGGATTACATCTCACTATCTCATTTTTCTTTTAAAAAAACCCCACACAATGAAATCAAACAAACCAAGTAAACCCTTAAATTATAGCCAGTAACTGGAAAAACAACATTAATCTAACTTCTGGTGGACATGAAGGCTGAGTCAACATTATTTAGTAGATATTTTGTATCTGTCTCAATGACTATTACAAAAGTAGTTCATATATGGGTTGCTCTCCACATGCACAAAGTATTACTGAAATGTGACCTGACAAGCACATTTTTCCTAATGCAACTATCTTTCAGTGAGAAAGAAAAAAGAAAAAAAAAATTCTCAGTTCTCAGTGAGTCCACAAGCAGGGACCAGGGTGGGACTGATGAGCAGGGATGGGTGAGAGGCATTTCAGTGGTGCTGCTGTTTAATATCAAACCCCAGTGCAAAGTGGCAAAGGCATCACAATTCCAACCGAGGAAGAAAGGGGATAAGTGCACACATAGAAGCATGAGGGAGGGGAAAAGCAGCCTAATCAAAACTAACAGCAGGATTTCTGCTCACACTTCAAACTGAAAGATAAAACCTTTCATTTTCAGTTCTTGAAAGCAAACCCCTGGAGTCCATGTGGAGAAGAGCTCTGCAAAGAACTATCAATCCTTTGAATTTAGTCATTTGCAGAAGAACTACCCTTTTTCCACTTCCCTGAACCTTTTTCCTCGATTCTCAGTCACTTAGTTATCAGCATTGCCATTACACACTTTCTGACCTTTTCTTTTGTATGACAAACCCAAGTGATCCCTTCTGGAGCCTGAAGGTTCATTATCCATACTCATTTTAGACCATTTCCCGTCCTCTCTCCCTGCTCCATTTCGAGCTGTCTGCTGCTCAATCCACTTCTCTTCAAAAGCCCAGGTATTCAGCATCTTTTCCTCTTTTCACTAAAAGGCACATGTACCTCCTGGGTCCAGCTTTTCATCCTCCTCTGATGAAACTACTCCCCCCACTCCCAAAAAATTTTCCCTGATGCACATTTTCCTGCACATTCAGCGTCAGCATCACAGATGCCATTTGGGAAGCCAAATTACATGGACAGGCTTCCAGTGAGACTCAGTCTGATCATCCCCTTGAGAGTCAGCAATAAAACTTGAACTCAACATGTTGGGCATTCCAATACCATCAGGGCCAGACTCCCAGGAACCAGCATCCTAGAGGAAACAGTAATAGGGGTGTAAAATCCCAAAGCATGCCCAGTGCTAAGTCAGGATTCCCAAACCTGCAGCAAAGTGTGGCACTATTACAGAAAGATACAACCACAAGAGAAAAGATTTTCAAAACCAGATTTCCAAAGCTTGCTGGCACACTTCAACACAGAACATGGGCAGGCTCTGTGCAAGGAACTTCTGCCAATGTTTGGCCAATTGCAATCTTAGTGTCTCAAAAGGAAGTACCAGCATCCTTGTCAGCAACGTTTCCAAATCCCTCAAGCAAGACTAAAAAGGAACGACCTGCAGCTCCACTTAGTTTTAACCCACCATTAAATCTTTAGCCTCAAAGTGCTAAAACACTCTCAGTGTTTTAACAAGAACATATGCATCATCTGGGAGGCAGGAAATTACACCAGACTTTGAGCTGCTGAAATTTGAACAACAAAGTAGTAGCAAGAGTGTCTTCTGCAAGATATATTACTTTCTGCTGGTATTTTTGAAGAAGATAGGATTAATTTCATGCTGTCTTGAATGATCAAGGGCAGCATGAGGATAATAATCAAATGTATTCTATTGCTAGCTGCCACAAGTGATAAATACAATGCATAATTAAACAAGCAGCACCTAGACTGCCTGGAGGAAACAATTATTTAGCACTTTCATTAGGACAGACTAATTTATCTCATTTTTTCACTGCATTCTTACATTTCAAAAATCAACCTTAGCTTTGTATAACATGAAATTCTATGAGCTCCTGCGGCTGCAGCTGCCCAGGAACTGCCCTCTGGAAACAGGCATTGCTGGATAAGTGCCCACCTTGTGAGTACAGGAGGATCTGCATCTCCAGAAGAACACAGGTGAAGACCTGGACCAGGTTCTCCAGACCCAGCAGCTCAAAGACCTCCCTCAGAGGGTAGTCAGAGAGTGGCAGCTCGTTGGGCCCAGGTCTCTGGCAAATGATGGGCTCGTAAACCCCATAAAACTTGAGTGACCTCCCTGGGGGCGGCAGGGGCACCTCGTAGAGGATGTTGTGGATGTAGCTCTCCAGGGGCAGAGGTGGTGGCTGCTGAGAGGTCACTGCCTTGTAGAGCTGGATCAGGAACTTCTTGCAGGCTTGCATGAAGGGCAGAGGAGTGATGAGGCATATGCACTTGGAGACATAGAGCGTGTCCCTGCTGATGTCGTAGGAGTTGTAGCGCTGGAGCTTGGCGAGGGACGTGGTGTCGCCCTCGTCGATGCTGCTGGCCAGGGAGTCCATGCTGCAGGAGGAGGAGGCGCAGACACTGCTGTACTGCTCCGCGTTGTGCATCTGGTACAGCGTCTGCATGGCTGTGCAGATCTGCTTGCTCGTGACCTCCTCGTAGAAGGTGAGCACAAAGCCATAGGTGCGGGAGCCGTCCTCCCTGGTGATGATGAACGAGTGCAGCTGCGGGTCTCGGTTATCCGCCTGCGTCCTGAAAGACAGCCCCTTGGGCATGCAGAGCTAAGAGAGGAGAAAAGAAATAGAGTAACCTATGACACAATTTTATTTTGCTGTTTTTGCTGTACAGGCACATTCTTTTCATCCGCTGCATCACAACAAGCCATTTACCTTTAGACATAAAAAGTATCCAATAACAAACAGCCAAAAACTACTTCAGAAGGAGTCATGACTGAAGAAAGGAAAGCACCCTCCAAAATAATCCATCTATTAAGTCATTACAACCCATTTTCATTACTTGCTGAAACTGTTTTCACTACTGAATAGTCTTTGTGCCATTTACTTAAGCATCCTATAAAAACATCCAGTTTTGCTCTCATTTGCATATATCATGCCCAGAGTATTCTGAAATCAGAGAGCCAAGGAAGCATCTTATACCACTGAATTTAAATTTCATAGGCTTCTTGGAATTCTTTGATCTTCCCTAATTTTCTGGGGGAAAAAAACAACAAACAAACCCAACCCCAACTGACTGGCAGCTATTACATTTACTCTCTTCTCTAAGTGCTATCAAATAGCTTAGACTAGAAAAAAGGAGGGGCAGGGAGGGAAACACCCAAAATCTATGAAAGCGTCATTTATTTACCTCTCAGCAAAATCCCTTGCAGTAATTCTGCTACACTGGGTGTTTCTCTGAAGCATGGCCCTAGTGATAAATTGAGGCATTTTCCCAGACATTCTCTGGGAATGCTATCAACCGTCTAACACAAAACAACAAACATCCAGCAAAACTTGTTTGAATTGTGCATCAGCAGGAAACTCCTCATGTTAGACACGCTAAATAAGTATATTTATAAATGAAGGACTATAGCTTCATTTACAACATCTGAAGAAACAGAAGGAAAGAAAAGAAGGAGACTCTTCAAAGTGTTCCTTTTCAAAAAAGGCAACAGCAGAAACAAACTTATCATGGTGTGTGAACCTAGGCACAACTGAATGTGTCCCCTAATATCTCACCTTAACCAGGAGTAAATTACTCTGATTCTGGAAGAGGTCAGGAGAAATAATTATATATTTTCAGGCACACTCTTACCAGAACTTCAGCAGTGCACCTTGCAGAGACTATTCAACAGCCTGGTAAAGCTGGGAATTAGACAAGTGGTCCAGACTCACTTCAGAACAGGCTATCAGGCCCCTAAATTATCTAGGACAGCTCTTATATACTGCTCAAAAAGGTGATGTGCAGGGAAATAAGTAGCCTGAAGTTGGCAGAAGAATTAAATTCAATTGATAGGCTTTGCTGACACAAACCATGAAACTGCAGCTTGAACTATTTCTGAAGAGCAGCCACATTTTTATTCAAGTGCTTTACAGTTTTTATTGAGGCATTAACAGCAGTGCCATAGTTAAGGCTTCTCCAATAAAGAAGTAGTAAAAATCCTTGTTTCACGCTTTATTTAAATTTATTCTCCACAATAAATATCTCTCTTAACCTCATGTTTTGGCAGGATTGCTTAATAAAAAATTATTTCTAGAATGTGGGTTTTCAGTGGTGGCTATAAGCCTTACCAAAGCCAGGTTGAAATCATAGGCTTAAATCTCAGTGCTATCAGAGATTAAATTTTCTTCAGAAAAATCTTTACAGAAAAATAGCTGGATAAGCAAATTAGATATACTGTTACAATCAGGCACAGATAGGCATCAGGGAAATTCAGATCAGCTGAGACAGTTTCAGAAGGCTGTTTAAATAAATCTCCTCCAAGCCTTGATTATTATTCCCTTGTCCTTTATATACTGGGTGAACACACACAAAGGGATGCCCATCTATTAAGTTTCAGCCACAACTTGACACATGTAGAATATTGACATTTAAGACCCTGGCTGCAAACCTTGGCCCAGAGACTCCTGCTGTTTTGGGACCTATAAGAGGACACAGGAAAAAGCAGAGGGAAAAAAAAAGAAGATGCGAAGAACTAAGGCAGGAGGAATGACCAGGAGTCACTTAAGAAGCTAAGATCAAAAGGAAGAGCCTGTAATAATTTTCCAGCAATAAAGAAAGCTTTGAATTTGCGGTTAATTCATGAAAACTTTCATCTTAGGGTCTCAGACATCAATCACTTCCCATCTCATCTGTGTCACACATGCCATAGGAGAGCATTGGAGAGCAGATTGGGATATGCTAAGGGGGTGGTGAAATTTTAGCCTGCTGGTGTGAATCTGGCTCACTAATGCTGAGAACACAGGTCAGTCACCTGCACTGCGTACAAACACTGAGAACTAGCCAAGATTACTAATCAAAGGACAGGATGCTCTTTTCCTGAGCACTTCACTATTTATATTTAAAGGTATCCATCAGCAGAAACCCGTGGAATTACACCATATTTGCGATAAGGTTTATAACCAAAATGGTATGTAAAAACAAAAGCACCAGGATAGATAAAAAGCTATCAGCTAATCCATAACCCATCTCTGGAAGTCCTGAGTAGGAGATACCCTTTCCCCAAGCACAGAGGCACGACACAGCCCCCATAATTCCTCCCTCCTTCTTCTCCCAGCCATCATCATTTGCAGGTATTTCTGAACCAAAGGTCCCCCTCTGGACCACTAACACTGATTCACCTCTTCTCCATTAGATCCTTCAATTCACTTTTTAAGCCTCTATATATTTCTCATGCCATAAAATGCAAGTTCACAACATGCCATGGCAGCAAGCTCCACACTCAAATTGCACTGTGGGCAAGGGAGTGGAGAGAAAGATGCTTTTGTTTGTCTAAAACCTGCTCCTTCAGACTCCACCAGGGAACTTTTAAATTTTTTTTATTTGAGTACATGAGACATTAAACAGATAATGCATCCTTGAGCTTCAGAAATGCAGGCAAAGATTTCTTTATCTTGATGAATCAGAGGGCTAAAATAGGAAGCTTCTATTCTAAAAATTTCTGTATCTTTCTACTGATAACTTTAGTTTGGTACAACACTTACTTGCAGAATGGCTGCAGAAGATAGAATGTGAGGTTAGGCAGGGATAATAACAAAAAGCAGCAGGGGGACAGACACAATTCCCTATTAAAGAGAACTCTGTACTTTGTCACATACTTTGAAACAGAGAGAAAACATGACTCTTTGGCAGCTTGATTGCTTGGGACTTCAGGGGGCTATTTTTAAAACAACAGGATGGTTCCAGAAGGCAATTGAAATTCCTTAGGCATCCAGCAAAGCCAGAGTTCTTACAAGTTAACCTTCAAGAATTTATGCATTTTCTTCTCTGAGGAAAATTGCTTCTGGAAGATCACATAAAGCAAACACATAGGCAGAACTAATGCAGCAAGGCAAGATCAGAAAGGCCAATAATTACCTCAAGGGATTCTGTGGAAGTGGATATTACTTTAAATGATGTTTCAGATCAAAACAATAAAGAAGTTTTCCAAAAGATAATTTAAAAGATCATTAAATACTGCTGCTGTTAGTAAATGTTTTGGGTTTTTTTTCTCCAAGACACATTGCAAATGAAAAATGTGTTCAATGCAGCTCAGATCAATTATTTTAATAAGTCTCTGGCTGGTTTTAGCATTCCATTTTTGTCTGATACTGTGATCACACTTCATGAATATTAGACATTCTCCACTGTAACGTGAGAGACAAATAACACAGCAATTCCAGCTGCTTTATTCCTGCTGCACACCCCTCATTATTTCATACTGGAACACCCTCAATGCAAAGGCAGAACTAAAAGGCACCAACAGCCTTGGCAGCTGACCTATTACCATCTTAACTGCTGATGAAGCAGTGCTCCAAGCCCTTCATGCCTTCTGTATAAGCCAAGTGATGTGGAGACGAGCCCAAATACTACCCCAACTCCAGCAGGGCATATGTATAAGCAGAAGATAGAAATCCCCAGCTGTCAGCAGGCAGAGGGAGTGACAGGGCTCATCTCAGCCTTTCTGTGCAAGTGCAGTGCCACAGCATCAGTTCTGTGTCACCGCTACTTCCAGCTCCTGCGCTTTTGTATTAAATAACCGGCACAGTGCTAAAAATAAAATTCGGTGGAAATTGAGATGAACTCCAGATTTCTACATCTTCACGACTGCAGGGAAGTTCCAAATGTATTTTTGCATTTGCAAAAGCCAACTTAATATGGGCTTTATGTATTCCCCACCTCTCTATTTGCTGGGTGAGGGCCAGGGGAACCTCCAGACTTCCTACTTGCACCATACAATGAGGTCAGTTCTGTTTTGAAGCAGGTAGTGTGCTGTCCTGCCCTCCTCAAATGCAAAGCTCATCTAACSTAGACTRGGAGAAGGGGYTCCCTAATTTTCCAATACAGTTACACCATATGAGTTACACCATAACACATAATACCMTTACATTTTGGAAAAGAGCTGGAAGYGGTAACATGGTTCAATGTTAGTGTTACAACAATTGGTTACTTTTAAATTAAGAAACAAATGGCAGTTTCTGCACTGGGAAGCTCAAATACCAGTAAATTGTTGTCTTTGTCAGGTTATGTTCTTAACAAGTGCTTTGGTGATTCCGGAAACACCCTTTAAGTACCAGCTCTTCAGAAAAATACCCAGTGGATCATCAGCCTTTCAGTTCTCACTGCCCCCACTCCAAGAGCTGATTTCCCCTGCTTTCCCAGTCCATGGGACACAGGCCACATCAAATGTGACTGAGAGGAAAGAGATGTATCGATGTAGAGGTGCCATTAAAAGTGACGACCCAGCAAAAGCTGGGGTTCAGGTAAGCTCCAGCTTCTGCATAAAGATTCCCCTTTCCCTTGTCTGCAGAAGCAAGGTGCTCTGTACTCAAAAACCTTGCATGGATATCAGAATCCTTGGTTTGCCTCCTTCCTACCTGTGGACAGGTGTCCTAGGTGACCACACCCCTTCTCACCCAGTCCCTGGCATGGTGCATAGACTTGTTCACCATCCAGCACACTTAGAACTAAGGAGGAAAATGCAGCACTTCACTTCTGCTGTGCCTGAAAATATTCTGTGTTTTCACAACAGCTCTTCCCCTACAGCTTTTCATGTAGCATGCCCAGTGAGTGCTCTTAGTCCCAGCAGAAGCACTATAAAAGAGCACCACAAGGGCTGGCTGAAAACAACCCAGGAGCCCCTTGAGAGCTGTCAGGTAACAATTTGAGAAGAGAGTTTTTCTTGACCTACCATGTTGACAGCATCCTGGTCAAAAGGGTTCCACTCGATGTTCTGAGGGTAATGGGCCAAAACTTTGGACTTGAAGGTTCTTCTTATGGGACTCTGATCAAAATTCTCTCCTGCAACAAATGAAGAAACAATGACTCGAAACAGCAGCGAGGCTTCAGAGAGAGCTGGCTCAGGTTTTCTTTTTTTTCTTTTTTTTTTGTGAAATCTGATAGATATTTTTACTCTCAACAGAGGTTCTACTTTTAAAAGAGAAACAGAAAAAATTCTCATCCAGTCAACCTTACCTTCCTTCCCACAAAACCTTACTCTAGTTGCAACACAGCTTCCAGTTTAGTAATTACAGAATGGAAATATATTGTCAAGAGAAAAATCACTCCTGAAATTTTTTTATATAACAAGACCTTGCAATCAGTTGGATTCTTGACCTTCTCCTACAGCTTGAGTATCTAGAGACAGCTTTACTTAGTCAGTGAAAGAGCACTTTCCCTCAAGTTTGTCAGAAGCTGTCTCTAAGGTCAATAAAAAATATGAGCACCTCTTGGCTATTATAAATTATTCAAGCATTCATTACAGATGATCTTTTTTATATTACAAGTCCTATGTGAAAATTAAACATTTATTTTTTCTACATCAAATTTCAAGGACAGATTTCTTCCACACAAAGAACCCAGCAAGTGCAAAGAGGAAATTGAAATTAGACTTCAAGCAGAAATGCATCCAGTTATCAGCATACAAATACTGTATTTCACAGTGATATTGTTAATGGAGTTCTCCCCACTGGATTGCCTACAGCATGCAGACCAGTAATCAAAACAAGTAGCTCTTAAAATCTATTAATTACATGACCATCTAATACACTATCACACTAAAACAGGTCTTCCAACAGCACTCACATGCAAGTGTATTCTGAGTAGGGGTTTAAAATCTTTTCCTTGCCATGTCATCTCTAAGATTTTAAAGATAGTGTTATATTTATACAATACTTATTTTGAACACAGGATTTAGACACATTGCAGCATCATAGTGGTGGAATCACCATCCTTGGAAGTATTAAAAAAACACACGTGGATGTGGCATTTGGAGTATGTTTTAGTAGTAAAAAGGCAGTGTCAGGTTTAATGGTTGGATTTGATAATCTATGAAGATCATCCTCATGCACAGTTACAAGCTCAGACAAGCACACCAAAACCAGAGACCACTTCTCTATTTCAGAACATGGCAGTAGAATAACCTCTTATTTTGGTCCAAAAGTTCTTTGCAGAGCCATTAAAGACACAGTGTCATCCACCAATTCCCAAAATTTCATAAAATAAAGATCCGACCAAGCAAAACCAGTAAAAATTTTCTCTTGAGGTATGTACTTAGACATACTCAGCATCATTTTTAGCTCTTAGAATCAAATAGTAATTAAAATGCTTGCATAATCAAACAAAAAGGCATGAGGTTATTTCCCAATTAGATGTTCAATCATTCTCACATCTGACAGTTTCCCTTACTGTGACTTGGCAGAAAGGCAGGTATTTGATACTAAATTTATTGGTTGCTTCAACTAAAAGTTAGAAGAGAATATCTGGATAATTTCATTAAGTTCTCTACCACTAACTGTAAGTGACTGTTGAAATTTAGATTTCTTTAAAGGTTTCCTTTCTCATGACAAAAAAAAAAAAAAACAAAAAAAAAAAAACAGTTTTTGTTATCAAGTATAAGCAGTGCTTTAAGAAATTCAGCTGCCCAAAACCAGCAGTTACAATGTCCCCATAGGCTGACAACATGGATTCATTTTATCCAGGAAAGTAAATGGCACAGCAACTTACCTTTCTAGAGTCTCTGCAGTGTTTACATTTTACCACTACAGTGGTTTAAAAAATATATAAATTTAAAGTAAAACACACACAGGGAAAATACAATTCTCTCAATCAGTGATCATGAGGGAAAAGAGAAGAGCCACAACACCACACTGGAGTAAATCAACCTGTCATTGGCTTGAAAGGACATGACATTGCACCCTCCATACAAAGCTGCCTCACAGAAAGACAAGCAAGGCAGCTTTTAGACAAGATACATAATTTAGGAAAAAAGAACAGCACGAGGATGTGACAGGAGCAGCCTGTGTGCGAGGGTGAAATGCCATCATTTGCCCAAACTAGCAGGGAAACACCCCAGTTCTCACCAAAACCAGATGAGAGGCATGGACCACGACAGGCAGCTGGAAGAGAACCACAGGAGCAGAATCTTCTTGGCAAATATGAGGAAGGGATTTGGACTGAAGGGTACCTGGCACTATCAGCTCTCATCCTTGGTCGTTCTGAACTGCTGAGTCACACGTGGCAGAGAGAATTTACTTGCTGCTATTCTAGACGAACAGTGAATTTTCATTAAACCTCCCACGTGCTTTTAAGCGTTTCTTTGCTAACTTTCCAAACGGGATTAGAAAGGCACGTTTAAAGTGAACCAAGTATTAAATTCAAATTGAATCCATTTGCTAAAATACTAATGGCCAGATAACAGTACCATGAATATGGACAGGAACATTGTATTTGATGCATGCTGCACATGCAAACAGCACAACTTTCAGATGCAGACAGCTGTCTCTCAGAGGCAAATTTAAAAATTGGATTTGAATTGAATCCTTATGCTTTCAGGATATTTAAAAACAAAGTTGACATACTTTTAAAATTGTGTAAAACGTGTCAGCTTCAGCTTCCATTTCATTTGGATACTACATCCTGTTAATGGTACTCTGAAACAACTTGTGCCTTCCTTTAAGGAGCTGGCTTTTAAAGGGACATTTAGTTTCAAATTAAAAGCAAATGGTGAAGTGATGGATGCTAGATCAAGAAAAAACTGTAGTAATTTTATTTCAAAACAAAAAGACTGCTAAAAAGTTAGAAAACAAGCTGGATCCATGTTTTGGATGAAGGATACAATTACTAGGGAAATGCAGCTACACTCATTCGGTTATCAACCGTGATGACTTTCATAAGAGTGATCCTATATAAAAATTTAGTGATCTTCAGGTTTAAACTGATCTGTTTGAATTAACTGTCACAGTGACAGAGCTTTTTACCAAATAGGCAGAGGCATCTTCCACCCACACCCTCTGGTCCAGGGAATGCAAGCTATCTGTCACTCCTTCCAAGCTCTGGAACGTAGACAGGAATGCCTGTGACTACAGAAACAAAAATATCTTTTATTCCTTTAGAGGAACTGTGCTCAACTATGCACAGTGCTCATGGTCACCACTTCTGTGATTGCCACCTCTAATTAAAAGTGCTCAGCACACCCAGCTATGTCCTCTCCCTGCAGATGGAATTTTGTTAAGCTTATTTAATAACAGGATGACCCTGCACGAGAAGCAAATAATACACAATGTGTGAGTGAGTAAACAATGTGGGCACAGGAATAACAATGCTTGGCTGGGGAGCAAGCAAGCAGTTAATTATCAGGCTCAGGAACTGGTTAGTTTAAGTAGTGCAGAAACTGCTCTGCTGCTTTTCTTCCATGCCTCCCCACGATGCCAAGGTGGCAGTGGGAGGCTGATCAGAGTTCAAGGACATTAACTCCAAGTTCTTATTCCTGACCTCATGTTCTCATAATCTCACAGCAGAGGAGGGAAATGATATGAAAGGGAGGACTGGAACAAAGCAGACCAACAGTTTTCATTCCAAAGTTTTAAAATCTGAGTTGCCTGTAAAATGATAGTGAATTTTGGGGGCCTGAGGAGGAGGGCAGCATCTAACCTGCCTTTTGTGTGCCAATATGTAAAGGAAATAATGGATCGTATTTAAGCAGAAAACCATAGGGGGATGTGTACTATATCCATACAACTAAATTATTTGGAAGTTTTTGGGGGATATGTGTCTATGTGAACCTCACCAGAATTCATATTTAAATCTAGACTGCAAAATAAGCTCCCTTGAGGTGTCAGGAAAATTTGTGTTTCTGTAACAGGAATTAGTGGAGATGAATCTTCCAGTTCCCTTTATGAACAAATCCACACAACTGAGCCTCGTTAGATCTCCAGATAAGTATCCTCTAAAATGGCCTCATGCAAAATATTGTTCAGTCTATTAAGCACAGAGGTCTAGCA
The DNA here is from genome assembly GCA_013186435.1 of Turdus rufiventris. Lineage (NCBI taxonomy): Eukaryota > Metazoa > Chordata > Aves > Passeriformes > Turdidae > Turdus > Turdus rufiventris. Next base: position 3,022,931 of record PYHW01009542.1, on the reverse strand, counting down.
CAGTCTCCTCTCCACCAATATATTGACAATATATTGATATAACTAGCAGGATTTTGCTGGAGAACCACATCTGCCAAGAGAGCTTCAAGAAATAGAACAAAATTTTGCAAATATTTTTTGAAATTAGGTAAAAGAATGAAAAAGTCCAATAGTTTTTGGTTTGGTTTGGATCTGTGATCTTTAATTTGATTCAAGAAGAGTTAGAAGAGTGAAAATAAAGAAATAGAGAGGTCCTGATCATTATTTATCCTTAACTCCTCTTTACCTGAGGTTTTGTCTGCAGTGTCTGAGCTCTTGCCATGGAGATCTGCTTGCAGATATTGGTACAAGACTACACAACATAACAAACAAATAGAAAAAGCAAGTATGAACAAAATGAAAATACATACAATGTACTGGGGAAGGAAAAAAAAATGAAACAGACATTAAATATTCCCCCTCACAATCTCTCTTCCCCCCACTACTGGCAAAGGATAAATCCACATGGTAAATAAAACCTTCCACGACTGGATTACTACAGAGGTGTTGAATGCAATGACAGACATGGCAGAAATACTTGTCAAAATTAGTAACAAGATTAAATTCTCAGTACTTCAAACAACATGCTGCTTTACAGAATCCCTATTATGAAAGACATCTTTGTTCACATATTGAGCCCTTCCAGAGCCTGAGAAACTCAGGGGAAAAAACACATCAGTCCTTCAGGTATTGTTGAACTAAACCAGAGAAGTTTTATTTTGTATAGTGCTATATTGTTATACCTTCAATCCTGTACTGCATGCTATCTTCAGCACTTACTTAACTGCTCTATTCATCACTTCTGCCTCAACTGGGTGTTTTTAGACTAAAATTTGAATAAACAAGCTATGTTTAGAACTTAGATGAACAATTTTAATGTCTTCCAGCAACATCTACCACTTCTAAAGGCAGAGCTTCCTGCTAGCATGTCTAACTGAGATTTCTTCCAATGGTTTGTTCATCTGCAGACAAACAATGTTTCCACAGATGCCTTGGCATTTCTTCACCAAAAAGAAGTCACATTTACATACTACACAAAGACATTACACAATCCTCCTCAAGTTAAATCTCTTTTTATAGAGCTGGCACCTATGTTAAAGCTGCAATAGCAGTGACCTCTCTGATGATTCACTCTCTAGGTGTAAATTCAGAGGAGTTCTGCTACAACCTCCTACTTGAGCTGTTAATCCAGACATCAGGGTAGGGAACGCAGTTCTGCCAAGGCCAGAATTCTGGGGAAGGTAACCCTCAGCAGAAGGCATAGGAGTTCTTTCAATGGAGATTTTTAGATGTGAATTTTTATTTTAGGATAGTTTTCTCTTTTCTTTAGAAGGCACTCAGAGATAGCCCACATTCAAATCTGCAGGATGATGTTTTTCCACACCATGTGTCTTAAGTTATTGCATTCTAATTTTGAGTTGTTTGAACTAAAAAGTTGCATAAGTATTAAATTAAAGGAAACAAAACAATTGTCAAAGCTAGAGATGCCTCTTGCTAATGGCTCATATCCACACTATCTTTACAAGTCTCTCCATCAGGCTGTCCTTTCAGCTCTCCCCTAAAGATTTTAATTCAAAGGGAATCTGGCACTGAGCTTCCACAGAGATAACCACCACCTCTGCAATAGGAAGAGTGAAAAGGAACAACCCATGAAACAGTGTATAACCAGATGCTCTAGGACAGGCTCTGGTTTGATGCCAATTTCAGTACTTTGACCATTTATTGTCACCAATCATGTGGCTAAACAGTCACAGAAGTTAGGTGAAAATTCCTGCACAGGAAGTCAAATTGACAACAATGATACAAATACAGAGCTATGGACACTCCCCTGTGTTGTTCAGCCTAATTCTTTACACAATGTAATGAAACACTACTATTGCCACAAATTAATTACGCTTGGAAAAGGTGCAGTATTTTAAAAAATTCAATTAAAAAGGAGTTTTGTTCGTATAAATGAGTCAATGTATGTGTAGATAAAGAAGAAAAGGCTCTTCTACCTACTGAATAATGTAATACAGCACCAACATAAATTAGCCCCAAGTCCCAACTTCCAAGAGACCACAGACATGCCACTACATTAGCAAGTATGAATAACACCATCCTTTTCACATCAAAGTTGCATTAGAATCTTTTCAAATCCAAAAAATCAAGTTACATCACTTTGGGTGACTTTTTGCAGTGGAGCAGGCAGAGTTTAATAAACTGGTGCCTAAGGCATGGTGCTCCTAAACAATTACCTTGGAGTTTGTCTCCAAAGGCTCAAGGCATTAGCAAGCAACAGTGGAGCAGGTATAGAACCAGACCTGTACTTACAGATACAAGGAATTATTTATACTTTGGGCCTTTATTTTCTCTAGAAATTAAGGTATGGAATTCAGGCATACTATTCATACTGCCTTTACAAGTATGGGCTCTCAATCTAGGGAAAACATGCCCCAGAGATCCTTGGCCTATCCTGTTCACATACAAGTGGTGTATTTCATTTTCTGTTGCATGTTTATATAAAAATCTGCTGGTTTTTTTAAACACTTGATACTGAATGAATGAGCATTTTTACTAATAGAGAAAACAATCTGAGCAACAATTAAAAGTTCGTTTAAACAGAAGTTTCATATATCATTGTTCTTCAACTGCCTAGTTACACAGGCATCTTCTCCCATCCAAATTAAGCTCAGCTTGCAAATCAGTACAAGAAAAGAAAGAAGTTTAATTTGACCTGGACCATCTTCAGCACTAAACAACTTTGACATCAACAGAGCATGAAGATGTCCACGCTGCAGCTTGAATACCCAGCTAAACCAAGGGGTTTAGCCTTCTTTTTACTCATCTCACACAAGCTTGAGGCCTCAGTTGCCTGGACTCAGCAGTGTTACACTGGGATTTCTCCAGATTAAAGGAAGCCCTTCCTTGCTGATGTTGCCAAGAGCTATCCCTTGACGTGCTGAGCCACACAGAGAATGCAAGGGACTCATGGTTGGTTTTTACTCAGCACTGCCCACATTAGCACCAGAAGGAAGCTATCCCCCAGCTTCTGAGGAAGATTCTTCTTCCAACAGCATGGTCCATAACCCAACACTGGTACTCAAGATGGATACTTGAAACACCCTGAGAAGGGGCAGCCACTTTGCAGTGCTTTGAAGCGCTGGCCCATACCTGTGTGGTTTACACAGCTGTTTTTCTCAGTGGGGCAAAAGGAGGATTTAGAAAGGGTGGGTTCAGAATTGGCTCCCCACGATAGCAAGTTACTCCTTTTGCACATCCTTTACAAGCACAGGGTTAAAAGAAAGCAATTGTCACCTGTCAAAGGCTGCAGCAGCTAAGCTCTATGAAAACTTAGTTAATATGTGGTCAGGATGAGAAAAGGGTAAGGCAAAGAAAGAACTTTAGCCAACAAAGCTCTTTCATTGGATAAAGTAGAAGCACTCCCTTGTGTAGCACTGACTTTGCTTAGGAAGCTTTGAGCAAATGCTGTATAAGTTGCTGCCAGTAAGGAACTGTCCGTGTAACAGTCTCCAAGAGCCAGTCTCCTATAAATGAATCCTTTTAGAAGAAAAGACAAAAACCCTTCTGCAAATCTAATAGTCACCAGAACCCTCAGGCAAGGTTTGAAATTACCAGAGCTTCCGGATGGAGGAGGGTGGCAAGCAGGAATGGAACTGCAAAGAGACAAGAATGTGCTGCCCACACAGCCATATTCATCCTTAAAAGATGATACTTACACTTCAGAGCTACCTGAAAACCATTTCAATTTGCAGATTGCTCTCAGCTGCCGCTACCCAGCTGTACCACAGTAACTAGAGATCAACATATTGCTGCAAATGCTTCAAAATGGGGCAAAGCTGTCACCAAAGGACCAAGGCATTTACATCATGCTGGATGATGCAGTTATTATTAGCTTTAGGGAAAAATATGGAATTTTGTCAACTAGAAGTGTTAGAACACTTTTAAAAGGAAAAAATGTAATCCTGAAGGATAGATTGGTTGTAACTACTGCAGAACATCACTACAGGTGTTAGACAACACCAGCTTCATTTGCAATCTGAAGAATGCCAATGAGTTTACAGAAGGGATCATTAAGTGCATCAGTGCACAGTAAGCATGTAAGCCATGTGAGGAATATTGTTTATGCTTGTGTAAACCTTAAGTAAATCATTACTAGTTAGATTAGTTAGATACAGCTTTAGGTTTTATTCATTGCAGCAGAGCTCTATTTCAGACAAAGCATAAACCCCCAGATTTATAATTCATCACTCCTGCCAATTTTGTGGCCAGTTTCCAAGTTTACTGAAGATACAGAAAGCTGACCTAATCACCAAGCCACTGCAAAGCTTCAGGATTCAAATCCCAAGGCTTGGATAAACATTAATTTCTGGATCCAAACTGGATTCCAGGTGGAAAACTCAAAGCACAGCATCATTTCTAGATTTAGATGCCTCTAGATTTAGTTCAAATCCCTACAAAGGCTGCCAGAAACAAAATCCTTTGGCTTCCCTTAATGCCTTGGGGAGTATTAGGTGCCAAAGCATCTGTGGAAAGAAGGATCTCACTTGAAAAAAGGCCAGAATTGTCTCTGGGTACAGCTCACAAATGCCCCTGTGCCTCAGATCCTTTCTTTTCTTGTCCCACTCATCCCCACAGACACCTGGAAATGAAGGCAATTCCGCATGTGCAGTCCTGACCCTTGTGCCTCAAAAACACTTCTTCAATGCTTCTACCAGATTTTCTCTCAGGTGTGTTTTGGGGTTGCTTGCTCTCCCAACAAGCCGGCTTTGAACCCCAGGATACACCTTCCACTGCCATCGGCAAGATCTCTTAAAGAACACAGAAAAGTGCAAAAGATTCTATATCTTACAAGTCTCTCCTTTGCCAAAGCCCAGCAATGAAAAGCAGTGTCTCATCCTTTCTCCCTTCACATTTCTACAGCCACTCCAGAGAAAATCCCTCTACCAGTAGATATCCATTCAAGAATGGCATATGTTTCAGAATAGTTTTTCAACCCTAAAGATAAAAAGACTGATGAGAGTCACAAAGGCAACAGGGAGCAATTCCTGGCCTGAAACTGAGTTGAAGAGAGCTAGTGGGACTCTGAGAGAAGAGAGATGCACAGAAAGGTGTGTAAGAAATTGAAGTCCACTTTAAACCAAAGTGTATGTCTTACCTATTATTCAGTGCCCTGTTAGTAGAGATGAAAGCAGCAGAGAACAGAGATCTGAATAAACCTAAAATTACTTGGCATTTAAGCAAATGTTTCCTCTTCACCACTAATCCACTAATCTTTTGGTGCCTGGATCCCAGGTTGATTGGCATGCTAAAAATACATAGGTAGAAGGCACATATTTGCTGCTCTAATTTTTACGTAAGCATAAGCTGTCACCAACTATAGATCTACTTGAAAACCAAGGCTTTTAGAGCCACCTCAGACACCAGAATCCCCCTGGCCATTGCACACAACTCCAGTTATTTCTACATGACACATGTATTTTACACCTTCCTTTGGCATAAAGTGGAATTTTATGGAGTTAAAATGCTTCACTTAATGAGGCAAACCGTGCCATGCTGTTTTGGAGCCTTGGTAGCTGTTACAACATTACACATCAGAAACAGAGCATTTCACACTGAGCAGATCAAGGCTGGATTAGCCACAGACCATAGCTGAACACACTTTAGCACCTATGCTTTCTGTGAGTGCACAGAGGTCTGGAAGGTCAAATAAATGCAAGCAAGTAATTGCAAAAGGAGCGAGACTTAACACAATGTACAGGTGTGGCAACACCATCGAAAATAGCGGTGTCTTGGTGTGACAATGTAGGACAGCTAAATCTGAACACCCTGTTGCAAAAAAAAAAGAACATTATCATTTGCTTTGAAAAAGTTGTTATTCCTTCAAATCAAGGCAGAAGAGAGTAATTGTGGGTACTTAAGGATGGGTTTCAATAGCCACCACTCAACATTCCCTATAAAACATAAGCCCACCAGCTCAAGATCATTATTCTGTGTATGAAAGAACACATGTACCATATATTCACAACCACATATGTGTGCACTTTCCCTCTCCTCCAAAGAGAGGGGACTGGCAGGAATAGTCCTCCAGGATAAAAGCCACCTCCTGCACCTGGGGCTCTTCCACAGAATGGCCTGAGCAGCAATAGACACAGTCCTTAAACCTGGACACCAGCTGGCTCCTAATTCTGCACAGCGATGCAGCAGCACCAGGAGTTCCAACATTGCTCCTGTGGGATTAAAATTCCCATTTCAAATCAGTCAGCATACACATGTCAGATTAAAGAGACATAGGAATTTGCATACCTCTTCAGGATTTGACAGGTTTGTGGTGATTTATTCTGCAACCTGCAGAATACACCAGGAGCATCCCTGATGGATGCCTCCTCAATGCAAAGGTTAACAGATCTATGTGAGTTGCATTAAATATTTACATTAAGGAAGCTTTTTTTTTTTTTCATATTTAAATGGAAGCATACATAAGAAGAAAGACTCAAACAAAAGAATATTTGTGACAATAAATAATATAGATTTCAGCAGTTACACAGATGTTAGGAATAAGCTAAGCAGGGGATACCTGAGCACAAGTATTACTGGATATTTGCTAAAATAAACTCTGTCATTTTACTATCAGGATGAAAAAATACTTTCTTGTTAAGGACTGTAAGATGATTCACTAATGTTAGATTACCACAGACAATAATGAATATTTCAAGGGCTTCACATGTAAACAGGCAATCAGTCCAATGGGGCTGGTCTCCAAGTTGTCTCAAGAACAGGCGGTGCATGTGGGGAACAGAATTCCCCTTTGAAATCAAAACCACTATGTATGTATGAGATTAAAGGAATCTAAGCACTCACATACATCCTACAGCTGAAAATTCAAGAGTCATGAAAGAATTTCAAAACATTCAAACATCTAGCTAAACTTATTTATCAGCCAAAACAACAAAGCTTCCAAAACATGCTTTTTTGCCTCTGCAAAAGGCTCCTTGCTAAAGTAGGACTTCACCCCAGGCTTTGAATTCAGCAAGGTTTATTCTCTCTTTGTACTGCTATGACAGCCTGAATGTGACTTATTTTAATGCAGAAATATCAAACTTCAACCTGAATCTGTATTTTGCAGCATCAGAGGATCAATTTATAAACAACCTGAGGAACTGTGTGTTCTGGTGGTGCTCCTAGTCAACCCTTTTCCAAATTATTGCCTCACTAAAGAAACATCTTTCTGCCACCTATTCCGGAAATCTAAACTATTTGTGTGTTTATCCAGAGATCTTCTTCACCTTTCCTGCTTCCTTTCTTAAACTGGTGCTTCCCAACAAAGCTTTAGGCTGCAAGTTAAGCAGCGAGCCCTGTTTCATTCAGGTCGGGAACACTTTGATTTTACAGTGAAGGGGGAAGATGCAAAAATCCTGCATTAAAGGCACTAATCTATATCACCTTCCCACCTCTCCGCTGCTTTCTCCCTGCCTAAAGAGTTGATAGATTTTGATGCAGCCCACAGGAGGAGATCTTGAGCACGTGAGTTAATGACAGCACAACCTGAGCCCCACACAGGTACAGCTCCCTCTCCAGGTTAGATCAAAGTGCAACTGCCTTACCCAAAAGACAACACACAGACTCACCTGACCACGCAACAGTCATCCAGGTGGACTCTGACAGAGGTTTGCACTTTCTTAGACAAACAACACTGCTGCATCTCCCTGAACTGTCAGGGCATGTCAAAGAAGACAGGAAATCAATATTACCTGAAATAACTCATGTTTCCTAAGTCTGTATTTTCTCCTTTGAAAAAGCATTTAATTGCAACCTTGTGTTAACCTGCAGAAGCAAAAGCACTGACTTCAGTTCTGACCCAAGGTCAGTTTTCCCCTTTCCCTAACCTTTCTTTTATTTAATATTTTGGAAATTGTACCCTTTTAAGAAAGATCATAGTTCAGTAAGGAAACTACGGTGCAGCATATTCCAAACAAAATATAACACAAAGCTTTGCAAAGATCCTCAACAGAAAACAAAACTCCAAAATCAAATAATGAACTTGGAAACTGCTGCACCTCCAGATATTTCAAGTCCAAAATGTTCCTTTCTTCAAATCCTTGGGCTGTGCAAGCTGGGTACGTACAAAACTTGAAACCACACATGGTCTTTAAGATGGAGAAAGGAACTGCGCCAGCTCAAATTTACTGTGAGAGTGGTGAGGCACTGGAACATGTTGCCCAGAGAAGTTGTTGAAGCCCTGTTCCTGGAAGTCTTCAAGGCCAGGTTGGTGGAGTTCTGAGCAACCTGGAATAGTGAAAGGTGTCCCTGCCTATGGTGGGGGGTGGGGTRGATTTAGATGATCTTTAAGGTCCCTTCCAAACCATTCTATGATTCTATTGATTTACCTGAAGGGCCCTTCTACTTGAAGATGAAGAATTAATTCCCTGACAAGAGCAGCTCTGTACTTCTCACAGGATGCCCTGAGGCAGAAGGCCAAACACTGAAATCTGGACAGGAGGGGATCCCTGGACATGATGATCAACCAGGAGAGTGTAGGTAAGCAAATAGGACCTCTGACCTCAGCACTGGCTATCACAGGGAGCATTAAATCCCTTCCACATTTCTCAGAGACACAGAATATGTTCAAACAGATTTGCAGAGTCTTGCCAGTCTCTCCTGAAACCCAGTATGTCATCACCAAGGTAGGAGTGCAATCATTCCAGCATCCCTTTAGCTGCCATCTGTGCTCCCACAGGGAAGGGGCCCAAACTTGTCAAATGTCTTGAATTGAAAAAAAAAAAAACCCTCTTGCATTAGAAATGGCAAGAGGTGGCAATTTCAGGATAACAGCCTGAAACCACTGCCATCAGCACACCCTATAACAAAGCATGAAAAATAGGTCCCTCCAGAATCCAAGCGTAACAACCGCATTGGGGAAAGCAATTTTTGGATATCCAGAGACTAACAGAGAGACTCTGAAACTCAGAGTGGTAATTTGTTTAGGAAAGAGATACTAGTCTTGAAGGACAAAAGATAAAAGGGGCTTTGGGTTACAGCAAATCTAGTTTCTGTTACTGGCCCTACCTCATTTAAACAGCCCACACCTCTCATAAGCCAGGAAGTTCTCAGCCAGAAATAGCAAATAAAATATAATAACAATAGTAGTAGAATTTGAGAGATTCATACCTATTTTCCAATAATTTCAGTGACTATTTGAGGATGTGCACTGGAGGGTCCTTTCAAAGCCCATCCAGTTCACTTAGTACTCAGCTGGATGGCAGGTTTCCAGAAAATTAGTGGTCTTTTTGTTTAGTTGGGGTTTTTTAAACCTTTTACTCTCGCTTAAGAGTATGCACCAAACCATTTCACCTTCCTCTAGGAAAATGGTGTTCCAGAAGGCACTGCTTGCAGTTAATACTCTTCTGCTTAATGAATAATCTCCCATCCACTAAATGTTCCAGGCCATCAGACACTGCCAAGGGAGACCACATCATATACCAGTAAGCACAAGGCAAGGCTGGGCCTTTGATTCCTTTTTCTTCACTGAGACCTGAAGGAGTTTTTTCTGTGATGAAAGCATTCAGAAAGCTGCTCTGTTTCTGTGTCTCTCATGTCAGACAGGTTTGCCACTGAAGATTTTTCCCTAAGAAGGAGGATTTCTTATGTTGCATCGCTTATAATTAATTGGGGCACCCCAGACCAGAAGGTCTGCTTGCTCCCCCTAAATGAGCTTCTGAAACGATAAAAACATGCTTAGCATGTGGATATGGTTCAAAAGTTCATTTGGGCTTAGCTTTGTACAAGAAAACAATTTTGACATGTAAATTTAGGCAGACATATTTAGCAGAGGTTTAGGAGGCCTAGAAGGCATTCAGAGTATGGCCGTGCCTGCTGTGGATAACACACCAGCCCATTTCAGCTTGATCCCAAAGAGCTCTCATAGCTGCAGTCAGAGAAGGGATGACTAACACTGAGCACGTACACAAACAGACAGACCCCTGACAGTCACAGAGGAAGCTGAAGAATTTCAGCTGTAGAATCATCCAAAACATATACCTGTAAAAGCAGGGGCATCAGGATTGAGTGGGTCAGAATACCCAGATCAGAAAGGACCTTTGGAGGTTATGTGGTTCCATGCCCCTGTTTAAAGCAGGGCTGACTTCAAAGCCAAATCATAGTGCTCAGGAACAAGAGCAAAAAAATAAATTCTGAGATTAAAAATTACAAGGGTAATTCAATAGCTGTAAGGAGGGGAGAGCAAAGTAAGACATCAATATTTCAGCATCTTTGGAGCAAACGGTGTAAGGCAGGTTCCCTCTGACTTAATGCTTGCAGTGCAAACCAGGAGGCACTTGTGAACTGCAAGGTAAATGCCAGGCAGGAAAACAGAGTCTGTGTGGCACTTGAGCTATGAATCAGCCCTTGCCAAGACTCTGGTCTTCTCTTCAAAATATTTCCACGTCCTAGTCTTCACGTTGTTTAGTACTAACACATCTATTATGGTACAACACAACAATAGCAGCAGCATCACTAACATGATCTCTTGGCTAGAGACCACACACTGAATTAATTTCTTTGTCTGCCACATTGCCTCTCCAGGAGAGCAAAGCCCAGCAAACTCGAAGGCATCATTTGTATCTCCTGGATATTACAGCTCTGTGGACACTGCACCTTCTCCTGGTATTTTTTTATCTATGGTCACATACAGTAAATCAGGCTGATTTCTCACTGGGAAGCCACTTTTTTGGCAGTTTGTTGTTAGTTGTGAAAGAAAAATATTCCACACAGTTTCAGTGCCTTTCCTAGCACAGCTGCATCCCAAGCAGGACTTAGGCTAATCCCTCCCAAACAGCCCTGTTGCTCTTGCCTTGCCACAGAGCAGTCTGCTGCAGCCCCTCTGACATTGGTTTAATGCTGATTAGTCCCGACACAATTCTGGTTCAGGCTTCCTGCCAGGCGAGGGAATGAACAAAATTGGTTTGTGCACAGACCAGACGACAGCTGCAGTCACTCCAGCTCAAATCTGTTGAATAAGGACCCTTTTCTTGTTTACCAAGATGAAGCTAAATTAGCCCAGCATGAGACAGAAGGAGAGAGCAAATCCTAAAAGTCAGAGATGCCAACCTGGCTCTGAAGGTGTGAGATGAAACTTGGTCAGGCCCCATCACTTGGGCTCAAGGGAGCCACAGGGGAAGTGTATGCTTTGTGTTAAGCAAACCCCCAACCCAGGGGAGAGCTGAAGTTTTAAAAATAAAGTATTTTGTGGGTAAGATTACAATCAGAATGCCCCCAGATTTTTTTTCAGAGCCAGAGAGACAGTCAGTGCATGCTTTCTTGGAGTATATTTTTCTCCCATCTCTTTTTCCTCCAGCTCTAAGAGAAAAGCCTCCAGCTTTCATAAACTCCACCTATCCTCACACTGCCCTTGTTTCTAAAATGCAGAAGGTTATCTGTTAGGAAGGCTTGCTGCTCAGGAGTGAGCTATTGATTTGATCTGCGGTATCACCTGTTTGCAGAATTACACACAGATCTCTTGACATGGTTACAGAATCCAACATCTTCCCGGAGGCAGCACATGCACAGAGGCAAAAGCTGCATGTGATCTGCTTGCACAAATTTATTGTCAAGGCTTGTATTACCCAGGCTTTTACAAAATTGATTAAGTGGAAAAGTCACACCGCTAAGCTTTCTGCTCTTTGCAAAAGTCTTTAAACCCATATCCAAAACTGGATACAGCACCATAGGATTTTCCTTCTGTATTTAAGAAAAGCCTGGCTTTTGGCACTTGCAGGGTTGGCTGCTCACTGATTGGGGGTTTATGGATTTCTTAAGTAACTTGTCCTTTGGCCTGGGCACCTCAGCTCTGCAGGATGCTACTTCCCATCATTTCCTCCCTCAGCATCAACTACAGCTGAGGCACCACTTTTTCTGGTTTCCAGTCCCTGCATAGCCTGATCCAGCAAGCAGAAAAGCTTTCAAGTGTTTTACAAGCATCCTCACAAAATGCAGCTACATCTTTGTGATGGTTTTGGCTGGGGCAGAGTTAATTTTCCTCACAGTAGTGAGCTCTGGCTTGGATTTGTCTTCCCAAGTCACCATTACACGTGCTGGAGCCCTGCTGTCCTGGGGATGGCTGAACACCTGCCTGCCCATGGGAAGCAGTGAATGAATTCCCTTTTCTCCTGGCTTTGCTGGCACAGGCTGGTTTTAGTTTACCCACTAAACTGTCTATCTCAACCCTCATTTTCTCATTTCTACTCTTCCAATTTTCTCCCCCATCCCACCAGGGGGAAGTGAGTGAGAAGCTGTGTGGGGCTGAGTTGCTGGCAGGGGCTGAACCATGACAAACTTCTTTCTAAGGGGTTGCTCTAACACTGACTAAGAGGTAGAATACATGTCTTCAGGCATGAAAAATGTGTTCAATTTTTTGCTTGCTGGAGTGAGGAGACACTGCATCTAAATTTCCCTCTCCTGCTTTCCAAAAGAGGTGATACCAACAAAAAATGGCTTGCTGCACAATAAAAGAGAATTAGTGCATTAAAAGAAGACATGCAAGAAGAATCCCAGCAATTATCCAGATGTATTTTCTGCCAGTCCAGGTCGGCTCTCTGCCTAGCTTCATACGCACTGGGATCCTCCTAACCAGCCTGTATTTAACAGAAGGCTCTGTGTGGTACCTCTCAAGTAGTGTGTCTAGCCATCAGAGGAGATCCCAGCAATTAAAGGCATCTAAAGAAAGATATTCCTCATATTAGGATTACTTCATATGTCACCTACAACCCTCCAAAAAAGCAATATGCCATCTTTTGTTAACAACAACAAAAAAAGCCCCAAGACAAAATAACAAAAAAGTGGTGGAAACCAAAGGAACTTTGCATTTTAAGTCATTTGGGGAACTGTGCAGAAGGACCTGGCCATGCAGAAAGCAGCCCCAGGTGACAACCTGAACATCTTTCTTTCCTTATCAGCTGACCAATAGCTTTTACACAGAAGGAAAAACAAAAACCAGTTTTACTGATGACGTTGAAAAAAAAAAAAGGAAACTTTCTTATAAGATAAAAATGGACACGGAAAAGGAGGGGAGGTACAAAGTGAACTTTTATACGTCTATATATTGACAAGACAGAAGCGTTACTAATTTTAAATTCAGAATTTATTCATGCAGTTAACAGTCTTTCTGAAGTTCCCCATTTTACCTCCAAGACTTGCTGTGTCTGCATAAATATAACCGTATCAAAGACTGAAGAAAATTTTAAGCATCTGAAGATGAGCACCAGTAAACCACCAGTTTCTGGAAGAGTAATTTCACTTCCCTGAAAGTAGCAGACAGGGCAGAAAGGCCTCTATGCAGTCAGCAACTGTCAATAAACAGTTTCAGTTAATTCACCATGGCAGAGTTATTTACTGCACCAGTGCTGGGAAGCCACTTCTGCTAAAACATTATTACAGATGAAGCTTAGCAGAAGTCTCAGATCCAGCACAGGACAAGCAGTGCATTCATCAATCCACCATCCCTGGTGGTAATCCTTTTGCTACACTATTCCCCGTGACCAAGTTGCACAAGTTACCTTTAAATGGACCATCACATCCAGTAACTGATTAGAGCCTTTGCTGGTCTGGAGTGAAACCTCAAAGCATGCATTGAGGTGCACTGATGGCTGTTATACCTTATATAGGTTTAAAAGATTTGATATGGAGTATGGAACAGCTGGCTGGTTCTTGGGGAGATGGGTTAGAGGGATACAAGGATCTCCAAAGCAGGGACATATAGTCAGCTGTCTGGCTAAGCAGAAGATGTCTAACAGACCTCAATTCTAGCTTTCCTTTCATCCCTGTTCACCTGTTTTTCTCAGCTTTGCAACTGTATCATCTGCACTTCAACCTCGTGATTTATTTAGTAAAATAAATTTAAAACAAAATAGCTTTTATGTTGACCTCAAGCTACTTCCCATTAGAAAAGATTTCAGGTCAAGCACTGGACATAAGATAATAATATCTTTCTTGGGGGTGGCTATCCCAAAAGTGACAGCACTAGAGCACCATCACTACATGCAACCCTCTATCCTCTGGATGTTATGGAGAAACCAGCATAACCCTGCAGGCTGTCCCCAAGCTGTGCAAGGCAGGACAAAGCCATAGGGCAGGGACTGAGAGAACCCCAACACTGGTGCCAGATAATAATAACACAGGCCAAGTGTCTGACTCAGAGAGCAGAGTCCCCAACCAAAAGCAATTAATGCATCACAAAGCCTGATTGCCAGATAGGTGTGTACTGCTACAGTCTGCTGCTTTGCTGCATTCCCTCCCAATCCCCCAACAGCTTGTTGCTGTTCCTAACCCCATGGCCCCAGGTGTTCCTGACACATTGCCATTGGTATAAAAGCGTGAATTGCTTCAGTAGGCACCATACCATGTGATATAGCTTAAAATTATTCAGAACAGGAAGCGGAGCCCCAATTCCCAGTTTGTAGTCCTGCTGCTTTCCCTTCAGTCCCTCCTAAACAATCTCCACATTTCTTTACTCACACATGACCTGAGTCACAAACAGCATTAAAGAGAGCAGGAAACCTTATATTATGTGATTATAATCAGATTTTTTGCTCCTTGTTTGCAATGATCCACCATTTACAATAATGTAAAAAGCAAGGCAAACTTAGGCATCCAGAAAGAAGCTGGAATAAACATTGCTCTTTTTTAATGTATCCTCAACTGCTATTTATATGAATGTCTAATCACCTTAGGTTTTTTGCAATACAAAAGCTGACTTCTCCTGCACTCCTGTCACAGGCTTGGAGATGTTTTCACAAGGGCAAAGCTTTTGAACAGCAAGAGAAATTGGGGAAGCCACTCTGCTGCAGCCCAAAGGTGGCTGTAAGGTGGGAATAAGAGAGGGAGGAGGATACCACAGCTCCCACCAGCAGTGTCGTGTGTGCTTTCCCCCAGGAGATGTGACGCAAGGGAAACCCCACAAAATGCCCCAGCTGCAAGGAAATGCTTGTGCTCATTCTCAGATGGCAAGAATCAATCATGCACAAGGCAAATCCACAGGAGACCTGGGCTCCATTTGTTCCAGCACTCAAGGAACTGCGAGTTGTTTGCTTTAAATATGTATTATTTCCACACAATAGCAGTTACCATACTACTTATTACTCCCAGCATCTGATAGGAAGGTGTATGTTGATGCTGGCTCACAGCTCCCATGCAAGTCTCCTACCGATAACACACGATCTGTCTCTTAGAACTGCACACAAACAGTGCTTTGAATTTAAGTTAACTGGAAAAGGGGGAAAATATAACCCCCCTTGCAAGCAGAACAAAAACCTCTTTCCAGGGGGGTGTTTCCATCTCTTCTAGCTACTTTTTTCCAACACTACCAGCCACCAGTCCTCAGAAACATACCCTTCCACTCAAAAAGAAAATATCGCACAGAAAATGAAATAAGTAGGAAATTATAAACTTGCAATAATGACAGCAACTACTAGATTTTGTCTGCCCTTCTGGCTCCTATTTAGCAGGTTTCTGTTCCAGTGTAACCATAGGAACAGCAATGAAGAGTCTCATTTTAAAGCCTTCACTTCAGCTGGTAGGTTAAGTTATGAGACTGCAGTGGGCTTGAATATTAAAAACATTCAAACGGCTCTAAAAAAAACCTCAGTTTCTATTGCAGGAGACAGACATCTGTGTTGTAAACAGATGCAGTGCCCGACCAATAAATAGA
Source organism: Turdus rufiventris (assembly GCA_013186435.1). Taxonomy (NCBI): domain Eukaryota; kingdom Metazoa; phylum Chordata; class Aves; order Passeriformes; family Turdidae; genus Turdus; species Turdus rufiventris. The sequence goes on along the minus strand of PYHW01009542.1, from coordinate 3,007,213 downwards.
ACAAACCAACCCTACTGATGGAGGCTACTAAAAATCAGGCTCCATAAACAGGTTAAGAATACAAATCATTAATTAACACACTAAAACTGACACCATATGTTTCCTGTAGCTGGCCTTTTGTGTAACAGACCATAGCAAGACAACCGGATGAACAATGGCGTCCTCAGTAACAACAACTTCACTGCAACATTCACCCACATACATCAATTTAATATTCTAAATTTTACTTAATCTTTCAAAGTAAAAAATGACGCAGTTCTGGCACATCATCTTTCCTTTGGGAAACATAAAAAAACACAAATCAGCTATCTTAAAAGAAAGCCACAGGAACCAAGCCAACCAAATACATAGCCCAAGGTCACAGGGATGTTAAAGGGAACCCAAATAAAGGGAACAGAGGTAAAATATATAAATTGTGAACCAAAAAGGTCTACCTTGGCACCTGGTATCTATGCACTTACACCTTTTTCCTAAAGAACTTTAGATAGCCACCACCTTGAAGCATCTTTTGCTTTTCACACATTAACAGTAAGGCTTATATGAAAACAGAGTTGGAGACATATTCAATTATTCAGTAACAGCTGTTTAAAACACTGTATCACAATAAACAACTGAACAAAAAAACAGATGGGAACATGTTCATGTTGTATTCACTATAGGGGACAGGCCTGTACATCATGGGAAAGCATAATATCCATTTTTCATAGATTAGCTAATACAGTAACTTTAAAATTATTATTAATATGTCTATCATTTAAAGAAGAAGTAACTAATCTTTTGGTACTTATCTATTTAATTTGCTGACTCAATTCAGAAGAAGTATGGACATTTTTCAAGCAGTTACAAAAATTATGGGATCTCTGTGAGACCACATGAGAGATTAAGCAGAATATAAAATATATGTAGATGGCTACTGAAGCTTCATTTGAAGCAGCAGGATTTGCTGTCCTTAAAGTGGCTGCAATCTTCTGCTAATTTCTTATCCCTGCTCCTGCTCCACAGGCCCTGGTTGGGGAAGAGGCAGGAGAGATGAATATTCTGTTCTCAGGGCTGTCTTAGCATCTCTTGTCAAGTATTGAGCAAGGATCAGAGACAGCCAGATACTTTTGCTGATAACTCTCCTCATTACAATTTTACTGGCTTATTTACACTTTTCTGCCTATTGCTGCTGCTCAAACACACTCTTCAGTCTGTCTTGCAGACACTCACTTTTAGCTAATACTGAGCCTTTGGTCCCACAGGCCACTCTCTGCTTTACCTGTAGTAATTTTCTGAGTGTTTGGGATCCCATGGAACTCTGCAAAAGTATAGTTGATGTGGTAAATAACATGGGAAGCCTCCAGTACTCTTATCTTCTCTTGTATATTGACCACCTCTAATCACAGCTTCAGAGCTATGACCTTTGTAGCATTAGAAAAACTGAACAAAACATGTACTCATGTCACTGGGAGCTTTTCACAACTAACCCAGAGCTAACAGCCTTTACTGGCTGGACTGTTGTCAGGAGACTAAAGGTGTTCTACCAAGAAGGTTTGTATTGGCTATAAAAAAGTACCACAAGCCGTGCTTGTTAATTTTGGCTTTATTTTAAGAGAGAAATCAAAGTTTTCTATTTCCTGTGCCCTTGTTCTAAACACCTGTGCAGCTGAGTCATATCACTTTGAGCACCACAAAAACTTGGACATCTCTGTTCTAGTTTTTCACTTCTTTTTTTTTTAATTAACAAGTCTCATTATTATTGCAAAACCCTGTCCCTGCTTTATTTGCACATGGTAAATTATGTTATGTTCAGATCCACAGATAAAATTTTCATGTTAAACATCTGCACGTTAATTAGGATATAAAAATCTCCACAAACTCCAGTGTGTTCCATGGGAGGCTGTTCAGATCCACAGATAGAATTTCCATGTTAAACATCTGCATGTTAATTATGATATAAAAATCTCCACAAGCTCCAGTGGGTTCCATGTGAGGCTGTGATGCCTCAGAGGTGTTTACAGCCTCTTCTATTAAAAAGACACCTGGAGGATGGGGAGGATATGAAAGCTTTAAAGAGTTCAAGGAAATTGTCTCTGGTTTTGCAGGCAAAAAAGGTTTTAAATTTCTGAAGTATGGAAATTTTACTTAAAGGAAAAATTATTTTAATGAGCACTGGTTCAAAAAATGGAAACAAAAGACAGACATGCTCTCTAGAACTTGAGGCCCCAAACTTGCAAAAGAAAACAGCTAGGACACAGAAGAAAGAAAGGTAAGAATGAAATAAGTAATAAACAACTTTGAAATGGGGAATGACAAAATATATTTAATTACCTCTTTTTGAAAAAAGGTTCCCCTAGCTACCTTACCAAAAACTTGCTTATAAAAGAGGAATTGTGGGGTTTTCCAAATCTAGCCATCAACTCCCTCTTAGGAGGACACTTCTCATTTCTGCTCTCACTCTCCCACACACTGCAAAGGCAGTCCAGTCACACTGTTACTGGACATAATTGCTTTTATAATTTATACCAAGGCAATTACTTTGATGAGAGAAACCTGCACCTGAAGAGGCTGAGGCTCTTCACTGCTTTAGAAAGGCCATCCCAGTGACAAACTAGGGCCATTTTCTTGGTTTTTTAAAAATTATTAATTATTGAAGAATTGCTGCAACCAAGAACAAAAGGCCCTCTTGGAGATGCAAGAACAGTGCTTGAGTTCTCCATATGAATCACACAACTGCAAAACAGGGTGCTCCAAAGCTCCAACACAATCACCACTCATAGTCCTTCATTAAGGATTAAGGATGCTTCAAATGATGCCATGCCTTTGGCAATACTTTAGTAAAGGAAAAATATCATGCCTGGCTAAGTCAGAAAGTTTGTAGAATGGCCACAGACAAGACCTGTAAGGTGACTGTACCTCCACAGTTCCCCAGTGACACCACTGTGAAAACCACGTTTCACTGTTTTGGTAAATTTTAAAAGGTTAAATAAAAAGACAATGGGAGACACACATAAAGCAAAGGGTTAAAGCTGCCAAGAGCACACGGTTGCTTTGGGAACGCCTTTTTAAATGTACTTTACAATACATTAACTTGTTATATATTTGTAGTTTTTTCTGCATACTAAAAAGTTTTTGGGAACTATTTAGCATGGTTACTCTTTGGGTCTGCTTTTTTAGAGCATGAGTGTTTTTTGGCTTGTGGTTTAATTTGCATTTCATTATTTTTTAATTTGGGTGGTGGTCCTGGTCTTTTGCAGCAGGTGAGTGTTGATAATTCTTGTGTCAGCTGCAGGGTCCCCATCACACGTTCACGGGCTGTTATTTTAACTAGGTGGGTAGTTTAAGCACACTATTAAAAAAAAAAAAAACCTTATGTCTAACTTTTGCTATTAGAAGAAAAGAAAAAAACCTATATTCGTACAGAAAAGCTATTTTAACATTATACATATAGCATTTATCCCAATAGTTGCAAAAAGCCAACCATGTGTCATGCACTTGTAACACCACTCATCTCAGTTGGATGAGCTCAACACGGTCAGGTGAAACACCTGGCCCAATCCTCAGCTGGGTAAAACAGGAGGACAAACCCTGGGAGCATGGACAGGTACTTCAATCTCATGTTGAGCCTGTAACTGCTCCCCTTAATTACAGAATTAAGGTTCCTCTCAAGCTCTGCAGCTTTCCTTAGGTCGTACAGATTTATGAGCCCCATTAAGAAGGTGATGAACAATTGCTTTCTACTTCCTGAGGGCAGCTCTTTTCTAGATATGAACCTAGTGAATTAAATCCATGTGTGTTGCTGTAACTGGCACTGCTGATGTCACACCTTACTTTCTGATGCTTTCTCCCTGCTATTCTGAAGAGAAAGGGCAGGGGAAATCCTGTTCACATGTATATTTCAGGATGATCTTTGCCTGCTTGAACTTACTGAACACCAAGTTCTAACATTTTAATGTGGTGGTTCAGCCGTGTTTGTTGTAATAAAAGTTTAACAAGTTTTTAAAGCAAGATTTTAAGTTCTACATTAATATTTCACAACATGCTGCTTTACCTCGTGCCATTCCCTACCATATACTTCATACAACCTGCAAAAGCCTTCTATTCAGCCAGACACTGCAGTTCTCCAAGACACAGCAAAGCAGTGACCTGTCTCCTGCCCTAGGAGAATGCATTCCTTTACACAGCCCCTTAGAGCCACTACTGGCCTTACATTACAACCAAAAGGTTTGTCTTGTAAACTGAACAACTTGGAAAACAAACTGCAGGGCAACATTGAAAAGACACATCAAATTATGTTTTACACCATAAGGATATTTAATCTTTTAATCAGTGATAACTGGGCCAGGAGCTGCTGCTCAGAAATCATACACAGCACCCAGTCCCAACCACGCCATGTGCTCACACAACTTCCAAAGAGATTTCCCTCCCATCTTCTTTTCTTCCACAAGAGACTTGCTGTAGGCAACCATCACAGACAGTAAGACCTTAAACTTCACATAAATAGCCAAATTACTTCATATCCCCTCTTTTAGCCCCTCCTAGAAGGATTCTGTCCTACAAACAATTACTTCATTGGCAGACATGTGAAAAACCACTGATAAAAACTAAGTTTTTGCCATACTAAGCTGCTTCCTGTAAAGGACTGAGGTTGTCTGGCGAGAAAAACTGTGTAAAAAATGAACTGGATAAAATGAATACATCAAAGATCAACATATTGATGGAATGATTTGGAAATTCATTAAATCCATACTGATGAGTCCATTCCTTTGTTTCAGCTGGTTTTGCAGAGGAGGGCAGTTTTGATTAACACAATGATGGCACTGAACTTCAATCTGCTTAATATCTTATTTCTTCATATTCTTGGCTCTGTTTGAAGGACTATGGCTTGTTAAGCATGAGTAATCATGCACTGAGTGACTGCTGTACCACTTGAGAGAGGTTTCCAAGAGAGCAGGGTACACCAACTCCCTTTGGGACAATGCACACACTGCAGTTGCAGTTTATTAGACTACTGGAGAGGTTCAGCATCTTCCTGAGCTGGAGCAGTTTCCTAATATTGTGTAAAAGAGCAGTAAACATATTCTTCAAAAATGCCATATCTGCCTACTTTGGGAGCCTTCAGAAAGTTAATCTGGCAGCATCAAGGAAGCAATCTAAATAACTACATTCTCTTCTCTCTCACTTCCAAAAATATCATCACAAGCTCTGTTGTTTACCTCCCCCTCATAACTGACTAAACCACTTTCTAAAATAAGGGTACAAGTTGCAATGGGGCGGTCATACAGTGATGAGGATAAATCCCACCCTCAAACAAACTGAACAAAGTTATACAGCCATCAGCTGAATTATTTCACAGAACTCTGAGTGCATAGAGGACAGTAAAACAAAAATTCACTTTGGTATCAGTAGAGGATGAAAAGCCACTGCCCATGTCTGCCTTCACAGCATACTGAGCTCAGCAGAAGGATGCACATGCACACACACACAAGCCCCCTCCTATTTCAGTATGGAAATTGCCCTTTCCAAAGATGTGTTCCCTGCAGGGGAGTTATAACACTGTCCATGAATCACACTCCACAGCATACAGCAGCTGTTAGATGGACAGTACACCTGACCAGGACAGGGATTCCCACATAAGAGTTACCACCTTAGGGGATAACAGGAAGCACTTTGAGCCATCTCTGGCATTAGGCTGACTCTTTGGCAATCTACACAGACATTGATATGCAGCACAGAACAGCATCTGTAGCTCAAGCTACTTAATAAACATGTGGGATTGCTTGAGTGAGACATCTTAATTTTTAATTCAGCCTTCCAACAGAATTTAGCCCAGTAATACAACATATGGCCACAAGTATGATTAGTTGTCTTGCATTAAATTGCTATGCTTCATAAAGGGAACTACTTTTCTTCAGAGATGTAGGAAGGTAAAAGAGAAGGCAAGGACAGAGGTAAGACCTTTCTCAGGCAAGTATTGTGAAGATGAATTTCACACAGAAGTTCTCTTCTGAACGGTATCTACTGTCAGAGCAAGTCTTTGGAAGCCTCTTCCACCACACCTCTCCTTGCAAAACAGGCTTAGAGACCCTGAGATAAACCCCTCCTTTTTGTTAATACCCTTCTGAAATTTCGAAAATTCTTTTGAAAAAAAAAAATTTAAAGAAAGAATTTCAGATAACAGTGAATGGACATAACAATTCTGAAACTTGGCAAAATCTGTTCTATGCTCCCCATGAGATTTTCAGCATGGTAGTTTGGCTAAAGTCTTTTTGTGCAGTTAAGTGTCACCAGACAGGACAGTCACAATCAAGTCACACATCCCCCTAGAATTTGTCACGAACAGTTGCAGCTCTCCTGTTCCTGCAGCCAGTGCTTTGTCAGTGCCATCACTCACTGCTCCAACAGCAGGACAGCTTGTGCAGCCTGTCTCAGAAGCCATCCATCACCTGGCAGAACTGTGTGGTATCTGCAGTGTAAGGACAAAGATGATGCAGCCCTGAAAATCACCACCTTGGCTGACAACATCCTACCTGCCTGGAAGCTTCAAACAGAAAGGAAAAGGATTGCTGTCTGCCATGAGGTGATTCTAATTTCACTGAATGTTTTACTGAACTTGGATGTAACTGAGCTCATGCTTCCACAGCTTTCTGAATAAGCTTGGGGAAATGACTCCACATCAGAGCCATACCACAAGAAAAATGTAAATGCTGTACCCATTTAAGAAATACTGTGATTTTGTCTGTCAGAGGTTTAACACTGGCTCATCTTGTAGTACAAATATACATATATATATATGAGGTAATCCCTATATGTCATCTATCTCAACAAATCCTCTTAGAAACATTCATCAAAAGCACTTCCCATTTACTTTCCCTTTTTACTTCTTACCTCATAGATTTTGAAATATGGTTTTTATATTCAGAGCCTTAAAGTTAAGAACATTATCTTGACTTGTCATGGACATACACAGACACACACAAAAAGACTGATTTTCTGTTTCATGTTTCCACAACTTCCTCTTCATGAACTGAGGGACAGAGTGACAGAACAAGATGTCAAAATTTCTAAATTTCTCCTGTTAGCATAAGTGAAAAGTTTGGAGAAATTTAGAAGATCACTCCTGGTGAAACATTAGAATTGGTTGTTATC
>PYHW01009542.1:2977373-3000035 GCA_013186435.1 Turdus rufiventris | reverse complement strand
CTCCTGCACTCATTCAGTGACTGGACACCTTATGCAAAAGGTTACTACAATTCTCTGATCTGGCACAGAAAAAGTGCACACAAGAAGCCATCAGGTTTCCAGGATTCTTCTTGAAGTTGTCCCTATTAGCCATTGAGGTCATTGTCTCTCATTTAGGACAATGAGAAATATCCAGTGAATTGCCATCTAGTGAATGGAAAAGGGTCTCAGAGCTGTGAGCCTGCAGAAACTCTTTTTCCTAACAAATCAGGTTACATGGGGCTCTTCTGTGATGGGAAAGAGTAACTTGATCTGCACATGCATCTGCACACACGCAGAGTTCCCCACTGATATGGAGAAAGACCAGGCACCCCTGCCCTCAGTTTCCTAGGCACTGTGCTTCTTTGCTTTGTTTGATAAATCCTTCTTGCCTTACAACCTAAAAAGTTTATCAGGTCTCTTACTGGTTTTGCAATTTCTTAGGCTACAGACTTCTTGCTCTCTACAAATTTCTGCGAATTAGCGTTTCCAAGCAGTAGTTTGTATTCCAGCTTTAGTGTGCACTTTGACTTCAAGCTTTGTATCTGGGCTATTTTAGTGCAGTGCATCAAATGAAAGTGAAACTTACCTTAGGTTAGAAAAAGACTTCTGCTCCTTGCCTTCTGTTCTTCACACACACACATATACACACACCCAACACTATTCAATGCACTTGAAAGTCATTTCCTCTGGGTCCAACAGAAGCACACACCACTGCCTTAATCCAGGGTAGGAATCTCACACACCCACAGGGGCACACCCATGACCACAGATAAACTATATCACTCTTCCTCCTACATCACTCTTTCTCTTACTGCATTAAATTTCTCCTTTTTGTCAGGACATCTTAATAATCACCATTTTGGATAGCACAAACAGAAGGCTCTCATTCCAGGACTGGGAAAACAAACCCAGCAGAGTCTGCCTGTTTTCTCAAGGAAGTGACACATTCTTCTGTCTTGCTCAGTTGGTTGAAACTGGGCTTGCTTTCCAGAGACATTTCAAATGCATTCAAATATTATCTTCAAATATATCTGAAAAACTGATGTCTTTGTCTTTTTTTAATCTTAAGAACTTTGAAGAATTGGCATTTTCCCTGAACCAGAGCAACACGCATTTGACAAGGTTATTAAAACAACCTTCCTGCTCAGGCTTGAGCCTGTGCCCTCCAATTTCCTTCTCCACCTCAATCTTCCTCCAATTGAAATCACTGTTACAGCAGATGAGGTTTATCAAGTTTATCAAACAAAAGCAGCAGCTCCTACATCCAAATGAACTCAAATGGAAGGCATTCATCATTCATTTGCACACCACTCCTCTCTCCCAAATCAAGTAACAACTAATTGGGTAGGATGTTAGCTCCCCACTGTCTCACTAGGCAGGCTGGGACTACTCATCACCGAACTGGTTCAGAACCATGCAGTTGTACGTGCAAATGACTGCAGCTTTCATAGCCAATGCTTTCATTGCCTGTACAAATAACACATTTTTTCCAGTAGACTGCAGGAATGACAGAACATAAAGCTCCTCAGGACCTACAGTGAATGCTGCATCAGGACTTAAATTTAGGATTTAGGCTCCTCCACTGTAACCCTTATGCTTCCAGACAAAAGTAATGCTCCTATGTAACAGTATGCAAAAACTTTTGCTTTCATCTTGCAGCTCCCAACTAATCAGTTTTCCTCCTCCACAGAGGCTTGATCAGATCAGCTGCATTCTCCAAAACACAGTTTGTGCAGGCACCCACCCAGACAGTGCAGAGTGCACGCACAGACCCCTGCAGGAAAGACAATCCCTGCGGAACACAATTCGTTTTTGTGTGCTGGACACATGCCAAATGTCCCAAATTGACTCAGAAGGAGGAAATGACCATCACAACCAGGTCAAGAAGGCATTTCAGTGCTGACTTTCCAGTTCACACAGCATTTGCTCAGCGTTTTTCATCACTTCTCTGCAGCTCTGAATGCTGCTGACTAGCAAAGACAGGGGTTGAAGCTGCTATGCCAGGGCTTGTTCCAGCTTGGCAAATTCAATTAAGAACAGCAGAAAAAGTTCTCTGATAGAGCCAAAGATTCTTTGGCTAAACTAAATCAACTGCTGTTTCTACAAATGACAATCCCACCATTTTTGTCCTCGCTCTTCAGAAGTTTATCCCTGCAGCTCCCCACTTTTTATCTTGGTGTAGAAAATACAAAGACTACACAAAAAAATATACTGAGGATCATACACCTGCCACTTTGATAAATTTGATAGCTCCAAAGCTGCAGTATATACACATTGCCAAAAACCTGGAGTCCACAAATGGACCATAAAGAACATGCTTGGCTTCTCAAACTCAATACTCATTTTAGATAAAATTGTAATATAGCTACCTAGAAGTACTTGACGCAAATTTTTCTTAAACAAAACCCTTGTAATTTTTATCTGATCCACTTAAGCTAATGACTGCACTTCCATGAAGCTTGTTGTGTCACCCTATGTTTTAGTGAAAGGATCAAGAAAGTCTCAGCTTCAACTTTAAAATTAACTGCATGAAAATTATGGGCTTCCTCAAGCATATTTCCAAGGGTTCCACATAGGAGTTAGGACTTGACACCATGGCAATGCTGCATCTAAAAGGAGACAGAAGTTTTTCTGCTGCTTGAAAGGGGTTTAGAGGTAGCTGGATGGGCTCACTCCTAGCACATATATTTGAGGATTGAATCATCGTCACGTCTCCAAAGAAAATCAAACAGATTTACCGGACAAGCCCTTCCTTGGCAAACTATTTAAATTCCACAACACAGCCAGGTAGAGCACCTAGGAGCCTGAATCAGTAGAAGCAGCCTGTGTTTAGACTGCCTACTATGGATCAGCTCTCATCTTCAAACAAGAGCTGGGTGCTCCCTTATTTAAATTAATCCTATTGATCAGGAATTCCGCTTTTCTGGAACTCAGGTCTTTGTCAGCAGTGTTTTTCACTCTTCAGAGGAAAATTTGGCAGAGGAACAGGCTATCAGCTCCTATGGCAGAAAGCTCGGTACAGAATCAGGCCACCACATCAAAGACAGTCATTTTACTCCTTTAATTCCCTAAGAAAAAAAAAAAAAATCCTCTTTTCACTGCTGCCTGCACAGTGCTGGCTCAGGCACGGTGCTGTGAGGAAAGCCAGGGTAGGGAACCAGAACTAGATGTGCTGCCTGCCAGCTGATCAGCTGATGACTGCTTCCTTCTGCCCAGCAGGGCAGGGGAACCAGCAAACCGCCTCTCTCAAGACAGTCCCCAGCACAAAGCCACTTGCCAGGACTGGGAGCAAGTTTGGAGAACAGGTTAATTCCAGGAACAGCAAGAAACACAATACTGGGCAGTGAGAGCATGAGTCCCAGTGCAGCCTGCCATCTCTCTGCCAGTGGCTAGCAAATGCTGGTTTGCAGGAGAGTGACAAGATGCCCAGGATGGCTGCAGAGGCATACCTTGGGCTGCTGTGTGGCAAAGGGAAGGTGTCAGCCTCCTTTGGCTACCACCATAGTCTTAACATGACATTCAGCAGCAACATCACAACACGGCACTTTCAGCCCCATTTTTAGTGATGCTCCTGTGTACCTGCACAGCTACAGCAGATACATCAGTCACTCCCCCTAATAAAAAAGAAAAATGCACTGGAACAATGTCTAGGAAGGACTGCACCAGAAAAGTAATGGGCTAAACAAATGGGCAGGATCAGAATCCAGGATTTCTTTATAGTGCTGGAGGACCTGTTCATCTCCAGCTGTAAACAAGAAAACTGAAGAGGTTTTACTTGTTATATTTGCTAAGTCCTGCAGCAGGATGTCTTCCTGCCCTCCAGACCTGGGCTGTGCAGCTCTGTGCTTCCTCCAGCAGTTATACATGGAAACAATCCATTAACAGTCACTTTAATGCATGGCACATAAATAGACCATATTTGTCAGCATGTCTAAGCCCTACAGGTCAGCTGGCCACTGTACTTAAGAGACTGCAGCAGACTCACTGCAGGAAAGCAGGAATTTCTACTCTGGATTATAGGGGCAGAATCAACTGTTCACCAGTTGATGATCAACTGTTTTTCTGTTGTTTTTAAGGGAGCAGAACACAAAACTTCAGCACAAAAGAAAAATCAAATGAAAGCTGAACATTTCTTCTCTAATCTGTGCCATATATGCTTATGTAGCAGAATAAAGACAAACTACCTGAATGCAGCCAGAAGCCAGATGTTGCATTCCAGAGTTTGGGTGGGGGCTGCAGAAAAGAATAGAACCCACTTAGGGATCAGTGAGTGCATTCTAAAAGACAAATACTTCAGAAGATGTCAACACATCACTAACATTATTTGGATGTTCAGCCTGCCTGAGGGAAGGCAAAAGGGAGTCCTGCTATTAATAAACTGTGTTTAGTTTTGAAAAAGCTCAAATATAAGGGCACAGCAGTCCTCAAGAAAAAGACCCCAACTTTTTCAGCATGCAAGCTGCATCACTTCTCCACAAAAACTAGCTTTTAGAAACAGATGGCAGCCTGCAAGACCTACAAATCCTTTGTCTGGAGTGGCAAACTAGGCCCTATTGCCCATCAAAGTCAACCAGCACATTGTGAAGCACTGACCCTAACAAATCCATTATGTTTCTTTCTACCACAACGCTAAACCAGACAAAATGAGTCAGACTTAATAGGAAAGGGTGAGGGATTTTAAATCCCTTTCCCCACCATCCCCACAAAAATAAAGACAAAGGGGAGAGTCTGCATTGACCCTCCACTGACAAACCCTGCCATGAGGGTTGCCCCCTTGGGCCAGGCTGCCCAAAGGAGGATGGATTTGGGGTTGGAGCATTTATATGGTGCAGTGCAGTGGATTTGGGGTTGGCTCGCTCTGTCAGTCAAACTACCTACACAGGCAAGAATGAATATCCCAAGCAGGAAAGAAAGGCCCTTATGCTGCCTGAATAATTAGGTCTGATGTGCTTTGTAGTTTCTCAGCCCTCCCTTTGCAGCTCTGCTGAAGCACTGCGCAGATACACAGCACAGAGATGGGGAAAGCTCTTCACAGATACTGCAGGGAAGAGAATATAAGGCTTTTTCTTGTCTGCCAGCTGAATCCCAGCAATGTAAAGAAACAGGAGCTCATATCAAAAACTGCTGCCTTCAGTTCAGGGAGAAAACAACAGAGAAGCCTGCTGAGCTGGTGATGGACGAGGCGATGATGTGGAAAGGATGGAAAAGCCTTTTCCCTGCTATGGCTATTTGGTGCATCTTGACACACAAAAGAAAACACCCATCACTGGTAGTATCAGTAGACACCTCCCAGCAAGAAACACTTTTATCAAAGAGCTCTCTCAACAGCAGTGGATCCGTTTGTGAACAATTCAAATCACTTTCATCTCACATATCTAAAAACAAGAGACAACAAGAAAGTCAGCGTCCTCAGAGCAACAGTTTGGTTGGATTCTTCACACCGTCATAAAAATTGCTCCCCATCCCCCTCCTTTACTGGTTTTCTTCAGCATAAAACAATCTCTCAAGGACATGGCAACAACGACACTGAAATGCAAAGCATTGAGATCAAACACATGAAGCTGACGCTCATTACGGCTAAATTATGTCACCTATCCAAAGGCTCAAGCTTATTATTTAAGACAATACAACAGTCATTAATCACAGCCATTGTGTACTACTCCAAAGGTGTCTAGGAAAGCTAAAGAATACAACCGAGATTTATTATACTACAGTGCCAGATTTAATTACGTGGTTTTCTCCTCAGCATCTCGCCACTTGTAGTTCACCACCTGTTTGCACCAGAGAACCTGAAATAAAGGCCAGGCACACAAGAGAGAGTTGTGCTGTGGTCTTCTGTTGCTGCTGTAGCAGAACAGACCATTTTGGGGGATGCTGGCAGCCAAATCACTTGCACACAGCTATTGTTTTCCTTTTCATATATGTTCACATGCAGAAAAAGCACACCCTTGAGCCCATGAGCAGGAGAAACAGGTCGCTGTCTTCTTTCTAAAGCTGCAGCGCAAAGATTCATGCCCTCACCACCATAACAATGTATTTAAACAGTATGTCTGTCTGCTGGCAGCCCTGTGAGTTTGCATTTTCTCCTATAAATATTTAATGTAGGAGAACTGTTCATGTTACTGCCTTTGACCGAAGTGTTTTGACAGCCATGCTCACCACATGACAATAATGCTCTGTTTAACACTGCAGCTGCAGACAGGAGGATTTGGTTTCAGTTTTATACAATATTGTGAAACTGATGACCTCCTACAAATAAACCAGTTAATACATTTTTAAGGAGCAGAATTTAAATGCATTAGCAAGACAATTGTCAGTAAGCTACTACAAGAAAGAAAAACTGAAATTTAATTCCTGAATGCAAAAGCCTGCTTAAATTTAACTGTAATTATTTTCTTATTAAACCTATTCAGATGGTGAAAATTAAAGATAATCAAGCCTGCAAAGCCTGCAAACACTAACTAGCCTCCTGAAACTGTTTCTTTTAAAGCTAGAATAATTTTCAAACTCTTTGGACCACATATTGTGATCAGCCCTCAGAGGCCTCCACACACTTTTACCAGCCAGTTAATTGAATACACACAAAAGATGACGATGGCTCAGTGGATCACTGGCTGGCCCCAAGGGAGGTTTGATCCCAGCCTCTCTCTAACATACAAAGACTCAGCATGGTCTAGCAGCAGCTAACCAGGAGTCAGTCTTTCACATCTGAAGATCATAACATTTTTTCAGGTAAAGAAAGGTCAGGGAAACAAAAAGGCCTAAGTAACCCAGCCAGTCAAATCCATGCAAATAGCTCCGCTACTGGGAGTCATGCAGGAAGACACTTTAGTACTCTCACTTTAACATAGAATCACTTAAGCACAGGATGGAAAAAATAAGATATAACAAGAATAATATAAGAAAGAAAAACTGAGTCAGCAATGTTTATCCTTCCCCACATGCCTTGGCCCCCGAGCATTGTCTCAGTTACGCAGGGGCTTATTAATGCATTCATCTATTACAAGCCTGCTGGAAGCATGGAGTAATGCCACTTTGGTGTGAGCAGATTCATCAAACATGGATTGCCAACCTTCAACTGCAAGGCAATGCCATCTCCATCTGGGCTATTTCAGCAGGCAGATTCAGCTGGATATTGTCATTTACTTCCAAGACAACTCATAAATGCGAAGTGATTAGACATCCCTTGGAGCACCTTTTACTGGAGTTACTTAAAATTTAATGAACTTTTTACAGTTTTATGACTCCTAATGCATCATTAGCACTTTAATATACCAAACTACAGATTTTTGTTCTTAACAATATCATCAGAAAGGTCACAATAGCACTTTAGAACAATAAAGCCAGAGGATGAGTTGGTTCATTCTTGAATGTACGAAGGGGGAAGATAAGGAAAGAAAAAGATAGTGAAGAACTCTCTTCCCTAACGTATTCTGCTTCTGTATCTCCCATTCAGTGCATTTTGAAAAGATAGAAAAGTGTTTTTCCACAGACATCTCTGGATGTGCTTGTACCAATATAGTCAAGCTCCTGTATCCTTTCACTGAGCTTGAGGAAGGACCTGGACCCTGCAAACAACCATCTGAGAACTGCTATTTATTGCCAAACATAGCTTTGTTCCCACTGCCTGTTATCACGCTTGTAGGAGCTGATCAAGAAGGACTGAGAATGATGACTATCACAGCTGTAAGGTTTCACAGGTATTGGTGAATAGCACTAGGAATTATGCAACAGGATCCCAGGACACCAATCATGGTCCTCTCATCTGCATCTCCTTTTGCTCACACAGGCTTGCTAGCTCCAATATTCCTTCCTTCCTTGCCCCTCAGTACCAGGGGTTACCTTCACTCCCCACCCCACCAGATGGACAGAAGGCAACACATGCTCTGCTCAGATCCCAGCTCTGGAGCTGCCAGTTACCCTGCCAGGATACCAACATGGAGAGGCCTCCCTTGCTTTAGAAAGTGTTGTTGCTCTTCCTGCAGCCTTTGTACTATTGGAAGGTTAATTAGGATCTCTGCTCTAGCTGCAGGAACTTAATCCCAAAAAAATCCCTTTCTTTTCCATTCCACCTCTGACAAAATTAAATTGACCTGCGTGCTCAGAAGTTGGTAGATAAGGATAAGATTGAGAAGATAATATTGGTTTTGGGGGTTGACATTTTGTTTTCGTGGGGTTTTTTTTGTTTTGTTTTTTGTTTTTTTTTTATAAAAAGGAAACAAACCTAGTGTGATCAATCACTCAAGCTGAGTTTTGAGTGTGATAATGCTGCACTATTAACAACACAGATGGTCTCCTGCTTAGCATCAGCTTCCCTTCTGAGTTATTCAGTGCATCACAAGCAGTACTGGGACACGGTCAGAAGTCATTATTGCAAAGTGCTGATAAAATATTACCCAATAACCAACGCTCAATACTGATTTTGAATTGCAAATAGCTCTCAGATTGCTATCACCATCATGTATGATCTGTATCTAGAATATGGCTGCTCTGAGCAATTCACTCTCGGCTCTGGGACAGACCTAAATCTGCACCTGTTCTCTGCGGTTCCTGGACAAATGGATTTCCCGGCGCTAGCACGGACCTGAAGGCGAGGAGCAGAACACATCCTGGCCCCCAGACAAGATGTTTTGCCATTCTTATTCCCACCCAAAGCACAAGAGCTGAACTAATCGGGCCCTGAGCTCCTGGGTCACAGCCAGGGCACCCGCCAGGGACCCCAGCTCTTTCTCACCTGCTGACAGGGACAAAGCAGGGCTGAGGGGTCCGAGCTCATTAAGGCACAGTTTTCATGGGAAGTTCAGCCCACATTAGGCTGAACTCTTTTAGGTTGTTTTCATTTTTTGGTGGGGTTTTTTTGGTTGTTGTTGTTAGGTTTTTGGGTTTGGTTTTTTTGTTTTTGTTTTTGGGGGGTTTTGTTTTGGTTTTGGTTGGGTTTTTTTGGGGGGATGGTTTTTTGGTTTGGTTTTTCTGGTTTTTTGTTTTGTTTTTTTTAACAGAATATTTCAACAGGGTTCTTTCTTTCCCCACTCAACTCACCACACTGTGGGCAACTCCAAGCAGAGAGAAAACAAAAAAACAAAGACGTGGGCATAGAAATGACAGTAAGTTATTACCCAGAACTGCTGTTGTAAAAGTTAGCATTCCCCTTCTGCTAAGTGCAACAGCAGACCACAGCTACAGCTGCCTCACCCTATGCAGATGTTCATATTTATGGAGGAAAAAAATTATTACTTAATAGCATTCCCTACACCAAGATTCTTTAATTCTTACTCATTCCCCAGTTTGAGACTAACATTAGACAATACAACCCTGTTTGAATTAAGAGAGTCAAACAACATCTGCTATCATACTGAAGCCAGAAAGAGTCAACATACTTGCAAATATGTTGTAAGAGAAACTTATTTTGAACAGCATCATCTTGGGAAAAGGCTAAACATCTAATCCATCCATGCTGAATAGCTGCTGTCCTGATTTCCAGAGATAAATGTCCTCCCTTAATAGATTCATAGCAATAGTGGTTACAGACAAAGGCTGACAACCTCAAAGCAGGTACATTAAAGACACTGTAATACCATTCTTCCTGGCCTTGATATTCCTGCAGTGCTTACAAGGCATCATGTACAGCAAAATACACCCTTCACAGTTTTGCACACATCTACCATCAGTCATTTTTATAAAGCACCTGGCAGTTTTCAAGCAGCGTGAGCCATGACCAATATTTAATCCTCATATTCTCACAAAATTGTAGAGGGTTGGGTGTTTTCAGCCTTTCTATTGGTTTTGTTTGGATTCTTTAGTTTTGTTGGGGGTTTTTTAAAAAATAAAAAGTGTTAATTCTTCCTCAAATACTTGGCACTGTGTATTTTCCTACAGTTTTACTGGAAGAATAAATAAAGTGAGAAATCAGAAAATCTACATTACAAAAAAGTCCTGTTCTAGAAACAGCGCAGCAGTCCTTTATCTCTTCCACACCAGCCAACATCACAGCTGAGAGAAAGTTTGTGTTAACAGAGCTGATGTTTTGTTTTTGAGCATTAAATTGCTCTTCATTTTAAATTCATGTCAAAGTATTGCACAGCATAAACCAAACAAGAATACCAAGTGCAAATGCTGATGGAAAAATAGTATTGTGTGAATAACTAATTCATCAGCAAATCCTCCCCTCCCTCAACAATGAAAAGCCAAATATTTATTCAATTGCATATTGCATTCTTTGCTCAAATACTTCATAATTTGAATTTAAAACAACAAATCTCAATTCTCTTCCCTGAGCATCTCAGGGGAGATCCAAGAGCCCAGCAGAAGGTATTTACACCATCTGACTGGATTAATCTCAGCGGAAATCTGGAGAAAAAGCAGGAGAAGGGGGCTCTTAAACAAGTGATTTGGACCCTCCAGGCAGGCTCCAGATTCTCAGTGAGAATACAGATGCAGAACCTGTCAGACACCTGAAGTCAGTGTAACCAATACCTATTTTGGACCATGACAGCAGCATCCTTCCTCTCCCAGAAGGCTCCAGCTGCATTCCAAATGCTGGTCAGTCCAAAGCAGGCTGCTTGGCCCATCTGATCAATATTTCATTGAGGAATTATCAGACAAGTTAGTTCTGGGTTTCATCGTTTCATTAACAGGAGATCAGCCCTCTTGTGTTTCAGCCACAAGGGACTCAAAGCACCTCTGACACCTGGGCAGCCTCCTGTAAGGAGTAAATGTGGCAATACTTGCTCTTCCCTTGTAACTTTAGCTCCTGCTCCCACAAGTGACATAGCATCACATCGTGTGCCACCACATGCCAATCCGCTTGTACATGGAAATAGCTCTTCATGGAAATGAGCAGAGGTTTATAGAGATGCTATGGGCAAAATGCAAATTTATACAAATAATTTCACTCATCTGTGAAAAGCAGCAGCCACTACACACCCATGACAGTTGAGCTTGGTTTTTTTTAATTTTGTTTAATCCTGTCATTGTTTACACAGAATGGTGTTTCAGATTAAGCCCCTTTACCCTTCCACATGTTAGTCTTTAACATGACAAGAGAATACCAAGAAGGGGGTGGACAGAGGATACTTCTGTCTTTCATGCTGTGCAACTTACTACTCACACAGATTCAAAGGATGACTTGACTCCATATCAAGTTTGATATAAAGCTTAATAGGTTTTTGCAAAATGCTGCCAGATCCCAGAATTATTATTGCAATTTGATGATTAAAATGACTGTAAAGCAAACCCAAATTCATGCTTCAGGGTGAGGCGGGCACTCACTCTACAAGACTGACATTGAAACATTGCCTCTGAACACAAACCAAGGACAGCTGACATGTTTGTATGAAATTGCCAAGGTTGTTCTCTGGTGTGAGAACCCGTTTTCTTTATAGATCCACCAAAACCAGATTTTGCACTCCAAATCATATTCTACTAAGAGTTAATTTTTTTACTATCACTTGAAGCAGGTCACTGAGATCCAACAAATTCCTTCACATCACAGAGTCTGTAATAGCATGGGAATACTCTTCCCATTTCACTCTCTAAGCATCTGCTTGGATGTTTGACGCTATTTTTCATGGCTTGGGTAGGTCTGGGGAGGTAAAAGCAAAATCTCAGACCTCAAAGGAGAATGGCCTCACATTTTCAGTCAGGCACCTCCACCAAGCCTAGGACACCCTAATGAGAGAATCCCTATTTGAGATACAATGATCAGACAGCTAATTAAAAATTACCTTTACTGCAAGCAAGAAGCACAAATGGAGTTGTTTATATTTTCATACTGTTAATATAACAGAAGTTTCTTTCAGCCATGCCTGTATCTGACACCTCAGCAGTCTGTCACACATTCACCATCTTCCCCAGTATGTTTCTTTTACTATGATGACCTATCACCATTTCTTCCCTAATTACTTTTGGGATTATCAATATGCCTAATGTGATCAAAACACCACAGTGAAGGCTTACTGTTTTCTGACCAAATCTGGTTTTCTTCAATGCAATTTTTCCTGCTGTATAAATTTCTGCTATTTGCTGGTTAAGAGGTAGACGATAAAAAAAAGAAGAGAAAAAATAGTAGGCCACTTACACTCACTAACTATAGAGAGATTCACATATTCCACACAGTTCCTCTCCATGCACACCAGAGGTGGATGAAGAAGCTACTTGCTCTTTCCACCTATGTAAGTGGTCCTACATGATCTCTAACAGCACCAGCCAAAGACAACATCACTAACTGCATCAAAGTGCACACAACGTTTGTTTTTTTTTTTCCCCTTCATTCACATTTCTCCTTGACTCCAGCCCTCATTGCAACAGACCAGAACTGCAGCAGGAGCAGTGTGCCAGCCGTGTATCCAGTGCCAGCCCACAGAGAGGCTTTGCAGGCTGTACTTGCCAGCTTGTTTTAGGGACGAGCTGGCATTAAGGACAATGTGATTAGTCCATGACAAGCGGGTGAAAGAAGGCAGGCAAGGGAGCCCTGACACCCTTGCCCTGCTGGCTTACATGCAGCTCAGCCTCTCCTGAAGCAGCTCATTTTGGAGTTATTCCTACATGGAGCTCTGCATTGGCACAGGCAAGCTGTGGGAAGGGTGTCAGGGCCCTGGCACAGCTCCTGCAGCACTGGGAAATGGCTCTGGCGAGGACACGGGAAAACAGCTGAGCAGAGAAATCAATACTACAGTCATTCACTGCCCTGAGCAATTCTGACATATTTATGGTTACTGCCCTTCCATTTGCAGAGAGGTGGGCATCGCCTTGCCCCAGGTGCCACTGTCCTCCAGCACCCTGAGGTGGACACCAACACAGGAGCCTCTCCCCTGGTAGCAGGGACTTTGACCTCAGGCTCACAGCCACCATGTCCATACCCACCCCACTGACACACGGCCGTGCCAAGGCCAATCCAGCACTGCTGTACTCCCTGGTGTGTGCCACGTTTGTCTTTCAGAGCTCTGTGTCCCCAGGCAAGCAGCTGGGGGCCTGGCACCCGTCTCCCCACAGCCACTGCACCGCTAAGCCGCCAGGATGGGGCCAGCAGCGACTTCAGGCTGATGCGCAGGAACAAGATTAGGGCTGGATTTAGGTCGTTCTTATAAAGGACAGCAGCTCAGCCATTCTGCCTGGCATTGCTTTGATTGCACTGCATTTACAGTGTGTGTAGGAAAGGGACTGCCTCCTGCAATATTAACAGGGCAGCTCCCGGGATTGTCACTGAAAAAGCCCCCTCACGTACACTGTCACACCTTCTCTGCTACTGCAGCAGCCACTGTCAGCCAAGCAGCCTCCGAGCACGCAAGAGGCTTTAGTCCTTCTAAGTGCAAATCAAAACAGCAGCTTATCTGGCAAGCAAAGTACAAGGAATTCTCCTTGGTTTAGCATTAGTGAGTCAGTGCTATTGATAGGAATAATGATGTTTTTCAAACTCAATCAGTACCTTATTTTCTAAGGTACGTTATTTTCTAAGAAACACAGTATAAAAAACTCAGATGAAGGCAAATGTATAACAGAATAATCATACCAGGGCTGGGTAAGCATTTAAATCCAGCATTTCTCTGGCATATATACAGCTAGAGAATGAAAGTGCTATTGCTAAAACACAGCAATACGTCACAGCCATCAGCAATTCCACAAATGGTCTGTTATCCAAGTGAGCAAGAGAGTTACTCCTTATTAAAGGCTATTATAACTGGAGATCATACTTGTCAATAATATTGACAGTTCTTTATAAAAAGCTCTATTTCCTTTGGCTGCTATAGAAATCCTCCTATAGGAGCTAAGTCTTTAATGCATAATTCAGATGTTTTAAAAATAAAATTAAAATCTTTATGGTATTACAATGGAATTCTGGTTTCCTCCAATAGCAAAAAGAAGGTAAAGAATGAACCATTACAGAAACTATCCATGCCACCACCTTTAAAGATGTAGAAGAGATCAGAAACATTATTTCTGTTTCAGTATCCAATTCTGGTTTCCCGAAAGCAGGGATTATCTCCATACTACTTTAACTAGAAAAGCAACACTTTATCTATGCAGAATAAGATTTGGTTTCACATGAACAAAATATTAACCCAGCTTAGATTTTTATCAAACAGGTTTCCTAAACGAATACACAGTATTTCCCCATTATTATGACAGTTCACAAAAAATGGTGTTTTGGGGTTTTTTTGTAACTGACAGTTATTTCAATAAAACAGCTAGTCCATCCAATATCTAATCCATGAGAATTGGTTTTTTTTCTAGCTATAATGTCAGAAGATTTAATGCTGCATCTGAGCATCACTTCTTAAGGGTGGCTGGAGAAATGCTGAATTCCATCCCTCCCACAAGCCATGCAAAGATGAGAAAGCCTAAGCAATCGACCTCAACTGCTTCTGAGCAGTTAAATTCTGGTAACTTGAACAGCATATTCTGCCTCTACTTGCACCATTCTCATCCACATCCAGGTTACATAATCTGGACAATCCCTCCAAAAATTCTTTGTGCAAATCTGGACTGTACTTAAAAATGAAAAGCAAAACTTCTGTAGCCTGCTTTCCATTTGCATAAATTGCGTAAGTCATGAACAGCAATAACAACTAATCAGATATTCCACAGTATAGGGAAACTTAGTCTATTTCCAGCAAACTAGGAAAAAATCCAATTGCCTATTTTCAGAAAAGCCATGCACACAAGAAGTTGTATCGCTGTAGTAATGCCACCAAGTTTCCTGGCAGTGCGCTCCGTGCACAGACCTGGCACGGGGGAAGCGCGAAGGAGAACGGTACAGGCGGTGGGGAGGCTCTGCAAGGAGTGAGCACGCCACTGCCAACCACGCACAAGGACAAAAAAGTCTTTTAGCTTTCTAAAAATAAGAGCCTACTAGATAAGAAGCACAGTTAGCCAGACTGCAGCATACCCCGTTTGAATCTCAACATTTCATTGAAGGGAAATCAATGCAGATATTTGTAAGGTAATAGCATGAGGTAAAAGAAATGCACACTTTTCCGAAGACATTCCACGTTTTCAGTGAGCATGACCAATATCCACTCTCTGCTTTGCTAGCCATTAAAATAAAGTACTTGATCTTAAAAGTAGAGTAATGAAGCTCTCTACAGTTTCCAAGTATACACTGAATGGGACAGCAAGACATTGAATCTTGATACAATGGCCAAAACTAGACAGTGTAAGGTAACATTTACAGTTCATGTGGGGGGAAAAAACCCTATAAAACTCGTATAAATCTTTTCACACAGCAAGCAGGCTATCATAACTCCAACAATATTCATACTCTAAGACAGAGAAGGCACCATCCAACACAGTCCTTCAAGTCCCAGTTCCCACTGGCTTACTGCACCTTCTCTTCCTCCTAAGTGCACCCTCAATGGAGACCAGTTCTTCCCCTTCAGAACAAAACACCCATCCCTAATTCTGTCCCTACTTTCCTCCACTGCACTCTATTACTTTCCCAGTAAAGTGTATTTCATTTCCTTTCTTATTGAGTCATGTATTCTGGATTTTTCTAAATTGTAGCGTGTGACACTCAAAACAAGATACTACAAAATCTAACAAGCATACTATAAAATTGTAACAAGCAAATAGTAAAAGCTGCTACAGCTAAAAAAACTTTGTACCCTATATATACAGTTCATTATGTATGAACGTGAAGTTCATACAATATAACTAAATACATGACAGAAACAATTTAATGAACAATTAGCTCTTTTTGTTAAATGCAATGTTAAATATTTACTGTAACAAATTCATTTGAGCACACGCAGTTCCAAAGCTGATAGTCTCTAGATGGCTTTACCTGAAAGAAACAGGCCTGAAGAGGAAAGCAAACTGAAATTTATTTCCATCAGCCCTAAACATGACAAAAAAGCTCCCTATACCCTACTTTAGTGAAGTTCAACAGGGCACTGAAACCAATACTGAACTTTACATGCTTTTCAAGATATTTCAAATCTAACACCCTACTTTTCTTTTATTTCAGCTTTCTCCACCTATTAAACACCAAGAAATTCTTAGATAGTTTCCTTTCCTCAAGTCCTTGGAAAGAGCCTGGAAAAGAGTCCCTGGGGAAAAAATGGGTTTTTTTTTTCTCCTCCATCCTTGTGTGAGTGCTTTGTGATAAGGGCCTTAAGTGTTTTGACAACATCATGATCTACACACAATTTTGCTGTGTGCCTAGATACACTACCAAGTTGAGCAATAGGTAAACAGCTTTCAGCTGTTCAAAATTAGTTCACTTAAAAACCCCAAATCAGCCATCTGAAGAGCCAGCTGTAGAGCAACTCACTACCCAAAAAAAAAAAAAAACAACAACAACAAATCTGTACCAGAAAACATTGTGCATGCAAAAGACAGAAAAAAAAAATCGAAGAAAAATGAACCACTTGCTTGGTGGAAAATTCTCATCTACCAAGCTTATTTTAAGCCCTGAGCATACCCATTCAGTGGAACAAGAACTAGGAAACAAAATACTCTTCCCTAAAAGCATGTCAAAATGCTATACAACCATAAATGTTGATTTTATTTCATTTTCTGAACAGACCTATTAACACCACTAGAATTAGAAAAGCAATTCTTTGCCCTGTTTTCACAAGTAACACTGAAACATTTCACTTCCATGCCTGATGCAGTAGATGAGGATTTTTTTGTGGGTTTTTTGTGTTTGTTTTTAATTGAAGAGAGTTTTTGTGGAAAGCGAGTTTGGGCTTAAGGCAAGGAAAGCCTCTGCACAGGGGAGAGTTCTGGGCTGTCCCCAGCAAAGGCAGGGCACAGGTCAGGGAGCTCCAGATGAGCCAGAGCTGACTCACAGGCAGTTCCTTAGCATACCATGTACCATGGTGAGCTGCCTGGATATCAGCAGTTCACCACTGTGTTCATCTCAGATCTTCAAGGATTTTCTAACTCTTGCTTCTCTCTTCACAGGAGGTGCTCTGAGGCATCCAGAGCAGCAGCAGAGCTCCTCTTGTCCTTTCTCCTGCTCCTTTGCTCAGCCCTAAGGCAGCTCCATCAGTCAGAGCTGGGGTGAGCAGGGTGCTTTGTGAACACTGGCTGCCAAGGGATTCACAGGTTTGGAGATAAGCAGATTCTTCATTACTTTTTTTTGGCTAAACTGGGGATGATCTGTGCTGCAGCTTAAGTCAGCAACTTTTCATTGATGCCGTGTGACTTACCTCAACAAGCTCTTAAAGCACAAGGACAGCAAGATGTAGCTATCACAGCTACATAATACTGAAAGAACAGGGTAATTTACTTCTACAAAGAGCATCTTTAGAAAGAATAGCTATTTGTAGGTTTCCTGTGATAGAACAGACTTTCTGTTCCATCAAGCATCCTTCTCCCCACCCATTACAGCAGCGAATTCAACCATAGTACCTTGGGTTTTGAGACCTGTAACACAGATTTCTAGGTGGGCTCTCACTACTGCCAGCCTACAGCAGCATTAGTACTCCCCAAGTTTTAACAGAAATGTTTTCTCAGCTACATCTCAAACCAGAGTTAATTTTTCCAAGGCTGTATTATATTTGCGGCTCACAGCACTCCCTGTTCCTCCCCAGCATTTCCCACTGCTGAGCTCCCAGCTGATAGCAGAAAGCTCCTGTCACGAGTCCCTAAAAATATAACATTGCTCAGTGGCATATTAAGTCCCATCATACTTCTGTTACTCCACTTCTTCCTCTATCACATCCCAACCCTCCTAAGGTATTTAGAATGCCTCCCAAACTGACATTACCAAAAATGTTTCTATATCCAAACTATATTGCTGGACCTTGCCTAGTTTAAACCAGTTACAAAGACATTGCTTTGAAACTTGCTACTTTCGTGAATTTCTCTTTGAAATTAGTCACAGTTGCACTGTGCTTTATAAATGGTATATCTTAGACGTGACTAAATTACTTTCTTTCACTGAAAAATGAAGAGGGAGATTATTTTAGCTTTGAAATCTGCTTAGTGTTGCCGGAGCAGTTCAGCCAAACCTACTGAATGACCATGGAAGAGGAGCCCTGTAGTTGAGGCACAACATTTGCACAAACCCACCACACTCAGGCTGTCCTTGAGCAGTGCTCCACAGGAACATACCTGTGCACTTCCCTGGGAAACAGTGCAAAAATCGGCAAAAGACAACTTGGAAAGTCTGGGTACATCAGGGAAGGTGCAGCCTACTAACCAACACAGCTTAAAAACAGTTTCTTTTCAGACAGATGACTCAAAGTTCAGGTAGCTGAAACCCCAATAGGTCATATCATGCAAATCAAACCCTGTGTGCCATCAGCGGGGAGGTGGCTCACAAGTCAGGAGTTTTCTACTAAAAGCAACAAAACTGAAAACACACAACTGTGGTCACAAGTACACATGAAAAACCAAAGAGATGAAAATGCTTCAGCTTGGAGACCCCAGGGCTAGCGAGCTCACTGCCAAGGGAAGAGACTTAGTTACCCTGCTTTCAGATAAGGCTCCTTGGAAAGTTGTTCCTTAGAAACATCCGTGCATCCAGCCCTTTTACTGGTGACAAAAACATGAACTTCAACCAGTGTACTTTGACCGCTGATATACATCATCACGTCTTTCTCTTACACAACGAGAAGGCAAGGTACTTCCTGACGCAATAGCTGCGGAGACCTCATTAGGATCCCATCCTCAGGATCCTACTGCCAGGTAGAGGTGCTCACTGTGACAGCTACAGCTGCCTTCAACTTCAGCCACGCACAGCTCCCTTGCCTGCAGTGTGAGCACACGGGAATGGGCAAGCACTGGTACTTAAACACTTCCAAACTCCTAACTCCATGAGGAAACGCTCAGCTTCCATGCAATTAATACCTGTTATTAAGCTGGAAGTTGATCAAATTCCATATGTAAAAACCTGATTTAAATAGCTTCTTTTGCATAAATAAAAGTGACGTTGAGGAAGAACTGCTGCCCTATGCCAATGTAATCAGCTCATATCCAGTCATGAACCCACCAAAAAATAAACATTTTAGAAAATGTGTTAGAGCCTACAGCAATAGTTTTGTTCCTTTTTTCTTGTAGCATTTTGGGGTGGTGGAGGAAAGAAGGATGGAGAAAGATTATTTCTGAATACACAAAAGATGTGAACAGACATAATAAAGATGCAATATCATTAACATATTCGGTTCTTCCCAGATCCCTCCCCCTCCTTTCCAGTGCAGGAGAAAACGCATCTGCCCCGGCAGAAACCTCGGCCATTCGGCTCCCTCCAGTTCTAAGCCCTGGGCTCCCTTCTCCCGCCAGCGGCTACCGAGCCCACCCGCCGGGGGCTGCCTGTCCCCGCCACCATCGGGGCCAGCGCTGCCCGACCTGCGGGGCACGGCGCATCCCCAGCGCTGCCCGCCGCCCGCCCGGAGCTGCCCTCGGGGGGGATGCTCCACCAGCCCCTTCGCAGGATGCTTTATCCTCCAAAGTCTCTCCCTCCCTGCATCTCCCACCGCCGCGGCGACCCCTCCTCCTCCTCCGCTGCTCGGGGGGAGCAGACATTTTGAGGCAGCGCATCCCAGCCGCCCGGCGAGCCGCAGCGGTGCGGGCGCGGGCGAGGCCTCCCAGCGGCGCCGCTCACCTGCCAGCTCGTCGGGCTCCAGCCCGCTCTCCGCGTCGATGCCGCACAGCACGAAGTAGTGGGCGAAGCGGCAGGGCGCCGCGCCGGGCCCGGGGTTGCCGCTCCCGCTCATCCCGCCGGCGGCGGCTCGGTGCGGCAGCAGCGCGGCTCGGGCGCGCCCGCGGGGCCGGTCACGGCGCGCCGCCCCCCAGCCCCAGCCCCAGCTCCATCCCCGCGGGGCCGCGCAGGCGGGCACCGAGCGGCGGCGGCGGCTCCGGCGGGCGGCCCCGCTGTCAGCTGAGCGGGGCGGGGACGGGCGGGACGCGGCGCGCTGCCGGACCGCCCCCGCGGGCCATTTAAACCCTGCGCGGCCCTCCCCGCCCCGGCGCTCCCGGCTTTGTCACCCGGGGTGTTCGAAATCCCCGCGATATGCAGTGGAAGCTTAACGCTCCCCCGTGTGCGAGCAGGAGAGGCTGGCTTTATTGAAACAAAGCAGGAGATGGTGCCGCTTCCTACCGGGAATGTCTCTTTCCCCCCGCTCCAGGAGGGAGCTCCCGCTGCCGGAACGGGCCGAGCCCGAGCCCGCTGAGCGCTTCCTGCGGGAATGCTGCCGGGGGAAACAACGGCTTCTCCTTCCCAGGCGTGTGTGGAAGCAGCAGCTGCCACCCGCGGCGGATGGCTTTTGTGCGTCTCCGCTCCCGCTCGTACCGCGTTATGGGAGAGATGTTTCTTCCCTCCCCTTCCCTACTCCGTTTCAAAGCAAAAATCCAAAATGTTGCTTCGTTCCCAGTTTATTTAAGATTTACTGGCTATTCTGTCGCCTCCGGAAAGAAATCGGCGTTAATTTACCCCAGCTGCTAGAATCTTTCTCGTTAGGATCACCCGATGCCAAAATACTGGCAGCTCCGTCCGGGAGCAGCACCTACTTATAAAGATGATTCTGTTGAAGTTCTAACTCTTTCTTCTCCAACGTGATGAGATCCCCCATATGTCGATAATTCTGATATCTAGACATCATAAGGAGGTTGCTGGCAGAATTCAGTATTTTCACTTTCATCCTTTCGTGTTTTATCTGTTTATTAGTCTTGGTCCATATTGTCTGTAATAATTGCAGCCTTGTCATTTTCTTACTGTGGACTCCTCTGACCCCCTTATTTTGTCTTAGCAGTGTGAATCACATCTTTTCTTTTTATAGTTTACTTTTTGTCCTTGTTCAACAACTGCCTTTGATAAGAAAATGCCTGCGAGGAAACCGATATTGCATCCAGCATGTGTCATTTTAGGGGGGTACATGGAGTAACTGACCTGGAAGCCACCTAGGTCAGCGTCTCTCTCTCTCTTCATCCCATCACATTAACCAATTTTATGCCCTTTTATTTCTTAGCTTCCTTTAGTGTTCTAGTGAAAGCAGACAAGAGCTAAACTAATTTCTCCCTTCCCAATAACGCCAATCTCTAATTTAAAAAAAAAAATATGAAAAAGAGGATGAATCCTCTCTCACAATCCTCAATTCTTGTAGTTGCAGCACTCAGTAACATCCTGAACCTTGTTGGAGCTTCAGAGAAATTTTCCATGAGACCAGTCGTTTTCTCGACTTTGCACCAGAGCTAGGTTGTTTTATTTAGTTTGGTTTGTTTATTAACTTGTATGTATTTGCTTATTCAGCTTTAGGTCAGATGATAAGAGCTTAACAAGTCAGTCTTTTACTCTCATTCAAAACCAAGTGCTCATATTGTAGGTATCTCTGTTTTTTGAGGCCAAATGGCATCGATGTCTCCAGGAAGGCCAAGACAGAGGCTTCTTCATCAACCTCTCTAAATTTAAGACTGCTTCTAAAAATAACCCAAAAATTAACACAATGGTTCTGACCTTTTTACCTTCAGTAAAAACCAGCTGCTAGCTGGTTCTAGATTGCTTTGGTTTAGCTGTCTGGGGCAGCATTTTTTGCTTGAATAAAATTCAGTGCGCAGACACCTCAATCTCAATAAAATTATTAGTGTATAGAGCATTAAACAATAGAAAAAAGCACAACACATGGGATTGGAGGTGTAAAATTAATAAATTCGTTCTTCCTGGGTTAGCTGTGAGGTTGAACTCCCACTTCTGTACATCCACCTCCCACAGACACTTTTTTGTGGGGGAATTTTGTGGGGGCACTGATTTCTTCTCCTAAGACAACTCATCTTCTGGGCACAAAAGTCATCCTAATGAGGCCAGATCTTTTGCCAAGCAGTGCCAGCAGACCCAGCTTGCCTGGTAAGACATGGGCCTGGATTTTTTCCCCTAAACCCCTCCAACTAAGTTATTCTAGTCTTTCCTTCCAAGCTGATCTAGCTTTAGACACTGCACACTCCCTTCAGGTAACTTCTTCACTCTTACAGGTTTTTTCCCCCTCCATTCTGGCTCTCATCCCAAGGAATCTGTAACTTTATTTTTAGCAAAATCTAGGCATTTTGGTTGCCTTTTCACCATCCAAACCCACTCTGCACTGATCGCCAGTGCCTCCTTAAAAGGCTGCCCTGCTTTCAGTACTTCTGCTCTACTTGCAACACCGAGTGCTTAAATTTTACAAAAGTCACAGCAGGAAGGTGCTGTGGAGCTTCTTGCAAGAGTGAGAGAAAAACAAAGGTGAGTCCTAAAAGCATCACAAATTGTTGCACATTTACACTAACTAATCAGCCAAATGCCATGAAAAAATATTTGTACAGCCTGGGAAGCAGCAGTGTCTGATAGGATTGCACCATGAGACACGTCTAGGATGATCAGAGATAACTGGGTGGGATTATGAGTATTTTTGCCTTTCAGCAACAAAAAGTGTTAAAGTTCCACAAGGGATTTGAACAGGATGAGTGTCCTCTATTCAAATCATATTAACAATAACCATGGGGAGAGAAAGTTTGTCACTAGCACAGCAGAGCACAAACCAGTCTCAGAACTTCTTGCATGTTCCTCCAAGGAACAGGGATAAGGTAGGACTGAGAATTTCAGACTAAGACAAGCACAAAAAACTTATTGGCATAGACCAGATCTGCCTGTGACCTTTCACTTTGATCTGCTGTCCCCTGGCAGCAGCTTTGTTCCTTCACCAGCTGGATTGTTACTGGCACAACAAA
>PYHW01009542.1:2966951-2977323 GCA_013186435.1 Turdus rufiventris | reverse complement strand
TCTGATCTACATGTTGCGAATTTTGCTGGCTGTCGGCGGGTGCACCTTATAGTCCGGTGCGCCTTATGGTCGTGAAATTACTGTACTTGGATCTCTAGTTGCCATGAATATTTCTCTCAATGTCAGTTTGGTTCAGATTTCCCTCTCTGTAACCTCACAGTGAATCTTTGTTCCTCATAACCTGTTAAACTGGGTCAAATGCTAACAAGTGTGTCAGCTCCCCCTGCCCTTAGGATCTGCCACAAAAGATCAGACCATCAAGTTCTTTGTCCTACTTCTTCAATGAGCCAATGCCCAATGCTTCAGAGAGGTGGAAAAACCTGCTATTTAAAGATTATGTCCCTTCCCCTTGCTGTGACACTGTTGTTTCACTTTCTATTTTCTTCATCATTCATCCATGAATTGGAAATCATGCTGCTGTGATGGATTGCTCACTCCTCCACACAGCTCTACAGTTCCCTCTCTAAGATCTTTCACAAGCTGCCAAGCCACATTGATTTTCCATTGAAAACCTCTCCTGTTTTGCTCTAGTATCTATGGGGTCATGAGATCCTGTAGAGTGAAAGGAAGGAAAACCACTAAGATGCAATACAAACGTTTGTGATGCTCAGAACATTTCAACCCTTAGCTGACTTTCAGTTGACTAGTGTTGTCAGCTCCTTCACTGGAGCTGGATGTGAATAGTCACCTGAAAGAAATGGGATAAGGATGGGTTAGGGATGGACTGTAAGACCAAAATGCAAATCATTCTGGCAAAAAGTGTGGAAGAGTCTATAGCAGAAGCTGGAAAAACAGCAACAGCAGAAGATTTTATAGAGAGGTTCATAAAGAATGCAATTTTCATTCTCTGAGCTTAGGCAAGAAGACTGCTTAGAGCATGGGAAAAGTGTTGGCTGCCTTAGGGTCTAAACCCAAATAAACCATAAAGCAAAGAACACTTCCTCCAGCCCAATCCATCATTGCTTAGAAAGCAGATATTGCAGGCACATTTTCTAATATCTAATCAAATCATAACACTACTAAAGCAAGTAGCTCACCTTCTAAACCTGCTTCATATCTATAAAGATTAAACTTAAATAAAAGCATATGGTTTTCCTCTGCCACATTGTGTAATTACTATTCATACAACAGACTTACAGATAAAGTAAAAGATTATTACTTTCCATAATCTCTGCCATAGGACCTCTGAGGCTCCGGTGATTTAAAATTTGAAGGTTTTAAATCTCGAATTCTCTATCTTAGCCCATTGCATTTTATTAATTTTATGTACATTCATCATACACATGCCCTTGCACTGCAAACACATATAGATGCATTCCACTCTTATCTGCTTTCTGAGAGGATCCTTGAGGGAGAGGTTTCATGAGGCAACTGAAATTATGCAATAGTTTATTGCACCTTTTTCCCCCCTCCTTCCTGGGACTGGCTCTATGTTCCCACTGCTTCCTTCACAAACAAATCTGTAGCCTCATCTGCCTCTCCTGAGTACATCCAGTTCACCATCAGCAAACACAATCCCAAAACATAGGCAGAGATGGAACTGTGTTGTCTGTTTTCGTTCACATCATCATCATGCTGCAAGCCAGGCTTCTCAGCATGCAGCTCATCCCTCTGCTGAGGAAGCAGCTCTGCTTCAGGGCTGCCCTCCTCTCTGGCCTTTCAAACCTTCCCCCAGCCTGAATCTGCCTCCTCAAGGGTTTAGTCGTGGAGTGGGGAAGTGACAGCAACCCCTCAGGCAGACAGGGCACACAGACTTCAGACTTCACACACCGCCTCAGAAACCACTCCTAGGCAACTCCTGCAGTTGCCATGCCTGCTTTCTGGAGGTTTGTGTGCTTCACCACCCTGCTTTTTCCTCTCCCTGTGCTCAGTGTGGCAAAAATCTGTGGTGATTCCTGCCATTTTCCTCTTCTGCCTATGATTCTTATACTGAGCTTGTGAGATTCACCTTCTCCTGCCAAGCAGCACATTAGGTGAGAGCTTGCTTCAGTCCCTCTCTCCAGGAAGTCAGGAGAAAGATCACATTTGACCATTACCTTTTGTTTGATTCAGTACCAAGATCCTTGGGTCAAAGACCTTATTATGTTCAGAGTAAGGTACACTTTATGCTCTTTGGATGTAGAAGACACAGACTGTTCCCACTGCTGCCGAGATAAAACCTGAGCAAAGTACTGCTTGGATAAATCACTAGCATGTCATGCACTAATGGAGGTGTTGTGCTGGGAGCATCAAGCTAAAGCACCCACACTGAGATTTCCATCTGTCTCTGACAGCATCACTCATTTGCTGCATGACCTTGGCCAAACTGCCTGCAACGTGACTTGCAGAAGCACCAGACACCCTTGTGCAAATCAGGTCACTGTGTTTCAACTACCCTCAGGAAAAGAAAGCAAACGCTGCCTGAGCATCTGGCAGGCACAAAGCTCTATTGTTCCCCAGGCCAGCCCGATGGCGTTGCACCAGGAGGCAGATGCACCTCTGCATTGGCAGCAGCCCCGACGCCGAGTCCCTCCAGCCCACGAGTCCCAACACCATCATCTGCTGACAGATGCCTTTCATGCCAGGCATTCAGTGAGGAAAGCGAACCTCTGTTCTTCATTTCGAGCTAATTTCTGCTCTCTGCTAAAGGTGTTTGTTTCCTTGCCTCTAAACTCCAATTCCTCTCTTTTCAGTGCTCCAGGACCCCATCCCTTACGAACTGTTTGGGAAAGACCTGAGAAGGTAGAAGAGTCTTGCAACATAATACAGCTGCCCACATAAAGCATGAGAAAAAGGCTGTGGGCTTCTTTTTAAAGCACCAGAGCTTCAAAGGCAAATATTGTGGCAAGGAGAAAGGCATGAGGGGATCCTGGCAAGCTGCTTGCACCACATGCCCACAGCAATATTGTCTGCAGTGGCAGGGGTTCAGGCACAGCTGTGTCAGTAGTCTGTGCTCCCAGTTAGATGATCTCCAGCACTGGGAAAGCTTCCAGAGACAGAATATGCTTTCAAGCTGCCACATCTACCTGAGTAACACCGTTGTGCTCAAAGCCTAGTCACAAATATCGCGTGCCTTTATCTCAGTTACCAAAAATCAGGTAATCCTGTCTGCCAATACCAGTGGCAACCAACCTCACCGGTTTCAAGTGCTCTGGATAAAATCTGTCCATGAACAGCAGGTAATCTCTTTGTCAAAATTCCTTTGGCCTTATTACAAATGCAATTAGAGTCCGATTCCCACTTCTCTTTGAAGCCTCATTCAGTAAGAAGTGCTAGACACCCTGCATCTACATTACAATGCATCCCAGCACACTTGAAAGCCCAAGGGCATGCTAAAGAAATCCAAAGCCATCGAATCCATAGCCAATATACAACATGCAATCAAGGACGGATGAAAAGTATTTCCTGCAATGAATATGCATTGTGAATAGTTACGTCATTTAGCAAGGACTGCCTTTTGCTCTTCCCTCTGTGTTCACATCATTGCAGTGGTGTTATTTTCTGAATCTAGAAACAGTTCATACTAATCAAGGGTCTATTTCAATTTCCTTACTAGTGTTTTTATCAAATATCTAAACATTTACATCCACAGGTTCAGCCATATCTCTCTGCCACTTATTCCTCATGCCCAAGAACAGTATATCTCCTTGCAGTACTTGCTGCTTTGAAGAGTTACTAATGACAGCAGCTACACTACAGCTTTCCTGTGCTGGCTGACTGTGCTCATGCTTTACTGGAAATCAGCTCTGAGCTCATACAGAGGAGCTCAACCAGAAAGACAGAGATCAAAGCAGTTTGCTTCTCCTTGAAGATCATATTTCTTACTGACTTCCTTGCAAAGCAATAGTCACAACTCATTTAAGCCTAGATCCATGCTGAGCAATTCCAGCAGTTCCCATCAAGCACATCCTTCGGGGGTGGGAGCATTTGACACTATCTAATGTGGCAATGAACTAGCTCAGTACCTTCCTCCAAGATAAGTTCAACTGTTACTTGGAAAACCCAGCAAAAAGTTCTTTCGTAGCTAAATCAGAGCCATTGGCTTCCTGGTGCTCAACTTTTCCCAGCAGGGATGAAGGCAAGAGGTGATCAGTAACCTTTGGTGCCAGGCGCTGTCAGAGTGTCTGGCAGCTCCAACTCTGTTGTCACCCCATGGGTGACATTGAAGGGAGCCAGACTGCAAACACAACCTTGGGATGTCCAGTGGGAGGGGGATGGCTCGCCGGGGATCCGTGAATGGACTCGGCAGTACTGTGGGGAACTAGAGACCAGCCCTGCAGTGACATTGCTTGGGCAGGACTGACAGCCCCAGAGGTGCTGAAA
Source organism: Turdus rufiventris (assembly GCA_013186435.1). Lineage (NCBI taxonomy): Eukaryota > Metazoa > Chordata > Aves > Passeriformes > Turdidae > Turdus > Turdus rufiventris. The sequence continues at coordinate 2,973,021 of PYHW01009542.1, read as the reverse complement.
TAGGCTCCTGGGCTGTGAGCAGGGTGTGGGGAGAGCCGGAGCCAGTAAGACCCATTAGTGCCTTCATGGCCCTGACACTCAGCACACGCAGCTGAGATCTGCTGCTTTCAGTGGTGGAAGTGCATACCTTCTTGTCTCGAAAATAACAGAGCCAGTATACTTCATTGTTCTTGGGCCATTTATTCATCGTGAGGATTAGTTCACCTGCAGGTGCTCCTGCCCTGGCTCCCCCAGCACCAGCTCATGGTGCCAGAGCTGAAGAGGGTCACAGTGACACTGGTATCATAGTGACAGATCTTTAGGGTCACGGTAACAATGCTGCTTCCACTCCATGCAGCTGCTTGCATTGAAGCTTGACACCTCAGCTGATAAAATGCAAGATGTGAGATCACACAGCACAAGGCTGGGAGTTCTCAGGCTCCCTTTGCTCTTTGGAGCCCTGGGAGCTGTGACAAGGAGGTGTCCAAGCAGCTTTCCATGCAATCTGCCCAGCCTGCTCCCAACAAACCATTTGGGTGTCACTGTACCATGTCCTCTGCAGCAGGGAAAGAAATTGCAGTGTACGCCAACACACCGAACTTGGAGAAACTTGAAATACACAAAGACATCATATATGTGATAATGTCAGCTTGAGTTGTTTTGCAAACCAACACTATAGAATCATTCAGATTAGAAAAGACCTTTGAAATCCTTGAGCCCAACTATTAGTCTATTAACAAGTGTGTTTGAAATCTACTGATATAAAAATGACAGAGTTGCCTGTATCCTAAAGGAGAGGTATGCCAAACACCCTATTTTAGAGGATATGCTGCATAAGTATGGATGACAAAGCCAGTGGAGCTAACACTTTGTAGGATATCAATGAAAATTGAGAGGAGTTTCAAAGACTAAGTTTTTTCAGCTCCTTATGACCTTTCTATGCCTCCATGTGCATAAACAGCAGCTATTCTGTCCTTGGTCATATCCAACTTCAGTTTCACCCTCTTCATCATGTGAGGGAGCTGGCTGGTGTTGCAGGGGAGTTTTTGTCCATTCCTTTCCTTGCAGTGGTATCACTTATTTTCCATGTCCTCTGGATATTAATGCAAAATAATGGATAGCACAGGTCCTGACATAGCATGACTCTACTCACAACTAAATTGCTTGAGGACCCTGACACCTGCCCAAGACACAGTAGCAAACATCAGCCAAAAGAGGAAGCATATTGTGTTAAGTCCTTGGCAAAGAGCTTCCTCTAGATGCTCTAGAGAGTAAGCACCACCTGTCTATCTTGTCTGTCTCAGACCTCCATTGTTTCCTCTGTCCCCAGGTCCAAATTTCTGGCAGACTACCATGTGGAAGGTGAAAGGAAAAGTTCTGCTAGTGCAAGGCTCTGAACACATGTGAAAAACTAGAAAATTTGAATTGCAAGAGCAAACCAGCTGCTGTGAACTGATGCAGCTCCTTGAAAACTTAATTTATTTACCTTGTCCCTTGGCACCAGCTGCTGTTAGCATGATCCTTAAAATCCGATGACAAAAGGTGCTGGAACAAGAGGGACCAATTACTCTACCTGGAGAAAAGAGAAGTATTAGTCAGAAGAAGAATTTGTCAAAGATGAATTAGATGTTTAAACACAGTAGTGAATCCAGCCTGCCTGGCAACACAGAGAGCCAAGACTGGGAAGCACCACTTGCATTAGGGTCCCAGCTAGTGCTCCAGACTAAGTGTTGGCTGACCTCTGGTCTTTGACACTGTTTTTGCCTGTCAGGGAGAAGCTAAGAACTAATACATACACTGAAATAATGAGATTTGCATATCACCCTTGATACATCACACATGGAGAGAATGTGGGACAAAGCCACAGGGAAGACAGATGGGATGGGGTTTACGGTCTCAGGAAGTCAGGAGGGATGAGGTGACGAAGAATACCTTTGTGTCATTTAGGAAAACTTAGCTACCTGTTGTTCGGAGACCAGAACAGAGACACTCCTTGGTGCCTAAGCAGCCTTTCACCCTGGCTGCCCATACTCACTCAGCTTCCATCATTTTTCAGGGCTTTGCAGGAGCACACACACAGAAAATGCCTAAAATAATTACAAAAACCCCAAACAAATAAATGTTCTGATACCAGTCACAACCATTACTCAGTTGATTATAACAAAATATTACTGAGACCTGAAACTCGGGAGCCCAAGGGTTATTATTGCATGAGATATATAAGAACCAAAGTTCCACTAGCTCAAGAAGACTTCAGCTTTTCAAAAACACAGCTTGAAAATAGGAACCCTCTATTTTTAAGAGAAAAACAAGTGTCCAAAAATACACCAAAGAGAAGCACAAGCCACCCGACTGTGCATCTTTCCAATCTTCATTCATGCTAAAAATGTACTTGCATGTCTGACCGCACATGAATAAATACACCAACTAAGGCCAAGAATATTTCAATCACAGACATGGACAAAAGACAAAACAAATAATGAGCTCAGAGATAATAGTTTTAACTTCTCACTCTTAGCAGCAGGCTCTCACAGGACAGACTTTCTGTGCCCAAAAGCCTGAATCTACAGCAGCATAAGGGTAAGATTAATACTGTTTCTCCTCACCTCATCATCCCACCTACACCCTGAAAAATAACTGCACCTTACAATTTTGCCTTCTTGCCTCCACTGCTAGAAGGCGCTTGGTGCATTCAACTCTGCTAGCTGCTGCTCCTTCCTGCTCCTAACCTAATGCAGCTGGCAAGGCAGTGGGGAAAGGTAATCCTATGAAAAGGACATGTAGTGCTTTCAAGACACATCACAGGTAATATGTGATTGCTGTTATGTTAAGACACCTATTCTTCAACTGCAAAATATGCACTGTTATTCTAAAACCGGATTGTAGCTGAAGGCATGACAGAATAATGGAATTGCTTCTCCCTTACCTAGCCAGAGCTCTCAGTTTCAATTTTACCTTAGCTACTTGCACCAGCTACATTCTGATAATGATTTGCTTCCACAGCCTCTGGGCAATCACAAATTGATCCTGATGTGCAAAATTCCTGACTATTCATACTGAATTGCTGGAATGCTTTTTACAAGTCAGCAGCATCCTGAATCCATCCATTTTCCCCTTGGTGAATTTCCACCACAGCAATCAGGAGCAGCTGACCTTGTCACCCTGTCACCTGAAGAGGAAGAGTGACCTGGGGAGACCACCTGGCTGCTGAACCATCGGCCTGCCTTCCTTCGAGTTTAAGCATTTTATCTGCGAAGATTCACGAGTTGTGGGCATGCTAATGTGAAGGTAGCTCCTCTCTGCCCTGCCCTCCTCTCCGTCCTTGGGCAGCTCCATTTCTTTGTTATTAATTGTCTCAAACAGTATTTCCCCAGACGCTTGGGCGGTTGTAGCATCAGCCAGTAACCCAAATTCCCTTGGACACCCGGGAGTCCCTTGTGTGCTACTCTACAACTGCATTTTGCAAGTGTTGCACTCCTCTGTGATACACCAAATCGATGTTCTGCAGTGATCAAAGATGTCCTTGTCCTCTGAGCAAATTCCGGAATGCTTCTGGTAGTTTGCACAAGATACCAGAAATTGTAGCTGAAATTCTTAAGATGTCACCATCTAAAGCAAAAAGCCTTTGGAAATTAAACTCTTTCTCACAGATTACAGGCTTTGGTACTTTGCTGAAATAATAAGCACAAAGCTTGTCCTGAAAGGTTAAGGGGTACACCTAGACTCTCATAAGATGTATGGCAACTATCACTGGTATTGGGGGTTTCTTATGTCATGCTAGGAATCCGTACAACCACAACTAATAATTATTAACTAATAATTATAAATTAGAAAAAAATAATAATTAACTAATTATTTATAGTTAAATGAGAAAAATTCTGGTTCTAACATTTCTATCACTGTTACTGGAAAGCAAAGACTTTACCCCTCTTTTTTCACATAAGAAATCTCTCAGCTGGGAGCAGCCAGACAACTTCTTTGAGAAGATGGAACTAGCTGATCTTTCCAACACAAGGTCCCTTCCAACACAAGCCACTCTGTGGTTTTATGATTCTATCCTTTTCAACTGCCTTTTCAAGTGTGATCTTGGTCTGTATCAGACAGCAGTGACTTCACCGAGGTTCACATAGCTACTATGTAAAATCATCGTTCAGAAGTTCAGAAAAACTAGATCTGAGAAGATACTTGTTAAAATATCAATCAAAGAGGCTGGTGATCTCAGTGTAAAAGCTTCCCTGAGAACCATGTCAGGCATAAAATAAAATGTGCAGGGTAGAGCTGTACCTGTCAGCATCCTGGTACCATATCTTACATGGCATGCTGAGCTGATGTTGATAACATTATGAGTTCATTATTCCTAGCATAGTGGTGAGTACCTAGAGGGCAAACTTTATTCACAATTTTTATTTCACAAAACTTTGCATTTTTTATTCACAACTTTGGATGCTATGAGTGTTTTCAATATTTCCATTCTTGGAGAGGACCAGCAAGAGCTGCTGAAAGACCTCTGAAACTTCACAGTTCCCCTAGAGGCTCCAAGAAATAATGTCCTTCCTTGAGCTTACACCACAAATGTCCATGTTTATACAATTCGAGGGATCATTTCTAAAAAGACTGAGTGTGGGTCTTGCTTCAGAAAAGTGAAAGGTATGCAAGTATCCACGTATGTGGATTCCAGGTTCCTTTGTATGGCAGGAGGACACCAGCTTCTCTCCGGGTCCCGGTCACTCTGCAGCCCAGCACCCAGGAGTCACCTTCCCTCAGGAGACTGCAGACCACCTGCACTTGAAGAAGAGATCCTGGTTTACAAGCAGCTTTACGACCCTGGAGAATACATTTTCATTGTAACAAGTTCGCAGATCACTAGATGGCCTCGTAACCTCAGAGATTTGGGCAGACCCAGGTTTGGGCTCAGGAATCGCCAGGTTTAAAACCTGGCGCCCCAAGTGCTGCAGAATCATCATTTCGGGTGATGCACAAGAGCCTTTTAAAAATGCAGAGCGAGCAATATGGTACACTTTGTCCCATCGGGAAGGTAAACTCACATTTGTCACTCCTGTTAGAAGCTGCTCGTATTCCCTAAATCCCAGCAGATGGCACTGGAGATGGGACAGAGACTAGGTGGGAGCTCTTGGGGAGCGGCAGGGGTCTCAGAGGGAGGTGAGCCCTTTTGGGGGATGTCTCTGTGAAGCTCAGAAACAGGGGAATTGCAGGGGATGCAGGTGGGTTGGGTTCCTTGTCCCACACCAATGAGTCACGGTCACTGCCACGTGAAAATGTGGTCCTTGGAGGCCTCGGAGGAAACACCGGTGTTTATGTAGGTGTGTCTGATCTGCCGCTGAGCTGTGCCCTCCTGAGGGACAGCAACAACACGGGCTGGGAGGGAAGCCCCCGCCCTCCTGCCCACGCCGGAGAGGGTCTGGGAACAGAAAGGAGGGGATCTTTGGAGCAGCAGAAGCATGAACGGGAGCGATGGAGCCCGTGGAACGGGAACATGCAGAGGAGAAGGCAGAGAGCCGCTGCCTGCTGTGTCCTGGAGGCTGGAGAGCTTTCCCTGGGCCACACCGGACTGACAGTGCCCTGGATCTGATGTGCAAAGTGGGAAAAAACCCCTCATTTTCCCTGCTGTTCAATTGGGACTTGCGTTATCGCTCCTTTTCCCGCGTGGATTTTTATCAACGTTTTCAAACACAGGGCCAGTTCACATCGCCGCACGTCTTTCAGAAAAGCCTTTCAAGAGCATTAGGAGCGGAGCAAGCCCACGGCACCGCGCAGGGGTCCAGACCGGGAGCGGCTGCAGGACGGGAAGAGCCGGCCCCAGCTGCAGCGAGGCCTGGGCGGCGGTGCGGGCAGGCCGGGCCGGGCGGTGCGGGCAGTGCGGGCCGGGCGGTGCGGGCAGTGCGGGCCGGGCGGTGCGGGCAGGCCGGGCGGTGCGGGCAGTGAGGGCCGGGCGGTGCGGGCAGTGCGGGCCGGGCGGTGCGGGCAGGCCGGGCAGGCCGGGCGGTGCGGGCCGGGCCGTGCAGGCCGGGCGGTGCGGGCAATGCGGACAGGCAGGGCCGTGCGAGCAGTGCGGGCAATGCGGTGCGGGCAG
>PYHW01009542.1:2903428-2966694 GCA_013186435.1 Turdus rufiventris | reverse complement strand
AAGCTTAAATTACATGGAAATTGGGATTTTTTTTTTTCGGGGGGAGGTGAGATTTTTCTTATGTATTTTGCTACGTTTTGTCTTGTCCAAGTTCTGTTTGCCCACTGATTTATAGTAAGGCAGGCCAGTAGTGTCAAATGCAGGGGTGTCGGATATCCAGCCTGCTATTCATCCTAATTTTATTCCCTGTAAGATGGACAGGCCAGGAGTGCCAAACACAGGGATATCATATCCATCCTGGTATCCATCCTGAATTTATTCCCAGGAAAATAGGTGGGCCAGGAGTGCCAAATACAGGGATGCCCATCCTGATGCCTTCCCTCACTAAGCACTTAAGCTCAGTTTGGCATCTTGAGCGCTGAGCTCTTGGCAGGTGTTTCTGTATATGATTAATTTCAGGAGAGTAATCATTGAGACAGGCAAACGCTACAGAATCTCGGCCCTGTTAATATGCAACAATTTGTGGAGAAAAGCTAGCATACAGCATTTGCTGACAAGAATTATCTCTCCACAATTGATTGCAGTTAACATCATGCTTCCCTTAGGCAGATGAGGATTATAGAGCTCTGCCTTCAAGAAAGAAGGCATTTGCTAATTGCATTCATTAATTACATGGACTCTGCTGAATGGCATTCTCCAGTATGGAAAAATGCAAAATGTTTGATTGTGTGTATTTATTTGTAATAGAAACATAAAGCCTCTAGCCAATGATTTAAACAAAGATTTAGTGGGAGTATCAGCCTAAATAGCAAAGTGTGAAGTTTAACGTTTTAGTAAGTGATGAAACTAAACCCAATTCTTAAAGCAGAGACCAGCACACAATAAAAATACCGCTAAACATGTATGAATTCTTTTCCAAAGATACAGACAAATAAAGAGAAGCTGATCTAACAAATTACAACGTGGTAAGGCTGTTTCATTGGCAGATCCTTCCTGTTGTCCCTTTGACTAGTTTTAAGGACAACCTGCACAGCTATTAGATGGAGAACTTGTCCATGACTCTTCTGTTGTGAAAAACTGTCGGGCTGTCGGGATGAAAGTTGTTTTTCTTCATGCATCATTCTGCTGGTTTGTGAAAACCGCTCAGAAGAGAGAAAACAATTACAAAACAATGAGTTCACTTTCTTGTTTGTTTGTACTTGCAGTCTTGCTGCTGTAGAAGCACAGACCTGAAATGTTCCCCTGGTTGTCATTTCAGGGGAGATTCAAAAGCTGTGCCCTGAAGCAAGAAAGTCTGAATTATTGAAAAGAAATTAGAGAGCAAGGTGAGGAAGGAAAAAGCATACGGAAATACTCATTGATGGGTGAAAGAGATCTAAGCAGGAAGTCTGGAAAACATTTCCTCTCCCTTCAGGCCACTTCTTCCTTGTGTACTCGCAGGATCAGCACAGGAAAAGCCCAGGGTCTGCAAGAGAAGGCAGGTGAAGAAAGTTTGGTGATGAAGTGCTGAGAGGCCCTTCCTTTGCCTCTCAGTGCAGCACTGTGCCTCTCCACTCTCCATTCCCTTGATTCTTAAATGAATCTAAACTCTGACATACTCATCTTTTGTTCTCCTTCACTGCTTGTGTGAAGTGTACTCACATCTTGAGTGGTGTTAGAAGGCCGTCCAGTCTGAATGTATCACCTTTTAAAAACTTAATTTAAATGTGTTAGATTCAGTTTTTCTCTTCAGACAGCTTGGAGCATGTTTATATAGTTTGTCAGAGTGGGCTACAGGGTTGGAGGCCTGCTTTCTTTTGCAGCTGACAGCATCCACATGAGACTATTGCACCATAAGACTAACCAATCCTTTAAAATACAGATTGAAATGCAATAAATTTGGACTATTCTGGTTAAGATTAGTTTTAGTTTTGTTTTTTTTTTCTACTTTTGTCAATTTTTGAGCTGGCAGCTTGATAAATTCTAGGGAGAGAAAATCTTTTAATTGCTTGCCTTTACAAAGATGTTTTTGTATTAAAGATTCATCATCATTATAAAACTGGTAATCAATGGTGTCTCTTCAAACAACCTACTGATAACCGTTGCTATGTCCACAGGCCCTGCAATGCCAGAGTCTTCCTGCAAAATCTGAAGATTCAATGGATGAACCTTAAATGGGAGTAGATTGCTGTGTGTGTATCTTCAGGGCAGAGGGAGAGAGATGTTAAAAGGTTGCACATTTAATTTTTAGCTCTATCAGCTGTCCCACTAACTGGTTGTTTCTCACTGGATAGGTTTAGAGTACTCTTGTGAATGGATCTCTTGATAGCTTCTTCCTCAAATACCGCTTCTTTCAGACTTAAGACTGGGCAGGGGCAAGGCACAAGAGCACAGGGACCTCTTCTTGAAGTCCCTGATGGTGCAAAGCCTTGAAGTCACTAAGAAACGTCACTTATGAAGCATTTTTCTCCTTTCAGGAATTGCCATCCATCACTATGAAAAACCACATCCTGTGAGTTTGTTCCAAGCTTTGTGCCTCATCATTTACTGCAGAAAATCTGTGCTTCGAGCTCTCCTGGGGAAGGCTGGTGTCCTTGGGGAAGCATGGCCTTCCGTGGCTGGAAGCAGCTGCTCCTTTTGGGCAGGCAGAACACCCTTGCCAAGCTGTGGAGAAGCAGGGGGGGAGGCCCCTCTCTGTGCTGGAAGCGCTGCTGCCACTGGAGTGCAGGCAAGTCTCTGGACCCCGAGGTGAGAGCATTTTTGGAGGAGAACACTGAGGTCACCAACAGCGGGCACCTCACACCAGAGATCCGGCTGCGCCTCCTCACCCCTCGCTGCAGGTTCTGGAGAGAAAAACCTGACCTGTGGCCTTATGGGGACCCCTTCTGGGCAATTTACTGGCCAGGAGGCCAAGCCCTCTCCAGGTATGTGGCACAATTTACCACAGCCAATAAGTCCAGTGTCCTAGGGTGTCAGACTTGGCTCTGTTTGTAGCAATTCCTAGTGATGTCTCTGCCTATCTGCATTATCCATCCTCCTCTCTGCTTACACTGGAGTGTCCCAACCTCTGCTGTTGGGCAGCGAGTTCCAGTACCTGCTGTGTAAAATAACTTACGTCTTTTAAGTAGAAATTTGTTATATTCAGCGGTCATGCATGTGCTGACAATGGGGCTGAATTTGGATTCATAGAAGGGCTGTGCAGTTGCCATCAAAACCTAGTGAGATGTTTAATTCTATCACTCCAAACAAGAGGATTGCTATTTTGTCATAATGTGTGTGAGTTTTTTGTTGGAGACAGACAGGAGTGTGGATGCTGAGAAACGCAAGTTTAATGCTGATACACTTGGAGTGCTGGTTACCCTGAATTGCTCTCCTCATCTAGGATTTCAGCAGCCTTATTGCCACGACTTATTGTGGCTTGTAGTCACATCATAAGCCACATTTTGATTTTGGGTGCTGACAGTCAAAATGTCTTTAATGCTTTTAATTCTCAAGAACTAGTTAACAGTTATTTTGTAAAATCAAATCTCTCACTTAAACAACAGGAAAAAAAATCTTAATTTTTACAGCAGAGAACAAGCTGTCAGAGAGTCCCCACATAGATGAAAGGGAAGAATCTGAATTGGGGCGTTACTGTTTTTCTGCAAGAAAGCATAAGTAAGAAGGAAGTTTTGACCAGGTAAAAGATGAGTCTTACTGTTAAATTATGCATTGATTAGCCTGCCATGTAGATGAACTAGAGCACTCCTAAACATGAGTTATTTAAAATAGGTTAGTTAATTTATTCATTTGTTATTATATGATTTGTATGTTCAGATATTTGGGTAGCAATAACAATTATCTGGCATTTAATTACTTTATTCTCTTGCTGTTTATGCACTGGTTTGATTTATTTAGACATGTCAGAAATCAGTTGCATAATTTTGAAGAGTAAAAAGGGAGCAGAAAAACATATGGTTGCCTCCATAACTGTCCTGCTTTCACAGTTGGTGTTTACACAGCATCAGGAGTCTCCTGTTTCAAGCTACTACTCTTGGTGTAATCCAATATTCTTCATTAACCCAGGAGAGCAGAGACACTGTGTGCGCTGTGCCAGGGGATGCAGCAGCATCCAGCTGTCCTGAGCCACCACAATCAGCAGCAGTAATTCAGTAACCACTCAGCTGGAAGCAAGCATTAGGGCTGTATCATGCCCTACAAAAATGTCTAATGGAAAGTCATGGCAAATCCAAGCAGAGCCCCTAGAAAGAAGAAACGCAACACTTTTGTGGAGATCCCACACCTGTCCTTGGTCCTAGTGGTAAACTAGGGGTTGTCCTTAGGGGAGTAATGGCCTTAGGGGAATGCTGTCAAACATCTGAGCCTTGACACGTATGTCTTGCACTTGACAAGCTTACTAGGCTCCTGGTGCCATTCCTGCTGGTGCTTCCAGGCATTTCCATCCATCTGTTCCCAACGCACACCAGTCTTAAATTTCTGTTGCAGTTATCTACACTGCTGTGCTTACCTCTAGCGCTCTGTGAAGCGTCAGCCATCACTTTCCCTGTCAGAAGATAACACAAATATAAAATCCTTTCTTGTTTGTACTTCAAAAGAAGTTATGGAAATTGGTAGTAAAATTATGGCAGTTTGCAGTAATTAATTTAACCCAGAGCGCTTCTCCGACACTTGGGGCTTTCCCCTTTGCAGCCAATTGAATTTCAAGGCAGCTGTTCAAGTTCTGAACCCTCTGCAATGGTTATAATATGATTCATAGTATTTAACAATAACTGCTTCTTACCTTCTGTCAGTTCTCCACTTCCAGTCCAAAGGTTTTTCAGGATTTCTCTTGGCAGGTGTCAGCAGTTAGATGAGGATACCTTTTCTACTTATCACAGCTCTATTCTTTTTCCTGTTGCTACTCAGGAACAACTCTAAGCAGTCTCAAAGTATTTGCATCTCTAGGTGCATGGCTTTGGAAAAAAAGGAGAAATTCCCTTTCTTCCAAGCAGTTGCATAAGCAGTGTTTCAGATTGATAGCTGGGTACCATATTCGCTGTAAATGCATCAGTTTGTTCAGTCAGATTGCTTTTAATTTCTACAAATCCTTGCTCTATTTCTCATGCATTCTGATAAATTTTAGTTACCTAGAAGCATCTACTTACCAGGTTGTGTCTACTTAACAGATAAGCTCACCTGTCAAAAAAGGAGCTGATTGACATAAAATATTGCTTAATTGTCTGAATTTTTGTTTGTGGGTGGGGGAGGAAAAAGGGAGAAAAATGATGGTTCTTGATTTTTATATCATCTGAGACAAGGAGTTTCATGGCAGCTGCACATGTGGAGTAGTGTTAGGTGCCACACTTCATTACATGTTTGGCAAGAAACTTATGCAGTGTAATGTAAACCTGAGAAATTTGTGTGATCTTATTCACTGCTTTAACAGCTTTTCTTTTTCAGGTATATTTTAGATAACCCACATGTGGTTAAAGGGCGATCGGTTCTGGATCTTGGAAGTGGATGTGGAGCAACAGCAATAGCTGCTGTGATGAGTGGTGCAGCCCAAGTCCTTGCCAATGACATTGACCCTAGTAAGGCTTTTTTCATCTTGGTGTAAAGATACTAATTTTTAAAGCATCTTTAACACAGACTTTTCTTCTCTCCATTTGGAAGAAATTCAAGTTCCAAACAGAATCCTAATCCTAAGAATGCTAAAAAGAGGAATGGGTTTTGCCAGTATTGGTAGCTGGGTTGTACCAGCCTCTCTTGGCCTAGGTATATCTCCATAGATATCTCCTTAGAACAAACAGGAAAGTGTCTGTCAAATGTTGCCCGTACACCATCACAGCTGGTTTGAATGAGAACTCCAAGCACAAGCAGCAAATTGGCTTCTCTGTAGGACCATAGCATTTTCTTGTACTTTCATGTACATCAGGGGCTAGATTTTGCCTTTTTCCTCTAGACTTTGTCTTTCCATAATTGACTTATGAATACAGTTTATTCATAATTTAATTACTCATTAGTTAGGAAGGAAGGATATCCATAGATTAAGGCAGTTATTACATTCTACTTCAATTCCATTATTAGTTTCCATTCTAAGAATACTTCTTCCCTGTGTCATGGTATAATGAGGATAAAATTTTACCACTTCATGCTAAATTTTAACTCATAATAAAAACTGTGGAAGCCCCCTAGATAGGATGAACAACATTTAAGAGACAAAACTGAAAGGTGTGTCACAGAAATATGTAAGGGGGCTGGCTGGCACATCCCCCTAAAATGTAACTTTAATTTTCCTATGACTTTTCTTCAGTTGCAGGAATGGCAATGATCTTGAACTGTGAACTGAACCACCTGAACCCCTTCCCTATCACCATTAAGAACATCATCAATTCAGAGGCTGGCAACTGGGACCTCATAGTTCTAGGAGATATGTTTTATGATGAACAGCTTGCTGATGGTCTGCATCACTGGCTGCAGAAGTGCATCAGGATTCACCAGACTGAAGTGCTGATTGGTGACCCTGGCAGACATCAGTTTTTAAGCCACAGCATTCACAGTCAGCTGCACAAAGTTATAGAATATTCACTGCCTGAGCATACAAGACAAGAAAACTACGGGCTAACATCAAGTATTGTCTGGAGCTACCAGCCCTCAAACAGCTTAGACAACTCTTGAAGCTGCCTTTCTATGGGATTTTGTCTCACTTGGTTGGCTTTCTGCAGGTATATACAATGAAAACGGGAATTAAACAGGGAACATTATCTGTTAAAGTAAAGCAGCTCACTGGACCTTCGCTGGACTGATTCCAGTTAGAGTCACTGAGATTTTGTCTCCATTTGAGATAAAAGCTACATCCAAACTGTGTTCAAAGGGGCCTGCGCTGAAGTGCAGATCTACAGACAACTTACATGTAGGAGTTTGCATGCTTGATGTTTCCCATGTATATTTGTATCTTGCTGATATTACTGTGAAATGTTTTGGATGTCCAGCATACTGCTGTGGGGAGAGTGCTGTGGCCTTTGCAGCTAATTTATAGCAAATTTCTAAATATACTAAATTATTGCTGTCCTCCATAATATTCTCCACTAGATTATTAGCTCATAAAATGCTCAACTTGAAGTGCCTTGCTCTTTTTCTGGTTATCTCTTCTGAATGTCAAAGTAACTAATTTGATTCTCCGTCTTCCCCTCTGTAATAAGAATTTTCTCTTCCTTGAAACTGCCAGAGTGCTTATGTAGGAGATGCACCCAATCTGCTTCTTGACTGCCAGCCAGTGTAAAAGCTTTAATAAATGGAAAGTGAATAAATAGTACCAGCTATGGGATAACTTCATCCCCTTGAGAGTAGGGTGAAATGATCTACATTCCTCACATTACCCTTTGCAGAGATATACCAGGCAATCTATCACCTTGGGAAGCTGCTGAGCGATGAAGAAGTCTTTACTTCTGTGACAAACAGAGGGTAACTAAACAAAAACAGGGAATAAAAGTCTGATATCATTATTTTGCTCTTTTCTTGAGGAGATGCTGGACAAACTCCAGAATCATTCTTATTTTATCTGCCACCTAAGAACCAGTTTCCTCTGTCAAATGTGGTAAAAAAACCCTGATCCTCAGGTCAGATACTGTAACTGTAGCCATTTGAAGAAAAAACCAATGCTTCCAGAACAGTCAATGCTTCCAGGAAGTGTCAACTTTAGAAGTCCATTATTGAACAAGCAGTGATGAGGAGCTAATAACTGCACCATAGAACACAGTGCACCTACAACTCTCCCACTGCTGGGTTCTATGGTGGAATCTTATAAATGTGAAAAAGCATGTGGTACTCACTCAGAAAACCATGGTATTTATGAAGGAGGAGGTTTAGGAGCACAGTCAGACATACATGGTTCTATAATCCAAAAAGTTTTCACAACTATTCAAACAGCCAACTTCTAAATTTTAATCTTCAGAACAATATGTGAACATTCTGCAAGGCTTACAACAATAACAATATCCAAACAATAGAGAATACAAAGTGATAAACACATCCATAAGGTTCTTGTCCCACTTCACCTAGTGCCAGTAAACATTTTTGTAATTGAAAATTACTGTAAACCAAAGAACATTCCAGTGGAGTTATGCAAATATTAAACACGTAAGAGTAGACTCAAGCTCTAAGGCTAAAGGATTTTAAATAACTTATATTAAACTTTCAAACCTAAAACTACAGTGTTACCTTGTTGCAGTGTTTTACAGCTTTTTAAGCATCAAGTGAGGAAGTACTGCTAAGTTACACACAGAGAAGAGGCTGTAGGGGAAGATGGTGAATATACAGGCACACTTAAGGACACAGCATAAGCTGCATTTACCTTCAACATGACAAATTCAAGGTTATATTAACAAGGAAAAAAAAGGCAAACTCTGCCACTGAGGTCAACAGTAGTACTGTTTCAGAGAGCTATGTAAACAGCTATATGACTCAATATCAAAAACAGTGCAACACAGATTTTTTGTCCAAGAGTTCAAAGGAATGATGGGCAGTTATTGATCCCAGGGATTCCACAAGGCATAACAACAAACTACTCCTCAGCAAATATAAAAAAAAAAAGAAAAGGAAAAAGGAAATAAAACCTGGTAGATTAGGTTATTAGGCTTCTATCTGGTGCAAGGATTTGCTGCAGTGACAGCTCTAAGATGCTTCTGGCTACTGTAGTAAAATCAACTCCTTGCACCAATGGTTTTTACTGGTGCAGTCATACCCACAGAGATCATAGGAATCAATTCATCCCTGGGCTGAGCTGCAACAAGAGTAAGGAATTTACGTGCTGGTCTTGGAAAAAAACACTTTTACTTACACCTGAACAATTTTTCTAAATAGACTTGCACTTTCATAAACCATATAATCAACAGAAGAACAAAGATTATTGTCAGGCATCATAATATCCTTTAATATTGGCAACCAAAATTACCTTCCATGCAATTAGACCTGAACTTTAAACAGATTAGTGTAAGACTGGTTTATTTCTGCAACACTTAGGTGTGGCTATGACAAAAGTTAAATAGTAAAGTAAAAATATTCCTTATGGCTGCCTAAACTCTTTAGGTTTCCAAATGTCATCAAATCCCTGCTAGACCACACTAGCTAAACCCTCCTACTTTCAGATCCAGAGGATGAACCCCATTGTGCACCATGCCCTTACAAAGCTAAAATAGCTGGCATGAGGGAGCTTAATGCAGAAATCATAGAATTCTCTCTACAGGTTATGCTGGTTCAAAAAAGCCAAGGAACATGTCTTATAATTGTGATGAGAGCACTGCTCCATCATGTAATAAACTCATTCTACAGTTCAAAAATTATTTTTAATATAACTATAATTGAACAATCAATTTATTTATATTTTCAGCTTCTGGGGGCCACTGGCTATATAATGAACTGCATACAGCAGAACACACACTCTACCATCCTGAGATTTATGTGCTCAGACACTACATTTGGTCCTATTTCATTCACAGGTACGCTTACAAGTACCAGTGTTTTGTTCCCTAAAAGGATTTTCATGTAGAAACACAGGCAAAAGCCAGAGCAAATTAAATATTTGCCCATATATAAAGTCATAGCTACTACCCTGAAATTTGTAAAGTCACTGTAACAATTCCAAAGCAAGTTTATGTTTACACATTCATGGGCTGTAGTTTTGGATGTGTAAAAATCCAGCAAGTATTTGATGGTAAGTAAGAAGAGAAATCTGCAGCATCAGTAACATCACAAGAAAGGTACCTACATTTTTTATTCCAGACCTAGCAAAAGCACACGGTGAAAGGAGATTCTGTGTTAACTACTGAAAGTACATTTGTGTTGCTGTTAATGACACTTCCATTCACCAGTTCTGTCTGTTGATTTTTGTTAGATTAAACTCCCAACATCACAGACATTTCTGTGTACCAATGTTACATTTGGTCTCAGTACTTGCAGTTCCAAGTACCATCCCAGAATATAGAACTCAGAAAGCAGACTTACCTAAACTGGGCCTGTATATATAGCTAAGTTGCTAAAGGATACTAAGTAGAAGCCAAATCCAACACTTTGTGAAGCCTGAGCAACGGCCCTGTAACATTAATTATAGTTTAACTTTCCTCTTAATGAAGTATGAGCAATGCAAAGACAGACAGGGCTCCAAGGAGAGCAATGGGGAAGCCCAGGCTCACAAGGACTGGAATGGCAACAGAGACCTCCAGTGGGAAGCAGGAGGGATGCAACCTGGTGGCACAGGAGCCACCAGCTAATTCTCCAGGTGCTTGTTTGCTGAAGGAGCTCTCCCACCTGTAAACTTGACCCTCACATGTACAGGATAAACAATCAGTAAACAGTCCATGTTAGTTGCTTGATTTTGTTCGATATGATGAGTTGCTCTAAAGCATCTCTGGAACGATCTGAAAAAGAACACAGGAATTTCTTGTTATCCATTCAGAATATAGAGGTGGTGTTCTAATAGGTGCACAGCACAGTAAAGGAACTCTGTATCTGCATTTATGCTTCTTTTGCTATCACAATATCACACTTCAGATACATCTGTAGTAATCCAAACACTCGTGGTTCTTTCTCTAATCACCTAACTGTAAAGCATCAGCAACCAGCAGAAGTTAACACCCACAGGCTGTCCTACTCCATTCCACTGTTTCTTGAATGGATGCTGTTCCACACTTTCGGAATAGAGCAGGTGTTTAAGACACTAATGTTTTTCTGAAGTCTTTGGGTTTTCATCAGTATGCTGAAGGAGAAAAAAAATACCTTTTCCAAACAAAAAACCAAAATATTCCCCTCTTTGAAGGCTGCTGCCACATTTCAAAACATAACTCTACCTCGCTTTGAAAATCTCAGTGTGTGATGATTTTATCCAGTAAGTTATTCTTTGTTTGGGATTACTTATGGAGTACAGTGTGCTTTTCAGAAAGCAAGAAGGTGTGAACAGCAAGTAACTACCTTCTTGTGATTAGACATACCTGTTATCAGTGGGCATCCATGGAACAGAAAAATGTGTATCTTGGGACAACAAGTAAGGACGGCTTCCACAGCGATGTCTGTCAGATTCACGCAGCGCTCCATGTGGATCTCCTGTTAGGAACACAGGAATGACAACAGCCTGTCAGAGCACCCAGAGTTTCAGAGGCAAAGCTTTCCTTTGCCCAACCCAGGCCAGAGGTCCCCAACCAGAAGGAATTATGACCTCTGTGCATTGACCTCATATGTGGTCCTGTACAGAGCAGGAAAACACTCTAAGGAAAATTATGACAGCTTTTCTGTAGAGAGTCTAAACTAAAAATATAAAGCTGAATTCTCCCAATACACACATACTATTCAAGACATCTGAGTAGACTCTTCAATGAGATTCCACAGTGTTTGAGTCCCATCACTTTGCCTATGACATTCTCCTACCAATTGGATGTCCAGGAAAACAGAACCCAAACTAAATTCTGGTGTTTCCCACAATTTCCCAAAATAGCCTCTACTGAAGTTTCTCATATTTCTATTTATCTACATGGTTCCTAAAAGAAATCAAAGAACTGTTCAAGATTAGATTAAACCCTGCTCCTTTCTTATTTTCTCTGCAGCTGTACAACTACTGCCTCTTATACATGCTAGGAAAATATTAAAAGCAGAATAAAGAAATAGATTATTACCAATTTTTTTCCCCCTCCTCTAAATTGCCTTACCTATCAATAAATATAACACATAAGAAGAAATGCAGAAAAAAGACCATCGAATCTAGCAAAATTAGTATTTGGTAAAATATATTTTGGAGATCATAGGGTAAAAGTAAAAAAAATTATCTTATTTGAAAGTGTTTCCCATTAATAAACTCCAAGGATCTTGAAAGAAGACAGAAAATGAAGGTCAGTCAGTAAAACTCTCCCTCAGAAGTAATGCTGCTGCTAATAATAATTAAAATAATTTTTAAATAATTTAAATTTTTTAATAATGATTTTAAAATGCAGGTATTTTCTTTTGTTCATCCCTTTATTAGGTTAAGTCAGTTACCTTTAAATTCTTTGAACATCTTCCACTCACTAGTGCTACAACGCCATCATCTGTTACCTGAAGAAAAAACAACAATGGATTAAAGCTCATTTTTTCCAAACTGAAACAGCTATTTGGATGTGAAAATCATATTCATTTATTCACTCCCTGCAGTCAGTGAATACACTTAACACTACAGTACTTTTTTCCCAGCTAAACTAGTAGAGAACATTATCCAAAGTGAGGTTTTTTTTCATTCTATTAAATAGTGTTTCATTTTCCTGCCACCTGATCCAGCCTTGCTTTCTGCTAGGATGTTTCCAACCATGTAACTGCTATTTCTGCTGCTTCCTTGTCTCATTTAACTGTGGGTACACTAATATGGTCAGAGCATAGCACTTTTAATTTATAGGTTTAAAAAGCATTTCTGCTCTACCTAGACCAATTTGGGTTGGGGAAAAAATGTAATCATAGCAGAAAAGTAAAAAGAAAAAGTGTAAACATGTCAATACTCAAGAATATTTTACCTCATTTAAAATGCACACAGGGAAACAGCTATTTTCTATAAAGGAAGAGAGGCAAGGAAATAAAAAAGCAATGAAGCAAGTCTGGAGAAATGAGAGTTAAATGGCAATAAATAAAAATTACCAAACAAAATATTAAGACTCTCTTGATACCCTACTTCTGGAAAAATCAAAAGAAAAATACCATCTAAGAATCTCCTACATGATTTCCAGAACTGACATTTCATTGTGAATGCTGGACTGGATTCACATTCAACATAATTACTCACCATCAGCATCAACTGAACGCTACACTTCCTGCAAAAAACCTTTCCCTCGCTTCATTATCTCACTGTAATTATGAAATACGTTACAGGATTGCTTTTGCAGCTCGTCTCCCCCTTCTCATGCTAAATACTGTTGTTAAATCTCTTCTCTGCCATTTCTGACATTTTAAATGTCATTCTTTCAGTGTTGACTCTGCAACATAACTCTGACAAGAACAATCACTCCTAAAATACCATTTAATTATGGAGTGATTACTTCTACTAGGGGCTTGTATTGTTTGACATCCTAGATTATTACCCATATCAGTTTGTTCTAACTGAAAGCAGGCAATAATCTGTCCAAGATTCCACTTTCTTTAAATGGAATAATGGAATATTTTTGATTAATTTACAACTAAATAAATATTGTAAAAAAAAAAAACACTAAGCAGATTCTAACAAAAGTTTATCTTTAGTTCACTATACATGCTCTAATACCAAAATGTGTATTTTTCCAGTCACCAATAAGTAAAATATGCCTTTCCTTTTCCTTAAGAGGTAGAAATTAGAAGTAAACTGCAGTCCTAAATCTTGTCAAGAGCAGAGTTAAAATGACCCCCTGATGACAATCCAAAAAGAAACAAACTAAAATCAATGGGCCAATTGCCACCTTAGCTACCTGAGTAGATGAGAAGTCCACACTGTGAAGAAATTTGCAGTTTTCTCCTAGTGCCTGCAGAGATGCATCCGTGATGCCTGAGCAGCTGCCCAGGTTCACTATTTGTAGGAATTGGCAGTTGAGTGCAAGCGCCAGAACTCCACTGTCAGTTATATCACAGCACCTTTTGAAAGATGCTTCATGCAGGTAAGGACAGGATAAGGCCAGTGCTATGACCCCTGCCAAAGAAACAAAACTTGAAAGAGTTATTAATTCTTTAACGTAACCATTGTGCTGAGTACAAAGGCTCTGGAACAAGTTTTGCGGAAGGAATAATTTAGATAAATTGGAAAACAGAGCATAGCAAGGTTTTACCAGAAAACTAACAGGAGAGTAACCTGATAGCTCTGTCCTAAGATAATTAGTGCTCTAGGCCTGAAATTTTACACCACTGAAGAGACTTTTAATTAGTACTGAGGCGGCATTGGGGATTTTTTTTAAAGCAATATTTACCCTGGATATTTTCTTTGCAATGTATTCCAATCTAACAAGAAAAATAAACCAGAAATAAGATCCCAGTTATCTGTGCACAGATAACACACCTTCTGAAGTAATTCCAAATCTGCTCTCCTTGCAAGAATTTAAGTTGATTTTTTTCAGCTGCTTGCAGTTATAAAGCTGCAATAATGCATTATCTGAAATATCACAGTCTCGGAGGTCCAGAGACTCCACAGCAGGGTGCAATACCTGTAATGAAAACCCACCATTTCAGTCAAACTCTGCTATGCCACCAAACGTGCATTTTTATAGAAAACACTTGCAATATTAGACATCACACAGAAGTTTGCAATAGAGGGTGGAGTTACTAGTCCTAGCAACTAAAAACTAAAGAAAATCTGGTCTATATGAGCAACAGTTCAGCTCCTGACAGCATGAACTGTTACTGTGACATACAGAGTAGGAACACACTAATACTGCTACTTAAACAATGGAAACACAATCTTGGTGGTTCACTTGCTACGTGTGTACCCAGGACAATGCCCTAACATTTGCTAGCAGAGCTCTGGGGGCACAAAACTGCAGTGCAAAAAAAAAAAAAGAAAAATACTGACTGTCATCAAAACTTCAACCTGCATAACTGGTAAGAGTGATACTTGGAAGGTATTTTCTCCCCAAAGTATTTTTCTCACTCACACACACTCTTTTCCTCATAAACAAGCACTCTCATTACCATACCATGAAGACGTACCAAATCCTCATTAAATGGGATCTTTCATTCCCACAAGAACCACATTGGAATTTTTGTGAAATCTTTCCCAAGAGAATACTCATCGAAGTGTTATGAATGACGTTCTATTTGTCCAATTTATCAAACAACTAGCAGTAATTTTTTTCATAGCAACAATTGTATATAAATGAATAAGCCAAAGCATATTAGGTACATATATTTGAGTATATACAAAATTTGGCAGTGAGTAATTTAGTATAATTGAGATTCATATAAAGCATAAGCAAAACCAGCTGGGGTATGGGGAGGGGCCCGGCCTTCCTCTTGTACCAAACAATCAAGGCAAAAATCCCACTTATATGCTAATACATGTTAATACAGAATTTTCTGGAAAGCTCCTCCTAGTTTCTATTCTTAAAATCTACATCACTATGCTGTGTTGTGCATGTCTACTAGTAGTTAGGGGTCTCTCATCCTTTCAAGGGTTTTATTTCTGATGAAGGCTCTTTGTCTTCATCGGTGTCTGCTGTAGAACCTTGCAGCTAGCACAAGCACACTAAGCTTGGGGTTATGTAATTAAGCATATGTTCTCACAATAAAACCTTATTCAAGTTCCATGCCTGGAATCATCCCAATTTGGCCCATTCCAAGGTCGAAACTTTTTATTTCTAGATGCTGCTTATCAAACCTACATCCTTCCACTACTCCCACCTAACATCTAAAGGATTCCATCTGCTTTGTCTCACCATTTCCTTTCTTTGCTTTGTAACAATTATCTTCCATTGATGCGAGTACAATTTTGCTAACATCGTTACAATTTAGTTAGCACAAACCACACTTATCACAAAAGTTAGACCCAAAGCAATGGGAGGCCTCAGATGTTAATACCATACAATAGCCATATACTCCCTTCAGCATGTCACTCCCTTCCTTAGCTCCCAGGGATAGAATATAAATTTCCATAAACTAGCAAAGGTAACAGCACAGCTTGTTAGGCTGGTTAAAGGCCCAATCCTCCTGTTGTTTGCTCTAACAAGGTACAACAAAGATACTACAAGGAAAACTGGTTGTTTTGCAAATATGTAAGATTTTTAGATAGGCAAAGAGTTGTCTGGATGCAGCACACAAAAAATGACATTTAAAAACACAGGCTTAGATTCTGTGGACACGTGCTGGATGGCTTTATCAAACTTCACGGTAAAAGAGATTTAAAATAAGGAGTTGGGTGTACATGTGGATGGCTGCTCCAAGCAAAAAGCAAAGTAAGGGGGGAAAAGAGCCATGGTAAGACAAATTTGGACAAGAATAAAAAAAGAACCAGAGTAGAATTTCCCAGAGTCACATGGAAAATAGGGTCCAAGAGAAGGTGCTGATCAACTGCTGAATGAAGACATATACAGAGGAGACTTCAGAAAGAGAGAGCAGAAAAGTCTGTAAACTAAAGTCTCTTTTGCAGACTAAAAATATCCTAATGGATTTTGTGCATTCATAAGCATACAATCATATGGCTTTAATTATATAATCTCCTAGGATGTTTTGAAATTATTCCTTACTGAAAAGCTAGCCTAAACCACATTTTGTCCAGTCAGTTTTTCCAAAATAAGACAAATTAATACAAATTTGATTTTTGCTCAAAGACTTGTTTTGTGTAAGCACAAAATCAATTTATCTAAAGCTAAATTATTTTGTTAGTAAGTTTTCTACAGTGCTTCTGCCTCTGTCTTGGCTCTACTATGATGACTTTGAGAAACTGATAATATTTGTCTCTTGAGTTACAGGTCAAAGCAGGAATGCACAGGGAGTCATTCATTTTCTGTTTCACCAAGGCCAACCTTTAGCTTCCCTTAATTATCATGCCTCCCTTTGAAGCTGAACAATATAACAGTAAACAGATAGCAAAACAGATGTGGCCCTGAATTTACAGCTGAAGAAATGTCATTAACTGGTGTCATATTGAAACACTGACACACATCGGGGTGCAAAAGGGATGGGAGAACTTGAACTATCAATTTCCAGCTCTGCCATCATTATATTTCAAGGAACCTAAATTTAAATAAATTCTATGGAGCCTGTGTGCCTAATGTCAATAGAATTCCACCAGCAGAATTCTAACAAGCTGCTGATATCCCTTATATATATCTATTATATATATAATAAATGATGCATGAACATCTCAAAACACACTATACTGAGGAATAGACTGGTGTGCAAGAGAGGCTACTTTCCCCTCCCAAAAAAGGCAGTATAGTTTTGAATGGATTCTTACCTCACTGATATTTGCATCAGTTATTTGCCCTTGCCTACTCATTAATTTAATCAGTTTATCCTTTATATTGGGTGGCAATGACTTAATATCTGCAGAGTATCTGGAAAGGTTCTTTGTAAAACACTGAAGGCATCTGAAATAAAGGAAAGTTAAGAGTAGATCAAAAAGAGAGGTTAGATAGCAGAACTAGAACAATCAAGGCATTAATTGTCATCTTCTGCATCCAGCTATGGTCCCCTCAGACCTTATCAGTTTCAGCTGTTCCATGTTACCACTGATTTAGCTGTTGCCCTTCAAGCTGATCCTTCTGTGAAACTGTTCCCAAAGCAGCTGAAGACAAAAATCAGACCCTCAACCATTATTTTCTGTGCCTTCCTCAAGTCGTCTCAGAAACTGAGTTGCCTCAGTTGCAGTGAGAGCTGTTCAGTGTCTGATCAGAATGAAAATCCCCTCAACTAAAACTCTGAGGACACAGAAACCACGCTGCCAGGGCAAGTGGCTGAGTGCAGGGGGCAGCAGCACCCTGGAGAAATGCCAAATTAAATTTAACATACTAAGATGCAGATTTAGAAAACTTATGATTTTAGCTCAAGATAGATTTGCTGGAATTAATTGGAGCAGATAGACAGGCTTTGCTGGAAATAATTAAGACTTAGTTAAAAGAAGCTGGATTTGAGATTGTTATCCCAGATTTAAATAACTAATTGCTTGTCATTTTTGTTTGTAAAGAGAAATGGAGAAACTGACAAACAGATCTGAAGGAACACAGACAACTGCAAATCTTTTACATCTGGAATCCCATTCAAAAGTCAGGGAGAGGAAAGTGGAGCTCCCACAGAGCTCATTTGTATTGTCATCTGCGTGAGGAGTTGTAAGTTCAGAACGAGGAAGACACGCCTTCTTTCCTCTTTTTACGACCCCTCCCCATAAATAGGACCACCGACCCAATTCAGGAAGTAAACTACACATGCTTAATGGCCTTTTAAGATAATTACCATAGGAGATGTTAGTGTTATGAATATGTAAATATTTAAAACTTTTGTAAATAAATAGACTCTGGAATTGCTTGTAACTTTGCAGTGCGTGTTAGGGGACTACCCCATACAGCTGCCTGGTGTCGAATTAAACATACACTAATTAACTCTGAACTGTTAACAGTGTCTTTTGTCCATCATAGTTGGGTATCGCTATTAGATCCACACACTTATTTAAGAAAACAATATAACCACAGCTCTGGAGTCCCTACAGGCAACCGATTTTGCAACAAAACCTCGTCTGGCATCAGAATGCCACCAAACTGCAGGACAACAAACTCACACCATATAAAAACTTTAAAGAGGTCAAAATATTAATGCTTTATAATCTGAAGGGCAGCACAGACTGAAGGCAAGAAGCGAGACGTCCAGCATGGCAGCACATTAAATAAAACCACTGAAGTTCATACAGTGTAAGAAGAGCAGCACCTCTAGCAGGTCACTGCAGAGGACACTGTTTGGAGGAGAAATTTCAAACAGAACCTGGGTAGTTAAACCCAGGCCTTGCCTGCAGAGACCCTTATATACCCAAGCACACACCAGGATCACCTTTAACTCATTCCTACAAGATGTGCAAGAATTCCACGCCTTCGCAGAACCTCAGTGACTGCTGGATGAACTCGGCTGAGTGACCAACAGAGAAGCCTGTACCAAGCTCTGTCTCAGTACATATAGGTTACATCATCCACATTCTTTGTTTTGAGATTAAACAGCTTATCTATATACAACATTCCTCTACTTGACTCCAGGAATTAAGAATAGTTGTTTGCTTCTAAAAAAAAAATTCTTATCAAAGATAATAAACACACCATTTATTATCATCTCTGAAGACCACAAATGTGAACCTGCTCACAGGCAGGATCTGTGCAACATGATGAGCAGAAAGCAGGGGCTTGTCTTATTAACGCAGCTGTAAAAGGGGCCTCTAAATCCAAACCAACTACTTAGTTCAAATTTGCAGAAATACTCCAAACCCAACGCAGATACATGGAAATCAATGTGAGCTATGCCAACTGTCTCCTACCATGGCACATTAAATTTAGCTTGGATGGTTATTATGATTAATCACGTTCTTTTCAAAAAGCTGGTTGATATTCTCATAGTACAATACTGATCTACAGTTTAAACAATTATTTAAATTATGAAGGTTTTCACTTTTATTTCAAGTTATTCTACTTTACAGGAAACTATAAAACATTTATTGGCTACACCATGGCAACCATAATCTTATCTTCAGTGCTTTAAGGTATGGATAACAATCTAACTCTTTGCTAGCTATTTTTCTTTTATCTTTGAAATGAAATATTTTATTTCTGTGCCGTTTCTAACTTCCTCCGGAACACAAATTTGACACTGACAGATAATGCAGAGAATAGAAATTTTCAGTTCCCCTTGGAGTTGCAAGACAGAGCTTAAAGACTAAATAGCAAATCAGTTAAAAAATAAAACTAGACACACAGGATGCTAAATGTAACTGGAACCAGTGGATAAACAGATAATGAGGAATATAGTGGCTTTTGTGCCTAAGTTATGTAATAAGCAACGCATGCCCTAAGAGACGTTCAAGGCAAAATCACCCTTTGCAACATTGGGGACACTTGGGGACCACCAGAGACCCCTTCAGACGACACTCTAGAACCATAGAAGGACTTCCAGTAAGACACGGATGCATGCAAATTCGTTCTAGGAAACTGAGATTTATGTATTAGCCAGAAAGAACACTTTAAAGAATACATATGAGCACTGTGGAACAAACATCTTGTGAAGTGTCACGATGTACCCGCTTAGAGGAAAAATCTTCCACATGTGTCCAGCTATGCAACAAAATGCCTGTTTTCTAATACTTCAAATCATGTTAGAAAATTTGTTTACCAGCCAAAAACCTCAGAATAAAACACCATTCACTGGATTCTGTAGGCCTAGGTGAAGCCAGGGATCCCAGCCATCGCTCCACAAGGATCATCTTGCAAACCTCGTCACCCGTGTCACCTGCCCTGTAACTCCTTCCAAAGGGGCACCTCTGACAAACGCTGCCCCCTCTCCTGCAGCTCCTGAATTGGGGAGCCCTGCCTGCACCCACGCTCGCCGCACCCGCTCCGCCACAGGCCGGCGAGCCCTGCCCCCTGCCCCGCTGCAGCCCCCTCACAGAGGGCGGGCAGGCCAGAGGTGTCGGGCCGGCACTCACAGGTCCAGGAGCAGCCGCACTTCCTCGCCGGCGCCGTCCCAGCTCATAGCGGGGAGCGGGGACTGCGGCGGGGCCCGAGGAACAGAGCGGGGAGCGGGGCTGTGGGCACGGCGGCCCGGCCCGGTCGGTGCCGAGATGGCGGCGCCCGGGGGATGACGGGAGATGTAGTCCCAGGGCCGGCCCGCCTCGGGGAGCGCCTCCTCCTCACCACCTACTCCACACTGTCGAACCTTGGTTTGCAGTCTCTTCTTGTATGGTCTCTCGTTGTAATCAATAATTTTCGGGTTTTTGCTGTCATAATTTTACCAGGCAAGCAGTGGTGGCCGAAATAAGCATCTGTAAAGTCTCTGGGTAAGAGTCAGTCTCATAGATAACCATCTGGTCTTGGTAGATAAAACCGGCAAAAATTGGGAAGTCTGCTACAAAGGCAGGAAGTCTGATTTTGCAAAATCTATCGGACTATCAGAAAGACTGCTTCTGCAAACTGGTAGTAGATACAAGCTATTTAGAAAACATAATATTCATAATGGGGATTTTAAATAGGATGATTTAATAATATATTTTCCTCTATCTAGTGTCCATGCTTAACTTCAGACCTTAATATTCTGGTTTATACAAACCCCAATACTTTTATGATTAATATGAATCTTTTATTAATTCTCACAGAAGGAAACGCCTGTTCTCACCAGATTAACTGAAGGATCCATATATAAAAGAAACAGAGGTTGCTGCTGATGCCTGATGTGAGAAACAAAGCCCACTCCTCAAAATTTTGAGAGTTTAATAAGGGATAATAAGAGACAGACCAATAAAGCAACAGTAACAGTATTGGGTGTATGGCCAGAAGCACACTCAATTCTTCAGCTAGCAGTCCTTTATACTGCTGCAGCTGCATTACTTCCCCAAATGACTTTGCACATTTTCAGATCCCCTTTACCACAACTCCGTCTCAGCTTGCCACAGCATTGCGCAAATCTGCAGCCACAGACTCCGACGGTCCATCAGGGAGGTCTTCTGATGCCACTTTAGACTTGGTATTCTCCTTTTGCGGTATCTTGTTATTATAAACCCGTAACATTGGCTTTTTGCAAATATGAAAATGAATGCTATATGTATTATGTTAAAATATATGTATATGTANATGTATATGTATATGTACATTTTATTTCTGAACTTAGACATAGTAGCAAAATAGCTGATATAGTTATGCTTGCAATAATTAAACTGCCTTCTTGGTTAGGATAACATCCAATAAACATATGAAGAAAACCCTCGCTACTATCAGCACTTACCATCTGTAGAAAGTATAAACCAAAGCCCAAGCTGAAAGTAACAATAAGAGCAGACTAAAAATGCAGCGAAAAAATGTGCATGCTCTAAAAAGGCAGGCCTGAGGAAAAGCCATACTAGACAGTTCTTGGGACATGCAAACTAGTTTGAGGAAAAGTTTAAATATGCATAATTGTTTATGAATATGCAGTAGTCTAATGCAATAAACAAATATGCAAAAAGTGTCTTCAAAATAACGAGTGTGCTCTTGGCTAAATGCCGAGCTGTTAAACCTTGCTTTATTACCCTTGTCTCCTGTTGTCTTTTATTAAACTTCTAAATTTTACCAAAAAAAATAAACAACTATTTTTTTCACATTGTTTCCGCCTGTGTTATTTTGGTTACACATTTTGCAAGAGCAGTCACATAACTTGTGATACATCTTTTGCAAGCATGCTTTCACCTTGTGATAGCCTTGCTTCTTGCACAATTTTAGTTATATTGTTCGCAAAAGCAGTTATGATTCGCACTATAGCTACAGAAGTGGTTACAATTTATAATAATTTGCAAAAGCAAATGCATAATAGCAAACCCCAGCTGTTACACAGCAGACTGTAATACCTGGTAACTTTAAGTCAACAGCTGACACATCTGGATTAACAAATAAACCACAAGGATGCTGATGCATGATGCTGCTGCTGCAAGGCATACAGAATATACTTTGTAATTGGATAATTAGAAATATTAATTAATATGTAATTGGATGATTCAAATTATGGTACCATTATGGTGAAAGCTGTAAAATCCCCTAAAGAAAAATTGCTTGTATGTGGCCAGTTTGGCTGCACATAATTAAATATTTATCCCTGCAATGCTATTCAGTCATCGTGAGCCAGTCATTGAAACAAAGGTCAACAGACAAACAATTTTTGTCTGTAAAAAACGCATTATTAAGCCAGTTGAGAAAAAGCATTAGAGCCCGTGGTCTATGAAATGCTTCTCTAAATGCATTTCTGTTCCTTACAGATTTCAGTGGGTTTATACAGCTTTTTTACTACATTTCCTTCTTTCCTTTTTTTTTTTTTGGTTAGTATTCAATAAGCAAGTGGCCAGTTATACATTCCATCAAGCTACTATATTTTTAACCTATTGTTGATGCAAAACCAGCCAGTGCTCCTTATCTCTTCCCTGCACAAGGGTATACATATATATTACATCCAGCTGCCTGTTACATCCAGCTGCCTGTCTTCCTGTTGTACCAGTTTCGCTTACTAAATTTCCTTCCCATTGTTAGCTATTCTGTTATACTGAAATTCAAGTCTTTATTTTGTTAAGTTATAGTCATGTCAACACTTTAATTCACATGTGCTGATTACAAGCTCCTGGTTTCATTGGCAGGCCTCCCTGCAGATCCCTTTCCTGGGATCAGGAGACATGATAAAGCTGTAGTAAACTGTGTGGTACTAACATATTCCATGTGCCTGAATGACAAATCTAAAAAGCACACAGGCCTGGCTGACAAGCAACCAGTTCTTTTCCTATTTTTCACAAGGTTCTATTGACCACCTTTTCCATGAGTGATTATGGAAGTGGATAGTAATATGGCTAGGGTTGTGCGTAAGTGGGTTTACTCTTCCTCAGCTTCTCAACTGAAAAGTAATTAAATAGTTAACCCAGTGACTTTAACTGTCTAACCTCAGGAGCTGCTTCTGAAGCAGCTCATGAACTGCCAAATTTCACACACCTACTGTATCTCAAACTGGCATCAGATTATCCCAAGGAACAGACGCATGCTGCTCTTACACTAGTTTGACTGCAGGAAGGACTTCAGCCACATCAGCCTGAACATGTGGAGAAACTGTACTGATAAAGCACCAGACCATAGAGTGACTCAGGAAGTGCTCCAACATAGACTCTCTGCATGCAAAGAGTGAGGCCTCACCTCATGCTGGTGTATGGGGCTATTCCTTCCTACAAGAGTGCTTGCCTTGGCTGAACTTCATTAGGTTCCTATCTCTGATTTTCCAACCTGTCAGTTGTCCCTATTCAGAGGGACATCATGATGTTGCCAGATGAAAAATCATCTGCACCAGATGGGCTAACACAATGCTTATTCTTCCAAAACCACTGGCTATGGAACTGCACAATTTCCATTCTGCAAGAAAAACTGGAAAGCAATTGGGCCATGTGCCAACTTTCACCAGTTCACTGGGCAGTCAGGTACCACTTTGGGGTCAACCACCAGGGACCACCTCAGAAACCCCCAGGACAGAAGAATATGTGCATAAAGGGGTGGGAAAAATATGTTATAAATTTCAGGGAAATTATATCAAGCATATGTTTATTCTGGAAAATTAATGAATATGCATATAAAATACAGTATTTAAAAAAGGAGTTTTTCTTTATTCAGCATGCACAGTAATTCAGAGGATATATCCTCTCATGCATCCAGCACTGAATGAAGAATACCTGCTTCTTAATACTATATTGGTGTTAAGGTTTTTTGTTTTGGTTTGGTTTTTGACCCATTTTTGGAAACAATCAGTAACATCAATAACTATTCCCGGTTTTGACTCATCTACAAGCTTGTGTGCATGCACTTTGTATGTCACATTGTTAAGGTCATTAAGAATGATGTTGAGTGATACAACCTTAGTATTGATGTAAAAGACTGGTCTCTAGCTTGACTTTGTGCTGCTGTTCCTCTGAACTCAGAAACTGTATAATTATCCACTCTGTACTGGGATGGATAGAAACCTGAACAAGCTCAATGGGAACCTGGTCTAGTTAAACATGTGCCTGGTTATTGCAGGGATGTTGCAAGAGATGACCTTTAAAGATCCCTTTCAACTCAAACTGTGTATGAACACTAAGTGTCTTGGTTTGAAAGACAGATGTTTGCTAAGGAAAGCTGAAGCCTCCTTTGAAATGGCAGATGTAAACCCTCTTTCTCTGAATTATTATAATTTTGAAATTAAGGAGCTCAGGCAAAGGTCTAGAAATAGGAATAACAGTTCTTTACTCGTATGTGTAAATATAAAAAAACAATCAAACAAACTACAATAGGAAAATGAAAATAAAATGCAGTAGCACAAAAAACCCCATTGACATAATCAGAATACAATCTGACACCCTGTCAGTCAGGTGTTGGTAGCAGTCTGATTAAATAGTGACTGCAGTTCTTTTGGGGTGGCAGATGTGGTCTAGTTGAAGCAGTGGTCCTGTAGAAGGGTGTGTTTTTCCACTGAAGGTATAGTGATGAAGACTCTGGTTTTCCTCTAGGAATCCAGTGGAAAAAGGCTGACCCTTTTTTTTTTTTTTTTTTTTTTTTCCCTGAAAAAGATGTTCCAAATCTCAGCTTATATTCACGTTGGAATGCTTGGCTCCTCCCCCTGGGTGGCACATGTTACAATGGGGTGATGTAATTTTATCAGTCATGCAATGAGACTCAATTCATTACTTCATTAACAGATGATGCTTTCCTGGAGGGAGGGTGGAGAAGATAAAGATCACAGCCCCACCTGCTTTTAACAGATGGCCCATTAACAGAAGATATTTCCCCCAAGATAAGGATCACTGCCCCACCTACTTTTAACAGATGGTGATAGAATACATACTTTTGGTTACCTCCTTCATTGCAAACCAAGACACTAAGACAAATAAAGCATTGAGAACCTAAATTGTTCTGTGTGCTTTGTAGTGTGAAGTTCTGGTTCTGTTGGGTCTCAAAAGGAAAAAAAATAACACAAGATGCTTAAGAGAAAATGTATTTTTAAAAGTTAGTCTCACATGTCTCCTGCAATGGTGGGAAACATGCATTGCAGCAGACCAGAACAGTCCTCCCTAGTGGAGCCACTGCTGTACAAGAGTTCTGTGGCGAGGTTCAATAACCTCATTGTTCCTCACATCTTTACAGTGTTCTTCCAAGTAACACAAATCCATCCATCTCTTACTGTACAATACTGAATGTTCCAGAGGCTGCACACTGAGGTTTGCTGAAAGCATTACACTTTCACGTGTTCCTGTGGGAACAGGCCCTTACAAAGAGCACACAAGACTGCACTGTTAGTAGCAGCACACATTGTATGCTCAGGCTCAGCAATCCCTCATGCTAACATGTGCATCTCTGCAACCAAAACCTATAATTACATTCTGCCTAAGTTCTACTTGAAATCACCCACCTTTACAATACCTTTCATGATGGCCCACTGCAGCTTTGGGACAGGTGCACATTTTCTATTGTAGAAGCACTTCCTATTGCCTTTCACATCCCTTGACCAGACTGATTTGGTTTTCCTAACTCCTCCTGCAGAGTTAGACTGTTCCTTCTGAGTCACCTGTGCTTATATCCACCTCTTGTATCCTTCCTTTTCATGCTTGAGTTCAGTCAAGCTCCTTGCACATCCATGCAAACTCTCCTGCCATCCTTGCAGGTTCTCCTGCACAACAGAACAGCCCATTCTTGAACTTGTAGAAAGTTAATTCCTTGTGAGATACAAAAAAATCCAACTGATCAAACCCAGTCTTTCTATACCTGTTGTCTTTTCAGGATCATATCAAGTGGATTTACCCAAGTAGATCCCTTAACATGCTGAAGATTTTTAAAGTCCAGGCCAGCAGTCCCAGCTCTTGTCTTCTTTCCTCCTTTCAAGATCCTGAACTACCTTTCCACAGAGTTAATTTCCACTAAAAACACTGGTTTTAGTGTTGAAGGATGCTGAGATCTGCCTGACCAATGTTAAAAACGACAATGTAATATTGGCTTTTGCATTTACGTATTAGCTTTTGCATGCTAGTATTGAAAATAAATATTTGGATATAGTACAATGTATAACTCTAGTTAACTGTTAGTATAACAATCTGTTAGTTTAAGTACTTACTGTATAGTTTACAGATATAATGGCCTGATGAAGTTATTATATCATAGGCCTTAGCAAAACACAAAATGTTAAAATGCTTCTATGTAACTAAGAGAATGGTGTGAAACAATTTTGTTGACTCCCACATCTGCTGACTGACCTCTCCCAAGAGATAACACTGACAAAAAACAGAGCACCAGAGAAGAATCCTAGCAGAATTTGTTAACTCCTTATCAGAGAATGTGGAACAACGAGATGGAGACACAAGAAGAAATAAAGCATATCAACCTGATTCACAGGATGTCACGCAGATAAGTTAGAGTACAAAGAAAACAAACAAAAGAGTTCCTGAAACTTGAATGAAACAAGAAATGAATGAAACAAGTGTCTGAATAATGTATGAAGCACATGAACATGTATGTACCTCACTAATGTAACAGTATGTAGATAACACTGTCCGAATTTACCAGCATGCTTTTTGGTGAATCACCAAGGGCACCCCAGCGCTGGTTAATTTTTGGTTTTGTCCTTGTTTTATCCCTTACTAAACTCACAAAGATGCCAAATCGCAAATCTTGTTTTTCACACCAACAATCCTAAACTGAACCCATCACAGGAATGTAAAAGATATTTCCTGACAAAGACTGGCATGGACAAGGATGTGAAAGACAGATGTTTACGGAAGGAGAAAAACAAGTGACAACATCTTATTTAAAATTAATCTGGTATGGCAGTGACTAGCCTAGCAACATATGACTGATAACAAATCACTTTGTGCTGTAAAGGCATAGTGCCATCTTCCAGTAGGGAGGACTTGTGGGAGTGTGTGTGGAGATTCCTCCCTTGAGTAGAGAGGCTCCTCAGGGTTAGTCCTTGAGCCTGAGCAAAAAAAAATTGCCCATGGTCATCAGTGTGGGTAACACCAATCTACTTGATAATTATTAAGATTTAGTTTCAAAATTTAGAAAGCAAGGGAATCCTTTCTGAACCTTGTGTTTATATGCATGTACTTCGGTGATACCCAAGTTGATGATTAAGTCCCCTCTGTTTGCATAAGCCCTCATAATTTGCTTGAAAACCTCATTTATCACATCTTCATTTGATTTTCATCCTCTATTCCTCATCATTCTTAATTTAAAGTTCTTACCAGATTCACCATCCTGTTGGCAAGGGTGCCCCTCCACCTTAGTCCAGTGTATCCCAGCTCTTCCAAGCAACATCCAGGCCTCAAAGAGCAAACCATGTTCACAGAAACCAAAACCCCATCATAGTTGACCAGCAGGGCTGAAGTTGCCAGATGGCCTGATGGGATTTTGTTCCTCTTCACCACTCGTCCAGAGCTGTATGTATCATATTTGATGCTGTCCAGGTCTCTCCAGTAATTAGAGAACATTTGGTGCCCACATGAAAAAGCAGCAGGCATTAATAACCAGGGAGTCAGAGAGGCTTCTGCAGGCTCTCCACAATAAATCAGAGTCCCTGAAAAGCAGCAAAGTTCCCCCAGACAACAGGTCAGCAGACAAGCCCATTCCCTAGAGCAGAGGGGTCAGCATTAAGGGATCAGCTCTCAGTGCTTCCTTCTGGGGTTCTTGTGGGGCTCAGGCAGTTCCCTTGGTTGAGCTCTCAGACTCTTTTCAGAGTCTGAGACACCCCAGATCTAGAAGCACAAGCTCACACACTGCTGCTGTCATTGTTCACTGTCTCTTTTAGCCATTCTTAACAAGGGAGATTCTTGGGACTATTGAATTTATCCAGCAGTGGTGCTAAATCTTGTTATTGCTCAGTATTAACGTGACTAAGAATTATGTTGGCAAGGAACAAGACACCAGAGTGCATGTTGGAATAGTAATTTTATAAACAGCTGAAAAGGTATATCACAATATCACAGTGATCTGATCTCACTGGCAGCCTGTGCTGACATCTGGATACAAAACAAGGAGTTGGGAGGGGACACAGCTAGGAAAGCTGATTCCAACCGACCCAGGGGATATTCCGCACCATATGGCGTCATGCTCAACAATAAAACTGGAGGGAGCTGGCTGGGGAACGGTGGCCCACTGCTCAGGACTGGCCTCAAGAGCTGGATTCCTGATCTTACACAGGCATTTTGGTTTGTTTTCTTTAATGACAGCAAGATAACACTTGAAACGAAGCATTAAAGAATGCCAGATGGGTTCTGCATACCTAGTCATGAAACAATAGCACACACATAACTAGTTCATTTTGGAACATAAAGATCATACTGCTTCCAATGGTTGTTACATGATTCTTCACCAAAAGTTACACGACTCAGTGGTTGGCTGATATTACAATAGGCACTGCCTTTCTGTCTTAGACATCCTTCAAGATACTGTTTTCTAATGACATAGACAGTGTTTTGCAGAGATGGCATCTTGACAATCTTTGCTGAAGATACTTATGCATAAAGATATTCTTGGTTTAGGGTCAGTGAATATATTGTGCACACATCCTTGTCCAAGGTTTAATTTCTTTTAGAGACTATAAACACAAACACACACACACACACACACACACACACACATACACACACACACGCTGCTGGAGCAGTATAGTTGCTTAGTTGCTAGTATTTATTTTATTATGGCATTGTTACTGTTGCAGTGGTGTATCAGGTTTACCTAAATGTACTTATTTCCCTTCAGGTTCTGATACCAGAAGGACCTATGCTGAAGTAAGCAATCATCAATCACACTTGATTTGCAATTCAGAGCTCTGTTTACTGCTTAAGGAGCCGGGAGGTCACTGAGCTGTATTTATTAAAAAAAAAAAAAAGGAAACATTGACAGAATGTAAATGGCAATAAAACAATATTATAATTTTATTGTTTCTGCTAAGTCTTCTTTTACAGCTTTTTTTTTTTTTCCTCCACTTACACAGTGATGGCTTGGTTCTCCAGGCACAAGAAAGATAGGATTCACTGAGAGGTTTTGATTTTCCATTATTTTGAAGTCATGTATTGTATGGGGTCTTGAAAGCTTTAGCCAGCCCAGCTCAGCTGCAGAGCTTCAGAATGACAGCCATAATGAGGGAATTGTACAGACATCCCTGAGTGGGAAACTACAGTTCTCAGATATAGTTATTGCATCACATATACAGGGTTCCTGGAATGCCTCATTGTAAAGGGTGAAATCTTTTCCTGTCTTGGAATAACCTACACAGAAAAGGACATCTGCCTAAATAGCCTCCTAGCAAAGCGACATTTAGGCATCTCAAAGTAATTTTCAATTGGTTATTTATTTACAACGGGCAGACTTTTATGATGCCACAGATTAAATCTTAGTCATCTGTCATGCTCAGCTTGAAACCTTCAGAATGGTTTCAATTTTTTTTTCTTTTTTACAAATATTGTGACAATTAACTATCTATATATTACAGTCTTTTTCTCACATAGTGCCTTTCAGCCCATAGCATTTATTAAGGAGTTTCTAATTACTCATGGAAGTTCTGGTTTTCTTGGACTACCCCTATAAAACCACCCTGAGCTCTTCAAAGTGATGTAGCAAGTGTAGCATGTTATGTTCTTTGCAAAAGTGGTCTCACTGCATAATTTCATTTTGAATATAATACTTGTGATACTTCCATGGATAGTTGTTAGCAGGTATAACATGGTATAAAGAGTGAAAAAAGGTAACCTGAAAATGTCCTTTCCAAAAGTACCTGCTTTTTTATTGTTGCAATATACAATTATCCAGAGATACATTACACTGCTAGAACAATTTACCAGAGACAATGACGGTTCATGGGCATTTTGAAAGATATTCCATCTTACATTAACTCAGAGAAGCTAAGTACACATAGAGGTTTATTGCTTTGGCTTCCCAACTGAGATTTGTAGTTAGAAAATTGCTATTCCTCTGAATGGATTATGAATGTAACATTTGTATGTGAAAGGAGCAGGAGAAACAATAGAGGAAGGGTAAAAAGAATGCATTGTGTTGCTCTCTAAGTAGGAAAATGACTTGTAAGCACCAAGGAACACACTGTTCAAGGGTATAGCATGTACTCATCTCTAATGCCAGAAGGTTTCTTTGCCTAGCAGTCACTAGCTAGTGACTGGTTCATTAGCCTGTATGAATTCTAAGATGCTCTTTCCATGGTAACAAGCATAGTAATTTTCTTAGGAAAAGTGTCTCATGTTCTTAGCCAGTGTAATTTATATTTGATCAGTGGTCTCTGCCACTTGAAACTGGACTTGCTGCATAGTAGTAGGAGAGCAGACCTTGTATTCTGCTTTTGTCCCTTCAAAGGGTGACTGTAAATCAGTGATGGTGGGCTCAAAACACAGGTAATGAGCAGGTAAGGGGAAGGCAGTTTGTAGAGCCGTCATTTTGGAGCTGGAGCTGAGGTGGTATTTGTGCAGGAGACTGCCAGCAGTGCTGGGGTACAGCCAATTCTACAGTGGACGAAATAAAATCTGGTTTTGTCTCCAACAATTCTAGAAATGGCCTAACCTAAAAAAATAAAGATTGCTTAGTGTTAAGAGTTCAGGTATGCACAAGTTAGGGCTGAATAGTTCAGGAAGACAAAGAGCTGAAGCTGGCCTGGAGAAGCCCAGCAGCACAGAGAAAATGTGGCACTGAGATAGGTCCTGGGCAGGGCTTGTGAGGGAAAACTTTGCTTGGGCAGAAGCTGATCAGCCATCCTCATTGTTTTTTATGAAGCTGGTAACTTAAGCTGAACAAGATGCCTCTGTGCCTTTGTGGATGACAACAGGCAACAATAAAGAATTTATTTTTGAGGCAAATATAGACCTACTGTCTGGTTTGCAAGTCTCAAACAGAAGCAAGGCAATGCTGCTCACATTGTGCGCAAAATGAACATCTCTTGGGAAATAACATCAGCTACTGCTAGGAATTACGTAAGCAGAAGTTAGAAGCAATTGAATATTCAGCACACTGCAAAGGCTCTCAAATGAAGTAAAACTTAAAGGGCATACCACATAGATATGTGAAGGAAGTGGAAAATAATGGGAGTAATGCAGGTCTTTTAAAAGATGCAGTTGGAGAGCAACAGGAAAAACTATATCTAAGAAGACTTGATATCGGTTGCAGGCGAGTTATTTTGATCAAAATCTTTGCAACAAGTAATATTTTTTTCTTTGCTTTGGAAACTCTCAAATATGACAAACCTTGAAAATTCCCATAAATAAAGTTCTGTTCTTACCTATAATATAAACTGAACTTTCACAGAACACCCTAGAGTTTTCAGATGATTGCAGGAATATGGCCGGAAAATTCTGTTGGCTGACCAAGCAGTATGGATGGACCAATACTGGCTGCACATATGAAGGAAAGAAACATGTTTTTCAACTTCACTGCTTCTCTGAGGATGGTATCCATCCTGAATTTCTGCACTTGCCTAGGCTTCCTGTTCTCTACTTTGTATTTCTCTATCTTAAGCATAACCCTTTGAAACTGTCAGCCTGGTTATTGTTGTCCTTGCCCTTCCCCTTTTAAATCCATTTAACTCACCTATGTTGTGTAATTGAGAGAAATTCCGTATAAATCATACTTCCAGACGGATTTGTTTCTGTTAAATTGACAATAAACTTGTAGTGCTGCTGAGGAAATAACACACCAGCAAGACAGGGAAAGGTGGCTGATGCTTGCCTGTTCATGCCATACAGAAACGTGTATTCTGTGCCAGATGTTAATACAAACATTTCTGGGATATTCTGTTTAAAGAAAAGCTTGCAGAAACAGCTTCATGGAACATTTAGTTAATGGTTGCTGTAGGAAAAGCTGTTGGGATGTGGTTGTCAATAATCATGCACTAGATAGGCAACAACAGGAAAGTGGATAATGGGAAAGAAACCACAGGAGAGAGATTTGAGGATGAAGATCAGAGAACATATGCTTTTGGCTGCCTAGACATCTGTGAGATCTGTAAGAACTACCTAATCTATTTTAGCTAAAATAAGGAGATGCTTCCTCTGAACCGCATAGTTATGTAACAGTGAAACTTAAACATTTTTTTCAAGTGTCTTCCTCTTCAGTGGTGGCAGGAAGGAAAGAAAGAAAAATAAGGGACTAAATGCGTTTTACAAAACCTAACCACAAGGCCAATGAAAAAACACTACTTCTCCTTGAACATAGATTGAATAAATCTAATTTTTGAAAAGTCTAGTCTTACGACTCTTAACCAACTACCGACCTGCTCCCACTCTACTTTATCTACTGTATAGTTTTGTCTTGTGCAAAGCCACCTTATGTGTTACAGTGCTTTGTGTCTAAAAATTTCCAGAAATATTGCACTGTTAAGTTACAAAAGCCCAGATGTTGAGGAATACAGGATTGCAGGTAGGTCGGGTTGCAAGCTGCAGGCTAAGCTCTAGGTGCTGGAGCCCCAGGGAATGAGAAGTGACCTGACTCCAACCCTTTGCACAAAAAGGTTACCATGGGGACATGAGGGTCATCTGGGTAACTGGACACCCAGAGGCACACCAGGAGCCCAGGACTCAAAACCCCAGATTGCAACAGGCTTCCACTGTGAGAATATAAAGGCCCTGGATTCTTTTATTTGAGGTCCCTTCTTGGAGGCACCAGCTAAAGCTGGTACTTTAGCTGTTACTCAACTTCATTGTTGCTGCACCACAATTAAGCTACTTGAAGGAACCAAACCTCTGGTGGCGGGAGTGTGACTGTCAGAGCGGCTCCTGCATGGTCAGACAGCAAACTTTCCTCAATGATATAGTAGACTTGTATATTCTGAGGTTTACCCTGCAGGCATGGGGTAATATGATGGACAGACTTGATCCTTACCTGTCCTTTGGTTCAGACTCCCAAGAAACAACAGGCCTCATGTCCTTGGGGTGCGCTTGCAAGCTGTTAAGCCCCTGTTTCACCTACAAGGGAGTGAAGGCGTTTTGAAAATATTTTTCAAAAGATGGTTTCAAAATCCAAAGGTTCAAGATAACCAAAGTTACAGAATGAGATATCAGAGCTAAACCGAGATATTTGTCTTGTTATTGCTGCTGACTTGCAGCCAGCTACTTCCCGGACAGCCCATGCAAAGCTTTGAGCTCCCTTTGCTGAAGCAGAGGCTGCATGCCAATGATATTCCCTGAGGTTACTCCTTGGGCTTGAGAATCCCAGGACAGGCTCTCACCAAGGGACTGAGAGCATGCTGAATTCTTACTGCGAAGGATTATTGACCTATGTAGCAACTCAGGTGTTTGAGTGTGGATAAATCCATTAGAAGTGAACCATTGATGGAGTCTCAGACCAAGGGATGATCCAGCTTTGCCTAGGCTCTGGAAAGGAGCAAAGGGATGTACTCTGCATCTCATGGCTCAACAAAAGGGTTCTTCTTACTCTTCATACCTCAAGTCCCTGTCTGAGCCAATCTAACTCAATTTTTATTTGTGCTTCTGCTCCAAGCAGTATTTAATAAAGTGAACTTTGCCATTGAGCTTTGTCAAATTCCATCAAACTTTGTCAAAAATCATTATTCTACCTCAATAAAACATTTTACTGCTTCTCTCTTTTGAGTGAGGTTCATCCTTCTTCCACACAGAATCTTCCAATATTTAACTTAATTTTGGATAGGGAATCTGATTTGCTAGCCAGCTTGTCTCTAAATGGATGTACTTCACACTTATTATAAGCACAATAAAAGCAGAAGCTAGACATTTTATTCACCCACTAAAGTAAAATTATTCTCCTTCACTGAAAGAAGTCCTGCAAGATTAATCAATAGAATTGTAATCACTGAGTTAGCAGAGCAGAGTTTATTGGGGATTATAATTAGTCCTTTTATTATTCTAAGTTTCTTAATTTTTTTTAAACAGTTGTTATTATATATAGTAGCAATAGCTCAAAAGGGGGAGTTACTTTTCAATCATGATCTGTAGGGCCTGGGTCCCCTTGAATCCAACAAATGACACCTTGTAATGTGGGGAGGAACTATCAGTTTTATTGATTGTGTCTGAACGTCATTGTATGAGCACGCTGAACAGATTTAGTGCCAAGAACCTCATGTACTGAGTTCACTGCAAGTAAGGGGTGGATTCTTCTGGGCTCAGCCTCTTTCTCTGCCAAGAAGGATTTTATTTAATCACATTGTTTTATGCTAGAATGAAAAGTTGTACAATGGGCATCTCTATTAACTGTTTTTAATTGTAGCAAGTATTGATAAAACAAAACAATTTTTATAAATAAAGCAAATAAAAAATTTGTTTCATCAGGGTCCCTCATCATAATTTTCATCAGACCTGACTATAAAAATGTATGTATTCAGTTTGTTGCCTGGAGCTCTCCCCCTCTGCAGGCTCTGACTCAGCATTCAGGTCACAGCCCTGTGTTGTAAGAGTTAAGACGCAGCACAAACCTGAGAGCAGGTCAGTTCCATTACCTGAATATTTTCCTCATTCAGATAACCACAAACAGAAAGGATGGAAGATACTGTTTTCATGTGGTGTAGAAGGAATCAGCAAGGGATAACACAATGAAAGAGATTTAAAGTAATACAAAACCGGGCTATGTTAGATGCCATGATAAATACATTAAATTAGGCAGAAAATAAACCCCTTGCATTCAAGCTTGTCCTCAGAGATCAGAAGGACTGGGTGAGGCATGTTTTGATTCCTGATTATAACGAATTCAGCACTATAGGTTGTGTTCAATAAGAACTTTCATGATCACAGATTAACTAAAAATATAGTTTATTCAAGGAACAGGTTATGAGTTCTTGTTAGGTTACCGGTGATAAATGCACTACGTCTACAATCTCTAAGTGTATAGTGCTATGTACAGGTGTTCCCAGGTGTGCTGCAATGTGGTTTGGTGGAGGTACAGATCTTAACAAAGCGGTGCTGCTGCTCTGGAGAGGATAGAGCAGCCAGCCCACAGTCTTGTCTGGTGGGCTGGGCAAAGAACCTATTCTTGTTCTCCCAAAGTAGAGGATTTGAAATATAAAATTCATACTTTTGGTAAAATTGAGATGTTACTGTAGTCAATTATGATTGGTTCAGGAATATCATATCCTTCAAATGCAGGACTCAATTTGGGAACAGCTGTTTTTTCTCGTGTTGATATTGGTGGGGATATTTTTAAAATGAATTAGAGACAATGAGGGTCTTTGGTTACCTTTGGTCACCTTTGGTCAAACGGAGTTGAGTGACTTATAGAGAAACCAAACCAGAACAGAACCATGACACTTCAGCAACCTCCCTCTCTGGCTGAGGCAGCAGCAAAGGCTGTCTGACCCTCCCCAGAGAGTCCTCACATCCTTATCTCCTCAAAGGACAAGAGTTATCACAAGGCGCCCATGGATGAGGGGGTTGAGGCTGGTACAGAGAGACTGTTGTTTTTCTGTGCTTCACTGAGACAACACTGGGCTGTGAGGCCTCTGATTCCTCAGGGACAATGTTCTGTTGTTGAGCCTTGCTCCAGCCAGGTGCAAGATAAGTATGGCTTAGCTCATGTTTTTGCTAAACCATCCTATCAATTCTTCATGGGAATTTTATCTGGCAAATCATGGCAATTATCAATCCTGACACAGCAAGCCTGGCAGATTTCTACAAGTATCATCTAAAGAGCAGATCAGAAGTGTGGATGTGAGCATTTAGAACTGTTACAAACATTTACAGATGTGATGTACTCCTATTCCTTTTCTACCCACAACACAAATGAACCTGCATGGGTATGTTCTTGAGATGCCATTCTGGCACACAGCACAGTAGGATGGTTTCCTAAACCATTTTAATCTCTTAAAAATTAAATGTTCACATTTTGATATGTTGAATAACTTGGGAATCAATAGAGTCCCTAATAAGAGATCAGCTTGCAGTGGTTTTCAGTGAAAAACAGGGATAAATATGTGATGAATCTTTGACAAGGCTGATTGTCAAATTATTACAAATATTTTACAATCATGACAGGTCATAACAAAATCATACAGCTGCTGTAATAACAACGTTTTGTGTAATGTGTTAAATATTACACTAAAAAAAAAAAGGAGAGAAAGGGAAGTAAAAAGAGTATTTGCATTCTTTTATTGTTCCTTTTTTAATATAAAGTATTTTAGTGTATTACCAAATGTAT
Source organism: Turdus rufiventris (assembly GCA_013186435.1). Taxonomy (NCBI): domain Eukaryota; kingdom Metazoa; phylum Chordata; class Aves; order Passeriformes; family Turdidae; genus Turdus; species Turdus rufiventris. Next base: position 2,930,464 of record PYHW01009542.1, on the reverse strand, counting down.
TGGTTCAGGTTTTTTAACCTTAATGTTTTACCTTAGAGATAATGATGGAGAAAGTCACCTAGTCTCAGAATCTGAACCAAACTTTGCAGGTATTTTTGTTGTTAATCAGTAGCTATATCTAGGCAGTTAGGATTAAGCAGCTGCATTGTGAAATGTATAGAGACTTGTAGGCTTCGCTAATCCTTTGTTTTAAGGAAAAGGCACCACAATCCCGAGATGAATGGGCTGTCTGGACAAGAGCCATCAGTAGTGAAGTCAGCAGGACTGAGCAGTAACTGGGGAAAAATAGTTCTGGCAGGGGAATTGCGACCACTGACCCCATTCACCACCTCCTCAAAATGCAAATGAGGGGTAGAACTATCCACCTGGACTAATCAGCATCAGAAGTGAGAAATACAAAATAGCAAATGAGGGTTTGAGTGCTAAATAATGAAAAGCTATGTAATTTGTAACCAATTAATGCTGAATTGTTTGTTTGGTAAATTTATAGTGTAAAGTTTTGATGACTGGGGAGTCAACCCTTTGGGGATTACCCCACACCTCCCTTTGTGCAAACCACAATAAATAAATACAAATATTTCTCCTTGGTGTATGAATTTGAGTTGCCCACAGTGTAATGACCCTTCATTTGGGACAACAAAAGCACAACGAGGACACAAAAATATTCTAAAACTAGTATTTAGGGGCATAAATGTAAAACTTCATTTGTAGGAGTAATGATGGTCCCGTGAGGATGTTAGTTGAATTGGAGATGGTTGAAAGATTGGATTGACCTTAAGAGGGTTTGGTCACAGGAAATGCCAGTGCAGCATTGTATGAACTGCAGAGGAAATACCCTGGTGAGAACTTATGGGGTGACTTTGCTTGGAACAAACAGAAATAAACCTTTCCATCTCCACACATGCACCAAAGGTGTGTGGTGTCCAAGGAGGCTTACCCAGATTCCAGACACCAGGGCATGGATGTTCAAGGTGTGTGGCCACCAGGTCTTTTATCCAGGACATGTTGTGACAGAGAGGACAAGTGATGCCAAGTATCCAGTACTCCTCATCTCCTGGGTGGTTGTTATGTCGTTGACCATGGGCAGCATTTGGATACTTAGTTTTCTATCTTCACAGTGGTCAATTGTGTTTAAATCTCTGGGCACCATCAGGAGTCATTACAGCTCTTTGTCTCCGTGTCTGTCCTGTGAATCTGGATGGTTCTTGATGAGCTGCTAGTCGGGTGCTGTTAGCTCAGGCTCTTCTCCCTGATGAGTGCACTTGGCTGTCTCCACACCCAGACATTCCCACTAATATTGGGAATTCACACCAATTTTAGCCTTTCTATTACAGTTCTCCCAGCTAAACTCACGGTTGTTGTCAGCTAATTATGTTGCAAAGAAAAAGCCAAAGGCCAGGCCTACATTCCTTTCCTCTGACCCAGAGTAGTGTTCATCACCAGGGCGCTTTTATTTATTTTGTAGTGACACAGCTGTATTGACAGAAACTAAGAAGCCTCAGCTATACTAACAAAAGAGTCGTCCTGCCAGGACACTTATGGCACTTAAGGAAACCTATATGAACAATGCATAAGTGTCTTCAGCTTTTCTTCATATTTCTCATAATTTTGTCATAGCTGTGCCCTGCTTTTATTATAGTTACCATGCAGTATATATATATCTGTTGTGGAAAGGATGTCAGCAGGTTTTTTTCCTTCCATTGATAACAGGACACCTACTATATGTAGCAGTGTTGATCAGGACTCACAATTCTCCACACCCAGTCCTGAAGAAGACAGGAATCCAAGCAATGTTTCTTGCAGCCTCACACCCACACTCTAGAGGCACTTTCACCTCTACAGTAAGAATGGCTGATTTTTCTCTGGGAGGCTGGGGCTTTCTTTACCTTTGTAGAGTTTTAATGGGTCTGGCTCTTCAAAGAGACAAGAGCAGTTGTTGGTTGCTGTAAGGTTGTTAATTGCAGGAATACATCAGTCTGGAAGGCAAAGAGTTCAGAGTAATAAAGTCCATGAAAGCTTTCTGGCATAGAGTCTTGAGCAGAAGCAGCAGCAGCAGCAGCAGCTCCCTGGCATTTCTTCTTCCCTTCTTCTGTGTTCTCTCATCCCAACACAGGAGTTTTATTAATAAATCATCCAATCAGCTAAAACCAGGATTCTAAACGTTCTTCCTACATCTGTTAGAGCTTCATTTTAAAGCACAAAAGTGGTGTCAGTCCTTATACATAATTTACGCCTATAGTTCTAGCTTAATAGATTTTAACTTCTTTAAAGGTTTAATTAAATTTCTGCATTCTTTTTTCTCTCTGAGGGACTCAGAGAAGCTTCTTTACATAAATGGTTCTTCATCTAGAAACACAAGCAATGTTCTGCTGTGTTTTCATTATGACTGGAACTAAGTTACTGAACTTTAAACTAGGCTTTAGGGTTTTTTACTCTCTTAAGGCACTTAAAGTATATTCCTATTTACTTAAAACTAAAACTTCCACTTCATGTCTATGTGGCCTAATATATTTTAATTTCTTTAAAGGTTTAATTCAATTCCTGCATTCTTTTTTCTCTCTGAGGGACTCAGAGAAGCTTCTATTTTATAGACTCCCAACAACCTTGGTATCCTGTTTATCTGCAGATCACCCAGGAGAAGATGTTAACTATGAGTCTTCATGCATTCTTGCTATTCAAGGTAAATTTGTTTACTTCAGATGCAGACTAAGAGTCTTTCAGATGTTGCTGTTGAAGTCATGTTTTCCTAAAGGTGATTCCAGATAGCCCTAGAACAGTTTAGAGTTCCCAAATTTCTCAGAGCTCCTGAATATTCCTATTACACACCATTTATTGTTTAGTTCACAAATTGAGCAGCAAATGGCAGGCAAATCCAAATGTTCCTTCTCCTTTCCTGCCTTCTGAACATACTTACTTGCTCTTTACTTTTTAAGCTCATCGAGCAAAACTGTTAGAGCCAAAGAAAATTAAATCAGAGAATTAAATCGTCTAAAAAACCTGTTTGTCTGGACTGCCTTCCAAACCTATTCCACCCTAGTCATCCAGCCTTTTCCCTCCAAAACAATGAACAAGAATCAGCTTTGGTGATGAAAAGTCAACAAACTTGTATTGAAAAGTTTGTTTGGTTTTTCCTAACAAAAATTTGTGCCTTGTTGCCTGTTGATGCATTTCTGTGGTTCACTGAAGCAACACACATTGCTTGTACTTAAAGCAGAGGAAAAGGAATAGGTGGCCTGAGGGAATGAGAAATGAGGGAAAAGGAATGAGAGCAGAAGTTTGATGGGAATACTGATCAATGGCAGCTCCAGAGGTGAGTCAGCCCACACAATTTTTTTCAGTCAGTAACTTGAAAATAATTGAATGGGAACAACTCATGGCATGATGTAGGCTCATATCATCCTACAGAAACAGGCTGACCATGTAATGGGAAAAGCCAGGCATAAGCCCAGGCAAGCAGAGGTGATTACTGAAGTTTATGAAGTGGTTTTTGGGTGGGTGATCACAGCTTTCCAGAGAGTGCTTGTTTACCTGTTCTCCATGGGGGAAGGCCCCTCAGACTTCAGGCAGCAAAAAGAGACTCAGCCCTTTTTACAGACAAGTCCCTTGACAACTGTAAGGCTCTGAGGGACAGAAGTGTACTGGTGCTGTGTCCATTTGCTCCATTCCTGTACAGTGAATGCATCTGTCCTTGGAGGAGGGCCCTCCAAGGATCTTCATCCCCCACACACTTGGATCACTTTCTAGAAGGGACAATAATCCCCAGGAAGGCACACAATGCTGAGATGCTGATTGTCTGTGAGGCTCTGCTACTACAGCTGTACCTGGCAGAGCTTTGATCCTCAGTGCAGAAGCTTGTGTCCCACTTGTCCCAAAACAGCCGTCAGGATCTGCTGCTTTCTTGTTCACACAGGGTGAAGCATTTGCAGTAGACTGTGCTAATGCAGCCCTTGAAATAACCTTTTTTATATTCCCACTCGAAGATGCAATAAGAAGCTGCACTTTTAGGGGATTTCCAGCAAGCCCTTTCTGAGCTGAGTTTTCTTACCAGAGAGTGGAGAGAACCCAGATTTCCTCTTGGTGCCACAGTGGATAATAGGCTGGATGAGCCTGGCATGCGCCTTCCTGAGGATTATTGTCCCTTCCAGAAAGTGATCAAAGTGTGTGGGAGATGAAGATCCATGCATCTGTCATATGTGTAATCCAAGTGGAAGATCTTTGGGAACTATCAAAAAGTCAAACATCTAATAGAATTGAATGGCACTTTTCCTCCCTTTGAAATGATATATAAATAACTAGACTTGCTGGTACTAATTCTCTTAAGGTATGAACCTGTATTCATGAAACATATCGCAGCTTTTCCAAATTTTTAAAGTTCAGCCTTGACAAAGGAAGTTCTGTTAATCTCCTTTTTATTCAGTGCTTTTGTCAATGTGAGAACATATAATGCATTTTTGGGAAAGATTCTTCATTTGGCATAGAGAACATGACTGTACACTGCCAGTAATTTTGTTTATGAGTTAAATGAGGGAGCAAAGGACTGTGAGAATACTGGCTCTATACATAATTTGGTTGGGCTAGTCAATCTTTAAAGGTCCCTTCCAACTCACTCTGTGGTTCTGTGATTTTAGCAAATGTGCCAGGCATTCCGGCAATGTATGACATTTGATTTAACATGGTTAAAAAGCAAAAACTATCAGTACATGGACAGAGGAGAAAACACAGTTTACCATGGAATAATTAGCTACTTCATCTGTGTTTAAATTCTTGAGCTGCTTCTCCTTTATACCTGATATGACTAAATGCTCTTCGCAGGACAAAAATGTTCTGCTACTGATCTGTATTATTTTGATAGAAGTGTCTCCCTAAATACATTCAGCGATAATATGTATCCAGGGAAACAATGGGATTTTGTCAGTTGACATCCATGAGATGCAAGTAAATCAGAGCTTCTCTGTGTGACCTTGCCTCTCCACCTTGTTTTTCATTTATCAAGGCAGAAGGGCTTACACTGTGCTTTGAGATAGCATTTAAGTATGAATTAGCTTAGTTGTCCTTTAATCAGCTGGTTATATCCTGGCAAAAGAACAGCTTTTCACTCACGAGAGATCACAGCCAGGACCACCACTGTCTTTAGCACTACAGAAAACATGAGCTCACTAAAAAAAGGCCACCTCTGACACAGAGTGGTCTCAGCAAATCCTCTCAAGTCCTGTCTTTCCCAGCAGATGATCTTGGACTGAGAGACATGAGTACATTCAGAGAGTGAAAAAAATAAACGTGGTTTGAGAAAATTTATTCAAATGGTACCTACATGCTTGGGATCTCCAGAGGCATGGGTAGCAAGCTTGCAGATTTAATGTCCAAATTCCCAATGAGACACAACAAACCATGATGGTCAAACTCAGAGCCTTACTTGACAGAGTCAAATACAGCAACATGAATATACAAGCATACACATTTTGCTGCATACTCATTGCTGGTTGTCTGGATTAAGAGTTGCTGCTCTGTGTACATGGAAAATTGCTGGGTTATGCCAGAAGGTCAAGATGACCTAAAAAAATCAGTGAAGGATTCAAAAGCATACCTAGGAACAATTGCTTTGAAGGCCAGCCTATAGATCTTGACTTCAAGGCACATCATAAATCAAGAATGTGAACTACAATTATGTAGTCCTTTGACTCAAAACCAGTATCCTAAAAGGAGAAGTAATTCCAGCAGTGGGAGATGGTGACCACTGACTCACAGCCCACCAACTCACGGAATCCCCTGGCTCAAAAGGTGAGCAGTAATTATGTTGCCTGCAGGACTAGCTAGCAAACAGTGAATAGGTATTAGAATGGGAGAGAGAGGCAGATCCAAAGTGTATAATTATGCATATATTCTTCAGATGGTGTGCTAGATTTGTGGAATTACCTCCTAGCATCCAACTGTGTCTTCAGTCATGTAGCTGACTCTCCTGCTCCTGTTTGATAGGGAGCTGTTTTCAGCCACACAGCTGAGACCCCTGGGTCCCCCCTGATAAGGGTTTGATAAGCAAGCCGGTGCACCCAGAATGCTAATGTGGTTAACCTCACTTTCAACTCCTCACTTCATAACACTGGAGTCAAGGTCCATTGTGTGGGATTGGACAGACCTGCTCTGCTGCCTTCTGCTATTTATATTGATTCTTATGGAGCCTTTTTAGGTTTCCTTGCTTTAACAGAGAGGGTCTTACATTTGGAAGTAGTGTTTGGGGCCCCAGCAGAAAACACAGGTCCTGGGCTGTGTCAGGAATAGTAGATGGCTGCCTGTCCTGGGGAAAAAGGGAGAATCATTCCTTTGAAAGGCTGCTCAGGGCAGAGACATCAGCAGCTAACAGCTCTTTCAGCAAGCTAAAAGCTTTTTCTAGCTCCAGGCACTTGTGGTACCATAACTGGAAGAGGAGCTGCAGTGTCTGGGAAATTAGAATAATGATGATGTTCAAGGGAGAGTGAGCTCAGAATTTATGCTGCTGTTTAAAAAGTAATAGATTTGTGAGAATGAGAGTATTTTCTTGGAAGTGGTGGATTTGCTTTTATTTCATGAACAGGAGTGTTAAGATCCACCAGAATGATGTTAACATGTTAATGTTGTTAAGATCCCAGTTCTGGAATAATGTTAGGGTCTGATAATTAAAAGATATCTCTGTCTGAATTAAGGTGCAAACAAGATCATATGCCACAGTCAATGGTACAAATTTTACCGAACAATAAATGTGAGGTAGAGAGAGATAGAAATAGGAAGAGAAGCAGGGGAGAAAGAGAGAGGGACAGAGAAAGATTATAGTTACCATCACATGGGTTCTCCCATGCAAACTTCTTTCATGGCAAGAGATATAAAATTCCATGCCCTCACACAAACCTTCACTTGCTCATCTACTCAAAATTTTGTGCCTAAATCTGTTCAAGTTATAAGGTTAAAACAGGTACTTTGTGGTTAAAGTTACCTGCGTCAAACACCATAAGATTAGTCAATATATATGATAGACCTCATCATAAATGTTCTGTATGATGTGATATATGCACACATGGTTCTAAAACCCCACAGAAGTGCAGGGAATTTACAGAACCAGAAAGCTGGTTGTCCTGGTCACAGCAGATAGTTGTTAATCCAACAGTCCTGAAAATCCTTCAAACAAGCACTAAATACCTTCACTCAGGGGAAAAAAACCCAAAATAAACCAGTACTAAATACCTATGCTAAAGGAAAAAGAAAACAACAAACACAAAAACCTCCAATGCCCTAAGGCTTAATTAATCAGAAAAGCCACCGTTTAATGAGCCAAAGGAGAAAAAAATTCAGTACCACAAAACCCAGGGTCTTCACCGTGACTTTTGCATCACCCATGGCAGGGTTCCTGCAAACTACAGCAAGGAGAAGTAACTATTTGCTTTCTTTGTTGATATCATTAACCAACAAGATTGAAAACTCTCCTTGAAAAGGACAGCATAGACGTTTATGCCCTTCCATACCTGACAGAATATATGGTTTCCAGAGGAGGCCCTTTCATAAAATCCACTCATACTTCAGGGAATTAGTTAAACTGATTTGAAAAAAAAAAGAGGTTATAAAACACACTTTCATGGCACTAGAAAATCATCAAATTAATGGAGATGCAGAGAAATCAAACCATTAGAAAAACCTAAAAGGAAACAGTAACTGCAACATTTAAATTACCACAGATCCCAGAGGCTGATCCTGTACAAAAGCTTCAGCCAAACTTAGCCTGCCTCAATCAATGGCTAAATGGCAAAGGTATGCCTTCAAAGCTGGAGTACTCCAGGCAACCTAGGACTCTTCTCTCAAGAGACCAATTTGCAAATAAATAGGGCTGCAAACTGGCCATTGAAAGGCAGCATTCTGTTTAGTATTTGGGTAGAAAAGGAAGTGTGTTTAAAGAGGGTTTGTAGTCAGCAAAGGGACAGATCTTGGAATTACCTCTGAACCTAGCCTTGAACAGGTAAGGCATTACCAGTCTAGCTTTGGGATGAAATATTTCCATCAGACTATATAATCACTGGGACTCTTGTGAAAATTACAGAAACTCAGGAGAGGAGCTGAACAATTGGCTGGTGTTGTAATAAGCCCTATCTCTGCAAGATAACCATCAGAACCCAAGAATCAAGGCCCCACTGCAGAGAAGTGAGAACAAGATGACACCATAAATCTGCCAAACCAGGAGATAATACTGGAACAAAATGTTGATAAGGCAAAATAAAAATTTTGGTTGAACTTTTGCGCTAATGTTTAGTTAATTGCACAGTAAAATACACATCCATAAGTTGTAGTATCCCCTTACTCAAATGAGCCCCCTCCCCACAAATTATGTGTGGTAAAATAAATGGTGCTGTTGAAATAGAGAAATTGAGAATTAAAAATCAAATATTAAGAAATATTTTGATTGAAAAGGGGACTGACAAAGCTATATTGTCAGCTATAATTTATGGTGCTTGCAAAACAGGAAGAGAAGCCAAGCTGCAGGATGAAGTTGGTGGATTAAAATAGAAGAACAAAGACCCACAGGATGAGGGGGTCCCTGGGAAGGGGAAAACTGATACCAAAGTCCGGAAAATTACCAAAGGACTAAAAGAGAGCATGCGCAAGGATGCAAGGTGAAAAGTTCAACTGAGAGGAAGACTACTTTCCTCATCTGAAGACCCCTGAAGAGCACCAGAGTGACCCAAAAAGGAATAATGTGCAGTCGAAAAGAGGTATGAAACTAATTTGCATATGAAGCGGGGACAGGCAATGAATATGTATTAGGCGAATTGTATATTCCTAGTTTCTACAGAATAAAAGGCGAGTTGCAGGTCCCCAAAGTGTGCATGTTTTTGGAGGAGCTATCCCCCATGCACTCAGCGCTGAATAAATACATACCTACTCTTATAACTTATTTCTGTGAGTTACAGAGTGCTTTTTCCACACATCACTGTGCTTTTGTAGGAAGGTAGGAAGATATACTCACAATGAATGTGAGTTTAGACTGTTGTGTGCAAAGGAAATGTTTCTCTTTCACAGTCTGAAGTGTATAAAAGCGGGTAGCTGGACTACTGAGTGAAAAAACTAACTTTGGATTTACCATGTTGCACCCATCTCTGAGCAGATATGAAATAAATATCTTGATTCTGTGGGAACTGGCATCTTGCACGCTGGGTAGAACCCGTATTTGGGGCTGCACGAGGACTGTTGTAGCTGGCAGTCACTAGCTTGGTTCTCCTCTTGTTTTGCCACAAAACACTCTCTAAGGTCCCCAGTTCTCTGCAGTGCTGTGCATGACACACCTATCCTCCAGAGAGCTGACGACTGTAAGACTACAGTAATTTCACGACTATAAGGCGCACCCTTTTGACTAAAATTTTCCCTCAAACCCGGAAGTGCGCGTTATAGTCCAGTGCGCCTTATCTGAGCTACAAAGTTGCGAAAGTTGCCGAGTCTCAGGGGGTGCACCTTATAGTCCGGTGTGCCTTATGGTCGTGAAAGTACTGTACTGTTAGGGCATTTGATATTCTTCTGTTCTTAAGACACTACAAAATGCTGGGTTGCTAGATCCACAAATACTGAATATGCCTTAGCAACTTTTAAAATAGTGTATTAACCTACACTGAAAGCATCTTTACTAAAAAGATCAGAACTGGAAAGCATAATAGCCAATACATTTCAGAAGCAGAAAGCTTTCCTATGGTAAATCCAGCTAGAACTTGTTTGACAAGAGAATAGAAAAATACAACCAGCAATTTAACTTACATACATGATGTTAGTGATTGATGGCATTCAAATAGAAAGTAACTTGGAATCCCAATCTGCAAATGAACTCCAAACTTTTATTTGGAACATATGCAGACATTTGCATCATGGAAACTCAGGTTGTTCTTGAAGTGAGAGTGGAAATGTGCTTGGGCAAGTGGAAACATGAGAAGAAACAGGAGAACAGGAACTAAAATAATGGCATATATTGTTATCTAAGGTCAGAAGTTTACCTGGATCACAGTGTAACCTATGAATGGTTTCATTCAATGAGGAGAGAACAAGAAAATGAAACCATGAGATAAGATGACAGGAGGATAATGGAACTGGGCAGGAGCCAGAATGGAGCTAGAAAAGGAAAACAAAAGCAAAACAATGACCCAGAATTGTTGTCGGAGACTCACGTGCAGTGAAACTAAATACCACGATCACAGTAACTGTTGACTGACCCTACCAGGAACTGCTGCTACCTGGCCAAGGTGGGAAAGGAGAGTGGGAATAATCTGTCAACCCCTGACAGCTCAAAACATCCCTTATCTGAATTGTAGCCTGAATGGAGCAGTACTATCCTCGCTGGAATTTTGAAAATTTCGGTAATTGCCAGTCCTGGATTGCAGACAGAGAATTTACTGGTGACTGAAGCCAACCATCTCATGACCCCATAAACAGCATTCCTAAGTAAGATCCTTTGAGCTCTTTTCACCTGCAGCGGGCTGCACCAGCATCTCCCTCAGAGTGGGACCTCTCAGAGAGTGTGAACTCCCAAATTTGTGAGACTTGGAGGAGCTTTGGCTGGTAAGGGGTCTGGGCTAATATCCCAGCTACTCGAGGCTCAACCCCTGCCATGAGAAACACAGGAGGCATTAGAGGTGGGTATTCCACTCATTCTTGAGGGAAATTTTTAATAGATGTGTCTTTGTACATATACACATCATTGTGTGTGTATGTGTGTACTGACTTGAACATTCTATAGCAAGTATAGTATGTGTGTTATTATCTTGAATCCATTGCTGTCATGATTGTAATTAATTATTGGTTAACATTTAAGGGCTGCTAAATCCTTTAGATGTAAACCATTGACCAAGTCCAAGCCTAAATTTGTATCTAGCTGCACCCAGGCTCCTCTCTGAGAAGAAGTTTAGAGATGGTCACCCTTACCCTTTTCTGCCTTTCCCCATTACATCCCTGCCCTCCATATAAATCACTCTAAATTGGTTCTATTCTGCTTTTTGTTGATATGTATTATGCATGAAATAAGTAGTAGGGTGGAACTTGCCATCAAATTTTGTTGTGCTTCTGCAAATTCATATTGAAATCTGTTTCCACGAAAACCTTTGATGGGGATTCCTTAACCAAGCAAAACCACTCATTTTGTGACAGATCCAAGGCAGGAAGAGGCTGTAAGACAATTGAAATTGGCAACTTTTCAAGCTGCAAGACTAAAAATGCCAGGTTCAACACATCCTTCTTATGCATTAGGCCATCTCATTGCCAAAGGCAATAGTCTTGACACAAAAAGAAACATCAGAAAAGCAAACTGCCCCCAGCCAGAACCCCCAGAAAACCAATCAGCTGCAAATCAGGTGATACAGTTCATGTTTGGAAATGTTTAGACGAAACAAATATTCTGGGTATATATGAGCAGAGATCCTGAAATCCCCTTTAAGGCGCAGCTAAACAAATTGATTGGGAGGAAAGTTTCTTAAATTCGTATTGCCTGAACAAGCAAATACACCTGAAAATTCTTCTCTTGGCCCAAACAGTTGCATTCATATTACAACAGGCTTCAAGGGGAAGTAATGAGAGACAATACAAACCTCAGAGGTGTATTTGCCCTTACTAAGGTAATATAATATATAATGGTAGTGACTGCTCTGCACACCTGATTCTGAGACAATGGTGCCGGTGCCATCTGTATTCATTATTATACTGGAGTTATAATTGTTAACTCTGCTTGTGGTATGTGGGCTTTGTGGTTGTTGCAGTCTTAGGCATACATCTAAAAATGGTTCCCTTTCTGATACCAGTCATACATATCCTCAAGGGATCCTACATGTGGTCCCTTGTGCAATGTTTGAATTACAGGGTTTTGGTTTTCTTTGACAATGGGCTGCACCGTGTACCATTTTTGTGGACTGAAGTGGTATGTTCTACTAGTACAATTTATTGTTTGCATGACTAATGTCTTAACAGGAAAGCATTGATGTCAGTCTGGTGACAATGATAGCAACATTAGGAGTTTAAATAATATAATTTTTACAGAAAAAGCCACATTAATTCACAGTTAAAACAGCTGCATGGAAACTTCCTAGTAGCTGTCCCTGTTCTCTGGTGTTAGAATCACCCTCCCAGAACCCCTCTGGCCCCAAAGGTTGACCATGAAATAGGAGATTTGTTGATGTATCTTGTTCTTCGATGGGAGAAATTTGATGCCGGAAACTTCCTCACTCTAGTGTCTGTGCTTGGATTTATTTATTTTGTAACACACACCACATCTTCCTCTTTATTGCTTCACAATTCCTTATTATACAAAAATTCACTGTCTGTGTTTTGTTTATATTATGACACTTGCTCTTTGTTCTCTCTTTTTTTTTTCCTTCCCTGAAAACTGGTTTTATCCAGCTCCCAAGGCTACATTCCTTTAGTGACTGAGTACCGGTAATGTGTTTATGACCCTGGGGTCTCTGGTATCATCATGTGCCTGGCCTTTCAAGGTCTCTGCTATCATCCTTCACTCCTACTCTTCTAGGCAATTCTAGGTCACAGACACAGAATAATGACTTATTTGCAATAACCATAGTTGCATAAAAAAAATTCTGTAACAGTATAGTGTACAATCGCGCAAAGTTAACTAATGTCAAAACCAGTTAAATAATACTATACGTAATCTGATTGTTAGGCAGCTGCTGGTACAGCTAAACAAACAAATGCAGAGCCCCTTGCAGGCCAAAACAAGTTCAGACAAAGCAACTGTGGGCAAAAATCAGTAAGTCCAAATAAATTGGTGTTGTTTTTGCTGCTACAGAAGGCTGCAGTTGAGTTCCGTACTGTTTCAAGGCTACACCATCAAAATACAATGTCCTGACTGCATTTCCATTTGTGACTCCATGGGTTTTACATCTATTGATATACAATGTCCTGGCAGCATGGCTCATGTTATCTCTAATGTCACTTGATGTACTTGAATATATTGTATCTTGATAGTTTTATCTGGGTGTAGAGTTCTAATAGTCTTAGCACACTCAACCTTCAAAATTCACTTTATTTATTAATGGTAATACAATAAATGCATACAACACCTTTCTTTTTCAACTGTTTTTCCTTAATATCTGTCTCATTATGGCATATTGCTGGTATGAGTTTAAATTTGATTCTGTTCAGGTTATGATTTCATGCCCTCCCCTTTTTGAAAGGACCAAAACAAGACTGCACAACCATTGTAAAATAATATCATGTGGGTAGAAGGCTTTGGAGCATGAATTTATAATTTCAGCACAAGCAAAATGTGGCTGACTGTTGGAAGTTCAGTGTTAAGTGCATTGGATGTGCAGCTGTGAACATCCATGGGGATGAACTCCTAGGCAGATAATCCCAGAATGCAGGCCTGACAGTGATTTTAGCGGTCGTGAGATGATAAAAGGATGAGTGGTTTGAGATTCAGATTACTGAGTGCGGGGATTATGATTCTGGATATTTGCTTGAACCAAAGTGCAGTGGAGAGATGGGAAATGGGAAGATTATTTCAATAAGGATCCCTGTAAAGAGATTGATAAATGGATGAATCAGTCTAGGAACCATTTGTGGATCAGATGTGAAAGCTCATCAGAGAAACAGGATTAAGAAACTGATTGAAAGAATAGTGAATATGTCCGTTAGGGAGACTGCCAGCCTGAGGTGTATGATTCAGCCAGTAAAACCAAACATCAGTGCCCAATGGAAACACGAGGATTAAGAAAACAGGAAACTGGAAACTGGAAATACACCTCACATGTGTGATTCTACAAGTTACTGACTCAGATGAAGGCCTTTGATTCATCACCAGCCTCCAAGGTCTGAGGATGAAGCAACAGTTGCAAGCGCTGACCTTCAGCCATCCTGACGACATAAGTGGTAGATGAAAACTATTATAGAGTTGGTACAAAGACAGTAGACAAGAGTGGGAAGAGCTGAGATTACAGGTTATCCCATATCCTGACAATTTTAGGAAATTCGGGTTGATTGGCATTGGGGATTTAGTTCTTCGAGACCCTTTTGTGCAATGCAGATGCTGCTCATTACGAACTTAACTACACTAGAAACTCCTTCAGAGTGAGATATTTTAACCTGGATAACTGAGTTGCATCAGGAATGGTCAGAGAGGCAAAATAAAATAGAAAAAAGCAAGAGTAGAAATGATGGAAGTGTATGGGAATACACTGGGGAGCAGGATTGAAAGTACTGCTCAGCTCATAACCTATGTGGACATATTAACCACGGCAGGCCATAAGCCTTGGCAGAAAGCAGAACCCTGAAGGAAGAATGTAAAAGATAATGGTGTGCCTGCGTGACTTATTTGAGAGAAATCACGCAACACTGTAGGTGCCTGTGTGAGTTTGTGCAATGCTATGATTAAGCAATGTTACTTACATAAATGCTGTGATTCTTGCTATTTTTAGCTATAGCTGAAAAGGTATATATCCTGATGTATGGAATCAAAAAACTGGCTTCATGCATGCAAACCAGAGAGACCCTGTCTCTTCAATCACTGACAGAAGTGGAGGTGCCCTTTTAAACATGCATTTATGCAGCTTTGTGTTTGAAGTTTTTGACAGAACAATTTTCAGGATAAAGGTGAAGGTCCTGCTGTGACTATGAATAGGATGGGTCGTCTGTAATATAAAATCAGTGAAATGCCATAATGAAAAATGAGCATTTGCACCACAGTTAAAATGGGCAGACTAGTAAAAATATTCTGCTGGTTTATATCCTTTTGGTAGCCATGTTATTCACTGCAAGGGGAGCACTTGGAAATACTGGCGAGGAGTCAAGGACAGGGCTTGGTGTGCATGATCCAGTCTCAGTTCAGAAATTCGAACATCCTGTGCCTGCTTACAACCTTCAGTTCACAGTGACCCCAGCTTCTAATTAATGCAACATTGAATTTTTTGACGTGCAACTGTGTGGGTGTGATAATCTACTGTCAAAAAGCAAGGAGTGTGTAACTGGGGGTGGGGACAACACTGAGTTGAACCTCAACTGGATGCCTTCCCAAGTGTCTGCTTTTGCCATGGCCAGTGGGGCAGGGCTGGCAGCTGGGGTGGACACAGCCTCAGGGTGTCTCAGCAAGGCCCAGGGGATGGACCCAAGCAGGGTGGTGATGTGGATCTAGGCAATAAAAAATGGATCCTATTTGACAGCATCTCTGTAACAAGCAAAACACTGTTTCTTTCAGTGAAAACAGGTTTTCCACCTATTATTAGTGAAGATCACGGAAATAACAAGCGTGGGAGTATGTCTGGGAGCGTCATTATTCTGAGAATTCATGTGTGCCTTCATTATTCTGAGAATTATGGAAAGTCAGTGCAATGGATCAATAATGGTTTTTTGTGTTTCAAGATGCAGGGAACAATACTGTTACTGATGGTGGGTTTTGATTGGAATAAAGTTAACTTTGTGTGGACTACAAATCATAATGACCCAAGCAGTTTATTCAGACTGAATCCTGTCAAACATCAATGTAATGTAGAGCAATTATAAATGGAATCTAGGCAGGGAGATGAGCTGAAACACATGAACAAGACATGCCATGGACTGCATGTGAACCCAAGACAGAATGGATATTGAAACCAAAACATGTTTACGCCATAGTACCTCCATTTTAAAATGCCACCATTGATAATCACTCCCAGTTCTAGTACCAAAAAACTCTTTCTAGGTTTTTACCTCATATCTAATTATCCATTTGCGCTTTTCACCGTCCTTGCACACACCTGCTTGTCTCTGCCCAGATTCCTCCCAAAAAACCCAACACTCCCCATAATAATTTTTTCTAATTTGCCTTAATTTTGCTAGTCCTGATGTTTCTTCTCAACCTGGTGTTTCCAACACTGTTACCTTGGCAATTCAGCCCAATGCAGTGTAATGCATATGATTGCTGGACTGCACCAGCTTTCAAGTAGAGCATCCTGATACCACCTTCCAATAATTAATTAATGGTGGTTATGTGTCATGGACTCCCTTACTTTTTTCAGAGTGCTCTCCTGTTCACAGTTCAGTCACATCAGGGCTCAGTACACCTGATTCCTGCAGAGTACAAGGTGTAGGTTTCAACAAATCAAGCACATGGAGGGACTCTCTTTTACAAAGTAAAACTCACATGAAACCATCTAATGAATAGCCTCTGTCTACCTAGTGCATACTAAGGGATGTGATCTTACACAACGCTTGAGTGATTTGAACTGATCTTATCAGTTAAAAAAACCACAGTTCTTCATCAAGCAACTTCTATTGTAAAAGTTATCTGACAACATCAGTTATGTTTACAAAAGGCGAGAAAATTCAGCCTGCGGGGCAGGGTGCTGGTCACACCTCTGCAGTAGGCAATTCCTGTTTGCACAGGGCATTATGCAAGTGTACACACTTTACCAAGGGGAGGAAGGCACAGGGATGCCACAGCAGCAGCACTAGGCTGGGAGACATGCCCTGACAGCTTGGAATCTGGAGAATTCAAAGGTCAGGGATCCCCAAAAGATTAGGCATTTGCCGGCAAGTAAACCATAAACCCTTAGGCAACAAGTAGACCAGTACACAATGGGCATCTCAAATGCATCTGCTGCACAGACTCCTGCTGTGATGGGAAGTAGTAACGTGCCTGTGAGGGTGTGGAAGAGTAATTAGAAATGTAGCATGATATTGAATTTGTTTTAATTCA
Organism: Turdus rufiventris; assembly: GCA_013186435.1. NCBI lineage: Eukaryota > Metazoa > Chordata > Aves > Passeriformes > Turdidae > Turdus > Turdus rufiventris. The sequence continues at coordinate 2,913,792 of PYHW01009542.1, read as the reverse complement.
GAAACAACTTTGAATTTCTCATTTGCACGGGCTGTTGAAACCCATTTGGCATGTTGTAGCAACTGATTTTCAGATCACAGAATCATAGTATATCTCAAGTTAGAAGGAACTCATAAGGATCATCAAGTCCAACTCTCTGCTCAACACAGGACTTTCTAAAACCAAACCATATGACAAAGAGTGTTGTTCAGATGCTCCTTGAATTCAGACAGACTTACGGCCACAAGCAATTCCTTGGGAAGATTCTTCTTGACTGGCCATCCTCTCAGTGAAGAACCTTTTCCAAATGTCCAGTCTGGACTTGCCCTCACACATCTTCATTCCATTTCCTATTACTGATCACCAGAGAGAGGAGATCAGCTCCCCCTCCTCCACTGCTCCCCGCGGCAGTGCATTCCTCCCCTCCTCAGGCTGCTCTGCAATCTCAGGAATTCTCTTTAGGACTAAGCCTTGAGGAATGACTTAAGCAGTGAAGCTTCCCTCAGTCTTATCAGAAACTCATACATTACTAAGGTGGGAAGGCACCCTCCTTAGCAGAAGCTTCTGTTGCCTAACAAAAGACAAGAGACAATCAGCCCTGCCCTGACAACCTTGGAACTTTACTTGCCTGAATCATCCTGGAGACTGATAGATGACTGAAGCCAAGCATTTTGCAATTAAGCAGCAGTCTTAAGTGAGACCCTCAGAGTTCTCCTGGAAGTCAGCAGGCTGCGTGTCCCAGCCCTGCACTCCTGGTGGGACACCTCTCAGAGCCTGCCAGCTCTCACACTCTGATACTTGGAGGAGCATCACTGGGTTGAGACACCACTCTTCAAGGTTCAGCCTGCTGAGAGACGCAAAGGCATTCCACATGAGTATTTCACCGACCTCGGTGTGGGGGGAATTTTTAATTAGGTACCTTCGTAGATGTTGTCTTCTGTCTGTGTATATAAGTGTCTGAATGGCTTTAGATACCCCAGAGCAAGTACAGTATGAATATTACCATTAGATTTATTAGATTATATATATATATATATATATATATATATATATTAGATTTATAATATTACTATTAGATTTATAGTTTATAGTAAACGCTATTGCATCATTTTGTAAGTGTTCAATAATGATAAAATGCTTCTAAATCCTTTAGATGTAAAACCCTGAGGCTAAGTTTGTCAAGGGAATCCATTCTGAATATCATGACCCAATGGGAATGTCTCCCCTACCCTTTAGCACTCTCATTCTTTTGTAACCCAGAGTCTGTGAAAATTATTTTAAATATAATCTGATCCAGTTTTTTTTTATATGCTTTATTCTATGTGGCAGTAGAGTAAACTTCGCCACTGAACTCTGTTAAGCCACACTTTCACAAATATATATTAAAACCTCCTTTACTAATAACTTTGATGATGATTCTTTAAGCAGCCAAAATACAAAATTACATCCCCCTCAAGGAAGTTGTAGGCTGCAGTGGGGACCCCTCTCAGTCTTCTCCAAACCGAAGAAATCAAATAGCCTCTGCCACTCTTTATAAAGGTTACAGTTGAGGCCATTCACCATCTTGGTCACTCTCTTCTGGTCACTCTCCAGTGATTTGATATCATTATTGATATTGAGGTGCCTGAAACTCACACACAGAGGCAAGGTAGCAGCAGGACAGTCACCTTCCTCAAGCAGCTCAAAGTGCTGTGATCGATATCCACCCCAGGCTGTGGTTAGCCCTCTTTGTTGACTCATACCCAACTTGCCATCAATCCAAGGCCCCAGATCTCTTTTCATGGGCCTGCTCTTCAGCCTTGCATGCCTGTTACTAGTGAGAGGTGCCTCTGCCTGACTTAAGGTGCAAATGAGACCATATGCTGGAGTGAACTATATGGATTTTATTTAACAACAAACATGAGATAGAGAGATAGAAAAAGAACTAGAAAACAGAGAAAAAAGAGAGGGGGAGAGAGAGACATATCGAGCAGATGCACCATCCATGGATCCAGGGGTGTCCCATTGGTCCTTCCTCACCCCAGGCTTCTCAGCAGTGGGCTGCTATTGACTCTTTTGGTGGTACCACTTTTATACAGTCCCAAGTTCTGAGTATTGATGGAGGCATGTTCCTAATTTACATGTGAAGCAAGGTCGGGTGTGCCTTCATGGCATGCAAAAGTGAGGGTAGACAAGGTCCTCTTTCTGAGAATGCTTCCTCCAAAGTTTTGAGGGGCTTTTGATGGTTGCAGGTACTGTCTGTCCATAATATGTGGTGATCTATGTTTGACCAGTGATATGTGTATGAGCACCTGCTTCCTTTCACACACCTTGCCACAGCAGAAATTTTTGTCTGGATGCATTAACCAGGATGTGCTAACCAGATAAAGCCTCCACCAGACCTGGAATGGGAGCCTTCCTGTTGCAAATTCCTTCCCTCTGTGTTTATCTTATTGCAAATCCTTCTTTAGCCTTAACAGTGTTTCAGATAGGCAACTGTGCTTTTTAACTCCTTACAGTCCCAAATTTGCACATATAACCATGATTACCCTATCCCAGGTGATGAATCCAGCACTTGCTCTTGATATATTCATACAGTTGGATGATTGACAAAATTCCCCAGTCAATCTAGATCTCTATAGGACCTCTCTAGAGGTACTCCAACCCACTCTCTAGAAGTGGGTTGTGGGATTTTGGGGGGTCTTTGGTGGTTTCAGTCCTTTGGTCAACAGTTCATGCCTGTGTCTCAACCTCATCTTGGCGCTTGCACTGTCTTTATGTGTGTAGTCTCTAAGGAGCAAAGCAGGGAAGTAAGCCCCAGAAAGGTGCTGCTCTTCCTAGATACAGACCCCCTCTCCTGCTTCGAACATCCTGTTCTAAATTGCCCACTTGCACTATAGGGGCTATGCTGTTTGAGACATAGCAGAACACTAACTCTTTGGTGCCCCAGCTTCTACACAGGCCTAGCCAGTGTCAGGACATAACAGTGCCTTACCAGTCCAAAGAAATGTATTTCAAAGAAGCAGGTAATAGAATATAAAAGTAGACACACAAGATGCTAAATGTAGCCGGAACCCATGGATAAACAGATAATGAGGAATATAGTGGCTTTTGTGGCAAAGCCATGTAACAAGAAGCAACAGCACATGCCCTAAGAGAAGTTCAAGACATGGATATCTGTAACACTGTGGGCACCAGAAACCCCTTCAGATAATTCTCTACAACCATAAGAGGACTTCCAGTAAGAGACAGTTGCATGGAAATTAGTTATAGGAAAAGTGATGTTTATCTGTTAGCCAGGAAGTACATTGTAATGCATATTGATGAGGATGGTGGAATAAATGCTTTGTTGTGAAGTGTCATGACACATCCAGTTAGAGGAAATATTCTTTCCAGGTGACCAGCGATGCAATAAAGAATGCCTGCTTTCTAACACTTCAAAATAGTGATAACAATTTATAAATAAAAAAAAATTGGGACCATTATTATAAGGTTATTGACTGCCAGTCATATGTTTCTAGGCCAGCTGTGTCAGCCCACCAACTTTAACTATCTTATCTGTAGTATTGAACCATAGTATTCTATTAAAGACTAGAGAATTAGATGTTTGGCAAACAAGTTATGGGATCTCTTAGAGACCTTAGAAGCTAGAGGTTAGGAATGTAACCAGTAAAGGTAGATAGCTTAGTAGAAGGATTAGAAGTTGACAAAGATTGATGGTTTACATATGATAACATTCAGAGCCAGCTAACATACAGCCAATACACATGTGGAAGCATTTAAGCAAAATCGATATACATTAGAAAATATTCAGAGCCAGCCAGGCAAGACTTATACATTATAAATTTTGACACTGAAACTAATAAAGACCAGAATGGAGGGACCAGCAGGTTAGGTAGTCATAGTAACAGGACAGAGGTAAAAAGTTTAGAGCTGTGTGGATGGTCCTTACTTCCTCCCCTGATGCTCTCCAACTCATTTAAAAGAGTACTGACCCAGCTAAGAGAGAGGACTACGCAACCGCAACAAGTACGCAACTAATTTCAATACTGAGCGGGGACCGGGTGGGAATGGGTGGTGACAGGTAATAAATATGTACATATGTCTTAGAATATGCATGACTTTTGTGAGTAAATAGAGGGCTAAAAGCTGCGGAAGGGTGCACATGCCTTTGTGAGTGATCCTGTGTGTTTGCCCAGCGCTAAAATAAACGTATAGTTTTGACTAAACCGGTTGAAAGGTATTTTGTCCTTGCCTTTCGTGCATCAGTGTCACTTGTTGGCTGCTTTATAAGGAAATTTGTCTGCTGCATCCTCACCTGTGCCAGTTTCTAAGCCAGAAAACATATCCTCAGGATGTTTGACTTCAGCACTGCTGAATTGTCACCAAAATGCAGGAATAAAATTCCTTAGCACCAATGTAGTTCTAAGAAACAGGCATTACTTCATGATGATGCAGGACACATGGGGATAACTCCTGTGAATTTTTATTATTCTCCAGTTGTATGACGAAATGGCATGAAAGAAACTTATCCAACATCAATTTTGGATAATCAATTTTGATAAGAAAAATAAATGTTAATATCTTCACAAATAACTTGATGGGTGGGGGGTCTTCACTAATGATAGGAGAAATAGGGTGTTATTGTCTTCAGGAATGACTGAAAGAACCAGCCAGGTTCTGGAAGAATGGCTGTAGGTATTTAGAGGAAATGGGTCATCATGTCTCTACAAACATCAAGCAGAGAAAGCTACAGAACCCAGAGAGATGGACCCAGAGTTTGATTTTCTCAGCTCTGGAGTAGTAGGAGAAAGGGTCCACACAAAGTCTATTGCAGAGCTCAGAAAGCCTGAACTTGTGAACTTTAGGGGAAAATGACCGTGCATGTTCAAGAGGGAATATGTAGTAGGCGGCTCAGGAAGTCTGTGCTTTCCTATTACCTCATCCAACGGGGAAAGGAACAAGGCAACATGCGGTCAGGAGTTGAGGATGAAAGGAGGCTGCACCCTCCAAAACCTTGAGAGACAATCCACAGAGGTATGGCCCAGCGCACTCTCTCCCGTTATTGGAATAAATTTGCAGGACTGCTCTGCCTCCTTCACAGACACTGGCTTTTCGCAGTGTAGCTTGTAATGAATGCGTTCAAAACTTTGTTCATTAAATCGAATGTGGGCACAGGAACCGCAAATATCAAAGGTGAGCACAGAAAGCTAAATGTGGGCATAGGGAGCTTAGGCTATAACCGCAAGTATGCAGTAAAATAAACAATTGCAGGATGTGTGCAAGACATAAGAGAGGTGGAGCATGGACAGAAGACAGGGTCACAATGAGGACACTGGAGGAAGATGTTGGACCTTCATCTTCATGAGCACCAAGAGGCAGATTATGATCCCCTAGTAACAGGACGCGCAGATGCAGAAACCGTATACCGGAAAACCACATCTACAGGAAATAAGAACTGCATAAATAAAGGGTCGAAAACTTGCCTAAGGTGCAACCCATTGACGGAGTGCTAACTCTCCTGGTCGCCCAGCGCTTTTTGCTCAGCTTTTGCTTGCTAATAAATTTTCTATGTTTGATCTAGACTGGCTCCTCCAGTTTGTCACGAGTATCTTTAACATAGCTTTTCTTCAAAAGGTGAATAAGCAGAGACTTCTTTATTTCAGTGCCAGGAATACAGGGAATTACTCCTCCAAGAACATTCTGCTTAGTAAACAAAATCCATCAATTTGATACACTTTTTCTGCTGAGTCATCGTTACATAAGCTCTTTTACATTTTATGCATGATATACCTGCTCTTTAAATTTAACCTTAACCCGAACTGTTCTTGCTAGTTAAATAACTTCATCAATATTCCTAACCTAGGACAATTGGGCATCTCTACCAAGCTCTACTGATTGGAATCCTTGATGTTCTAACCAAGGTGGGAAGGGTAGAGATTTCCAAGCAGCGTAACTGGTCTGCACTATGGTCTCCAGAGTTTCTTGAACAAAATGTAAGATATCCAGCAGCTTCTCGGCGAGGTTTCTGCTGCATATTTTAAACACAGCACTCCTGACATTCCTCTACCTTATACATCACAATTTTCTCCTTGTAATCAAAACCACATCTTTTATACTTTTTAACCGATTACTTTATCAGAATATTTATAACTTTCCTTCTAACTGAAATCTCAATCGGCCCTCAGCTCGTGGGGGAATGTGACAGGAGCACGCTATTTTTCTTAAAAAAACGTGACGCGCTTGAAGCAGGGAGCTGTGGGAGCTCTCTGGAGCGCGGAGAAGGCAGGAAGGCAGGCAGGGAAAGGGGCAGGGAGGCAGGGAAAGGGGTAGGGAGGCAGGGAAAGGGGCAGGGAGGAGGGGCTCACCCTGAGGGATCCACGGCCCGGGAGGCTCAGTGCAGAGCCACTGTGTGCGGCCGAGCCCGCGAGCACCGCGCTGCCTCCCGCACAGCCCGCGCCGGGCCCGCCTCCGCCCCGCCCCGGAGCTCCCGCCCTCTGCCCGGAGCCGGGGTCTCCTTCCGTCTCCCGCCGCGGCCGACAGACGGAGATCGGGACAAGTCGCTGCCTGGGTTCGGTGAGGACGGGAGAAGGAAGGAAGGAGGGAAGGGAGGGAGCGGGGCGGGAGGCGGCGGCTGCCGTCCTGCCCTGTGCTTCTTTCCCTTCTGCCTGCGGGGCCGGCAAGGGCTTGCAGGAGCCGCTCCCCCGGAGCTCCGGCCCCTGCGGAGGGCTGGGCGGGCGGGCGGGGCCCGCTCTGTGGCCGGGCCGCGGAGCGGGGAGGCCGCGGGTCGCGGTGAGGCGGCCGGCGCAGGCCCTGCAGCCAGCCCGCTGCTCGTCTGGCGGAACAATTAACATCAATTAGTAAGTGTCCTGCGAGCGCCTGAACAAGGACAATGCGATACGCAGTCTCCGGAAACATTCCCCCGCCCCGATCGCCTTAAGGACGCAGAGGTTTGTTTGCTGTTTTTTCTCCGTAGGGTATGACAATGCAGGGAGATGCGGTTAAAGCATACTAAAAAAAAAAAAAAAAAAAAAATCGAACAAAACAACAAACGAGGAAATCCCCGCCCTCCCGTCCTCCCAATACAAAGCTGACAAGAGAAAGCAATCACTGTCAGGGTGGAAGACCGGGTATTTTGGGCGTCCTGTGTTTAAATTCTGCCATGAAAGTCCAGCGTTAGTGATTTTTTTTTTGCTTCAGCCTCTCAGATAGGCATCACAAGCTGTGCGGTAAGGAGCGGTCCTCTGCTTTGTGTGAGAGGGACACCTGCAGTCCTATGTTGTGGTTGAGCTGATGAAACTGTTTATACTACTAAAGAAAAAAAAACCCAACCTGATTTAAAGGGCTATAGGCTCACTTTCTGCTTTGGGTTGTTTGAGTAGTGTAGCTGATAGAATTAACTCGCTTATTGCATCTGCAGAGGCAGATGGAAATGCAAGAAAAAAGTGCAAGTACCCCATCAATCGTAGCAGCTTTCTTCCTGTGCTCTGGGAGATGTGCTTTGTATGTCTCTGGCATCAGAGAAAATCGGAGGTATCAGGTAGAACATGAGTAGATTTTCTGCCGGAGCACTGGATGTATTTCAGAAGCCCATAGGAATGCTGGTGGTTGTTTTCCTAGAAGTTGTTGGGAGGCTGCCTCAACTCTTTCGACGAGGTCCGTGGTGACTTTGGGCATTTCCCTGCTCTTAACTAGCCTCCTGGGAAGACTTAAAAATAGAATGAAACAAACCCAGCTCGTCGTGACTCCTGGTAAATATTTTCTCCTGAGAAAATATTCATCTGAGAATGATGGGAGTAAAAATTGTTACAAACATCAAAAACTCCTAACTGGACTCTTATCATCACCCTGTTCTCTTGAACTAGCCAACTGATGTTCCAAAACATTCAGATAGACATTCCTGACAGAGAAAACAGACTTGTGATAATGATTACTTTTATATTACTGTCTACAAAATTAAATCCTTTACTCTTGATTCCTGTGCCAGTGTAAAAGTTCCCCTGAGTCTCAAGGTGTAAAGTCTTGGAAAACTTACTGTGGTAGTTCCCAAGATATTTACCAGGAACCATTAGTTCAGTGTTTGTCTGGCTCACTGCAGTGAGTTCAAGAATCCAGCCTTCTTTGTAGTTTAAGCTTAAACAATATTTCCCCCCTGCCCCCCCCCAGGAAATAATATATTGCCTGACATTTTGGCAGAAGAAAAAAAAAACATTACAGAATGCTTTGTATCAATCTGTTATCGGGTGTTTTGGTTTCCTTCTACATAAAAGCTCAAGCTTTCTCCAGTTCATTGGTTCATTTTTATAAGTTTTATTTTTGTTGTTATGGTTCTGGTTTCTGCTTAAAACACAGATGATTTTTTGCTCTTCCCCTTTCCTACCGGTCTTCAAAAAAATAGTTGTAAATCAGTAAAATACTCTGATTTGCAGGGGGCTGTCTCTCAAACACGGGCTCTTTAGAAGCCAGCAAATTGCTGACTTGGATTGTTTTCAGCACACTAAGGTGTTTTTGTAGGAGAATATTTTATATGTTTCTAAAATTTACACAAATCAGGCTTTCCCAACTGTTTTATTTGCCTTTTTTTGTTGTTGTTGTTTGTTTGATTTTAATTTGCTGCAGCATGAGCAACATGTCAGTGGATTGGAGATTTGTCATAGCATTTGTGGTTTTACTTGTAATAATTAACCTGTTAGTTTGATGTTGAGCCTTTCTTCTTTGTGTTGAAGACATAGAGTTGTCAGAGGGAGACCACTACTCTCCACCCCATAATTTAAAAGGCATAGATGAAGACAGCAACAGGAATAAAAGAGGGAGCAGAAAGCCAAGAAGGTGCAATTCAATTATCTTAATTCCTAGAGGAGCTCCTGCTTTGCTAAGCATGGCTGTGTGAAAAACAGAGTCTGCTGGTGCTTAAAAGGAAAGAAAAAAGAAAAGCAAGGAAAAATGGTGAAAACACCCATTATGGTTTTTAGCATTAGGTAATGCTAATTTTTGCTTTTTTAAACTGTTAATGGGCACTAATGAAAGGAGACTGGTGCTTTACAGGAAATTGAAATTCAAACTCTACCAGGGGATCTTTTGGTATATTACTGGTAATTTGGTGGTTGTTGGTACAGGTCATTGCTCCTTTGGTAAAAGCAACACTTCAAACTTATTGACTGTTGTGCCTTCTAGGAGCCAGGACCAGTGAGGAGCTCCTGTTCCTCTGGTGAGCGCTCCACATCTGTCTGAAGAGACACACAAGATTGCTGAAGTAAGTGATCTTTTGTTTTTCTTTCTAAAGTGAAATTGTGGGTGCCATTTTATTGTCTACTTTGATTCATCCTGAATCACCACAAGTGACAGCATCCATGCAACTGAAGAGGTAGAAATAGGAAAGAAAATAGGGTTGGAGGTAATATAAGCTTACCAGCCTGTCTTTGTTAGTCAAAGCATTTCTGAGCTATATTCTATACTGTTGCATGCAGTTTTTCAAAGAACTGTAGTACATTCCCATTGCTGACAGGGAATGGATTTTTATTTTTTCACACATTTGATTGCTAGCATGTTTCTGACTGTCATTTGTCTTTCTGATAAATATAAGCAATTCAAGTTCTCAGGATTTTCAAAGCTACATGGGGCAGTGGAAATGTAGAACAAAAAAGCTGTAGGAATTTATACTTGGAGGAATTTCATGGAAGCTAATTTAATGGAAGGATTGATATTGTAACTTATAGCAGGCAGGAAACTTCACCAATCAGAAGATTTTTAAAAGCACTTGTTAAAAACACTCCAGTGATCTTTCAGGTAGTACTATGCCTTCATGCTGGATATAAATGGTTTCCCTAAAATGCAAATATCCCTAAGAGCTCTAGTATGTGCTTGTAAAAGATTCCTGTGACCGAAATTCAATTAACTTTTTAATTTGCACTTCAGTCAGTATCCTGTACATAGATTGCAAACTTGTCTCCAATGGGTGGTCATTAGGAGTTGGATGATTAGGGAACAATACTTCTAAAAGATGTCTACAATTACTGGGGATGTAAGACAGTTCTGTAAATGTGCATTGAAACTTGAAAGGAATTTGGAAATTCCTCAGAGACTGAAGCATGTGTATGATTTCTCTGCATTTCACTTGTTTCTGTGAAGTGTGTGAAATAGTGAGGCCTGAACAAAAGGCACTGAGCCAAAGTTGACTCTAAATGAACCTTCCAACCAAACGTATAATACTTGTGTTGTACAACGTTTATTTATATTATTAGTGAAAGTTGTGGGATCATTAGTGAAGTATGTAGTGTGGTATGAGTATATTTCTTCCTGTGTTTAAAGGCCAGTCAGGGCCATGAAATCAGGTACCTATCCTTGCTTGGAGGTACATTGTCAGAGCCAAATCCCTTGGTTCCTCTTTGAGCCCTGGCCAGGCTTTG